>KE504765.1:23153-69813 GCA_000441515.1 Elaeis oleifera | reverse complement strand
GTGTGTATATATATATATATAGAGAGAGAGAGAGAGAGAATTAAGTACATGAGAATCATGCGTTAGGAAACAGCCTATACACAAGCATAGAAATATTACAGATTGGAAGAAAGATTGATAGAGGACTTACACAAGACGCCGTATACGTGGATGAGTTCTTAGAGATTTAATAACCTGCAAGTCATACAAAGCATCAGATCAGTCATCTACATTTATGATAATCTGAACACGACAAACATTTTGATGGTTAAAAGAAAATGAAGACCAGCGGCAAAAATCATGTAGGAATTTGGTAGTCACATGAACATAGTTCACGGGTTCAGGGAAAAGATTGAAAATGCCTGCAGTTTTTCACAATTCAGTTGATTCTCATTATTCAAAAAATAACATAACACTTTGCTCTCATGGACGACTTGTGAGAAAGAATTGCAGGATATGAAAAAATTCACAATGAAAACCGAACTTCAGAATTAGACTAAGTTATGCAGATTAAATATCACGCCTTTGACCAAAAGGACTGAACGAGGGGCTTTGAGAAATATTCTAATTACATAAAGAAAGGGATGCTAGAGAGTCTCTAACAAAGCTGTTTCAAATTTAATCACTACCTTCCATAAAAAGAAGAGGACTCCAAAATACAAGTACATAGAGGAGTGTTACTTACAATTGGATGAAGGCCAACCCGTGGCGGATCAACAATAGCAACTACATCTGTAAATTGACACATAGCTTCAGCTTTCCCTTTTCTGATTCAGAGATGCAGTTATTTTGAATCCTTTCAATGCGCTCTGGATTTTCATGAGTTGTCTCTTCGCATCCTGCCGTGCAATTCTTCAAAGTTCCTGACAAGTCGTTGGCATCATTGTTTGAGCCCTTATTTGCCAATGAGCCATGACCATTGTCTTTGCCATGATCTATGCAACTTTCTTCATGGGTGGTATTTCCATCAAAGTTCTGCTCAGGAGCCACCAAGGTATCCAACTTTCATCAGTTCTCTCTTCCGGCAACATCAGGATCTCCTTAGCGCTTGCATTAGCTAGAAGATCATCAGCAGATGTACTTGTATCAGACTGAAGAGTTAATCCATCACTGTTGTCATTTTTTACATTATCATCTTGATTTGTGCCATTGCTTTCCAAGAAATCAGAGACTATACCATGCTGCTGAGGCATGTCAAGATACTGCTTAAGTAGAGTCCCCATCACATCCTCTGCCTGTCACCTCCCAAATAAGAAGGTACAAAGAATTACATAGAGCATTGCCATTTGAAAAAAATCTCAAATGCAATCAAGAACCAAAAAACAGTTATAGTTTTTAACATAACAAACTTTAGATTGTTGTGAAAAGCAAGATGTCCTTTAGGCATAACAAGTCATCAGAGAACCTCCTCCCTATTTTCTAAAAGCATTTATCTTTTAATGTCATATGATTTAACATTTTCAAAGAAAAGGTAGAAGAAATTATTTATGATGTCATTACATTATGGTGAATATAATCAACGAGATCCTGATCTAAGTCAGAATCTGAGACATAAAAAAATACTAGACCAAAGCTGCAAGTGTTAAAAAAATCTAAAAAATCAGCAGAACAGAAGCACCATCTCATAAAGGATTAAAATGAAAAGAAGAAGAAGAAGAAGAAGAGCTATTTGGTGAAAACTGAAAAGTTCAGTGTCAAACCTTGCAAGTGAGTGAAAGTATTTGAAAAATAGAAAGGTTTTAAAATATTAAATTAAAGAAAGAAAGTTATCAGGCGATTGCTCACTTTCTAGAGTGGTAAACACAATTGAGGGTCATCTATCCGAGATAACTTCGTGTAGTTGACAATTACTAAAAAATGGTCTGGTAAAAAGTACAGATCCACAAGTCCTCATTTGGTTTTAATTTGTCGATGCTCTTAAAGGGTATTTCAATCTCTTTGCCAGATTAGTTCTGCGGAAACGCAATGGCACATGCAAATTTATGGACCATATAAAAATAAAACATCTAACTATGTGCACATGGGAGATCTTAGATTCACTCAGCTTCACTTTGGCACATAACTTGGGTCACTTATATAATCTGATAAAAGAGAATAAATATATTGTAGAATTGCTGATTGACTATTGGTTTCTAATTAGTGTTACCTAGTTGGCACAGATGCCAAGTGTCCAAGTGTCAGACATGGCAACCTCGAAAATCTAGGCATAGGTGTGTGTGCGTGCGTGCATGTGTGTGTGTGTGTGTGTGTACATATATATGTGTGCATGCATGCATACATATATGCGATAGTGTGTGGGAGTCCAATATCCCACGGAACATAGAAGAGTTAGAAGCAGGAAGAGACATAATTTTGAACTTGAATATGGACGAAGTGGTTAATGCAACTATGATTAAGGAAAACCACAACCCACGGGTTCTTCACAAGATTCTAGTCCAAATGCAATAAGGACTCCAAGAACAGATGGGAGACCAAGAAAGAAAGTCGGAATGCTTGCTCACTACAATGACTATAACTATTTATTTTATTACTTAACTTTTTGTGCGCAAGTCCCACTAGAACTAGTCTATAGTTAACTCTTTTAGTTATCTTATTCTAAACAGTTTATGATTGTTGTCTTTAAGTTTTGGATATAAATACTTGCATTGGAGAGTGGAACAGAAAGCCTATTTTATTGCTCTGAAGTGAGATGTTGTATAAAGCAATATTTGCCTATTCTTTGGCTTTGGCCGATTCTTCCATAGTTGCTTGTAATTGCTTCTTTGTCCAATCTCATGCCATGAGTGAAACTTAGTGTTGAGTTTCCATTGATTTGGTGTTAGAGCGGGTTCTCTTCCTTGGAGTTTTATGAAGCTGCAAAGGTTCCATGGTGGGCACTTGAAAGGGAGGACCAATGGCAATGGCAGTGACGCACCAGTTCCCCATGAATGAGACCTTAAAGACATTGAGATGAACAAACTAAGAATGCAAATCCAATGGCTCATGAAGTGTCATGAGCACTTTGATACTCAGGACCGGGATGATGACAGTCGTGATTCTATGAAAGAAGACATCAATCCTTGAGCTCCATAGAGAGAGGGGAAAAGTGCATCATCAGTCGGCTGAGCATGTAGATTATCACCACAGGAATGTTGACCTAAAGGTTGATATTCCAAACCTTGAAAGACACATTAGACCTGAAAGTTTATGGTTTGTAGGTTGTTAAACGAAATAAAGACACAATTGGTCTAAAAAAACACAATTTGATGTCATGTTCTGTTAATTTCTTCCATTGGATTTATGCTAGCTTATCTCCAGGGACTAGTCTTTCCCTCCTCAAATTTTAGACTTCCGATAGGTACATGCAAGCTTAATACCTTGTGAAAGGCTTAATGTTTACATGTGCGTGTAGGATATTAGATCCCACAAGGATATCAAAGCAATATGGAGATTAAACCTTCCAGAACATATTAGGAATAACAAACTCATGGAAATCATATTAGTTATTTTTTTACAGATAATTTCTTTTACAGATAACACAATATCAATTATATCAACTTGAAAAAATTGGAATATAAAAGATCAGGATGCAAGCAGATTAATATATATGCGTAACAGAATAAATACCTAATGTAAGATGAGCAAACTTTTTTAGTTGCATAGATCATGGTAGTTGAACATCCAGGATTGTCTCTATTGCCTTTTTCTTTCATATTCCATATTCATTTCCCCTCATAAACAAATAGTGATACTATAACAAGAATATGCTAATATAACTTTGCCAGCACCTAAACATTTGACACTCTGTAAAGATTGTATAAATCCCAACACTAGTTTAATCTGTATACATGGAACACAGCAATCAGAAATGACAGACAGCTCTGTCAATACATCTTTCAAATGCCTTGGCACATCCAATGCAGTAGCATTGATAAGATGTGCAAATAGTGATGACACCATTTTCAGAGCCATCAACAACAAATATTGGAAGTAAAGAAAGAAAAATTTATCCAAGTCTCACCTTTCCACAGACAAACCTGCAATTTCTATGCCATTAATCACTGCATTTCTCTGAGCATCTGAAACCGCAGACTCATTCATTTCAATGCCAACAACCTGGAGAATTTAAAAGTCAAAATAAGAAACAAAAAAGTCAGGAGAAAGTAGATGGTGAGAACAAATGAAACAAGATCTTGCAACTTTTTTTAAGTCCACATCTCGAGAGCAGACACAATCCTGAATTATTTGGTAATAAACTGTAAATAAATAAATTATACCAAGTAAATCGAAATAGCCAACAGTTGTCATCTCATACATCTGAAGATTAGTGCCAGCTTATATAGCCAAGGCTAGTTCAATGTTCTTAGATATAATACCAAGCAAGTATAAGGTGTTAAACATGTGGTACCAGCAAAGACTACAGGTACGAAACATGGAAAGAGCCTTTCCACATGCAGGGTTAAGGCAGAGTGCATTGACCCTCCCTAGACCCTATAGTGGCGGGAGCATCATGTATTTGGCCACCCTTTTTTACCAGCAAAGATAGAAATACTGCCATGATTTTGAATTAAAACACAAGAAACAATAATAACCGTTTCTACATTTTAAGCAGTCAACCACTACTTAGAACATTCTCAAAGAGCTTAGATTAGGAAGAACACAAGGCCACTAGAGGAAATCTAGGAATCACAATGTTCAGACGCTGCACAAGTAAATTAAAGTCGAAAAGATCAAGTGGTAAAAGAATATCAGAGATAGTACTGTAACGTAGACAAAGATCAAAGAACAAACCAGCAAGAAGAAACACTTGGATGTCTTATAATCTATGAAAGAGAGTTAATATCCTCTGATGGGATTTATGTGATAGAATTTGGGAACCGTGTTTTTAAAGAATCAATAGCCCACATTAGAAACACATGGCAAAGAAAAACACAGAGCCATTCCAAAATAGTACAACAAATTATACTGGTCATGGTCATGTTTTGTGGTAGCTTTAAACAGACTTAAGAATTCAGAAACTTTCGACATAGGAATTGGACATGAAATTTAATTTTTTGGAAATTACCATGCCGACACGATGCGCTAAAGTGAGGCCAATTGTTCCTGTCCCACAACAAATGTCAAAAAGTAATGTATCTGAATTTAGATCTGCCCAGTCACCAGCAAGGGAGTACAACCTCTCTGCAGCAAGAGTGTTAACCTGTAATCTCATGAACCATAAATCAAGTAACCATTCTAAACAAGAAGGGTGAAAAGGTAAGCAACAATTGAGATTCTAACCTGGAAAAATGCTGTTGGTGATATCGAGAAGCGAAGATTGCTTATATAGTCATGAATTCTTGCTTCACCAACATATGGCCTTTCCAAACCAGATTGGTCTTCCACCTTTGGTAATAGAAGCGGGAGCAATGGACAATCAGCTGGTGCAGCATTTGATATTCCTTTATGATCCTGCTTAAACTCATTTCTTTTAATAAGCGAGGAACATATAAAACAAACAGCGTATATGTTATGCTGGCAGGACCAGGCCACAGATGATTCAGAACTTCACCTGCATTGCTGATGCCTCGGTCCAAGCTCAGCCTGCCTGTCTTTGGCCAACATATCACAGCCAAAGCACAAGACAACAATGTGTGAGCTGAGCTCAAATAGACTGAGCGGGCCTAGCTTCAGCAGAAACCAACCCAAAACAGTTCAAATTTGGGATGGCCAATTTGAATATTTAAATTATTTTTAATAAAGAATAATAGCAAACAAATAGTCACATAACTACTCTTTTACTCACTAAAATACAAATTTCAACCCATCACATTCTTCTTTACTATGACATCTGTTTGCCATGCACATACAAGATATTTGCACATGAGAACACATGCCATGTCATACTTAGGCTAAGCCAGGTTACCAAGTTCACAAACTAAAGTCAAACAAGAAATTTTCGAGCCCATGTCAGCCCAAAACCAATGTATATTGCTGATAGTAGTTTACATGAGCTCATCCATTACTCAACAAATGGTATGACCGAAGAACAAAAAGGATAATAAAAAGAACAACTTAGTTTTTCTGGGACAGCATACTCTAGGTTGAAATCAATAGCACCAACAATTAAATTGTCATATTTCCATAATGCAGAAATATTTCCTTTAAAATCTGTTTTGAAGAAGTTAAGAAGCCAGACGACCTACTCTCAAAAATCTTAAAAGAAAAATGGACTGAAGTCACATGACATCAAAGTAACAGAGATACATAGCTGCTGATCTACTTCATAACAGAGATGAATGGATTTGAAAGCATAGGAAGACTTGGTAACAATGAAAAAATTTAGTCAGTCAAAGAAATATAAATTCTTTGTAAGCAAATCCTGAAATGAATTATTTCACTCCCATCCAGCATGCTAAACTTATGATCTCACATGAAAACATGATTGAAGCTAGTCTCATTCCAAGCATTCCAGTACCCAGATATCAATATACAATGCAGAAGAGACGAATGTTCCCAAAGCTGGAGAACTTACCTGCACTACAATTGTTGTGAGAGGTAGTAGAGGCGAACATGCAGTTGCTCCCTGTGTCAGAACCTGAGTCATCCTCCTGAATTCATTTTTAATCAGTTCTTCATCAACACCTGATGAGCAAACCTGCAGATCAGGTTATCAACTTAACATTAAGTCTCGCTTGATAAAGAGACATGTTAAATCAATGGAAAATCTTTGATTGAGCACACTGTACATGCTAAGTAATTGATCAAATATTTTCTTAATTAGCAAGTAATAAAAGGAGAGAGACTAATGTTGCATAGATAAGGATCACTCTTCAAGGCTAAATTGACCAAGTATTAGCATGTGGAATATTTTTCTCTGCATGAAAGGTATGCATGTGCATGCACAAGTTAACATGCTTTATTATCAAAAATAAAGCAATGTATTCCCCCAGATGTATGAATGATTTCTAAGAGAAGCAAACCTGAACAATAAGCATTACTTCTGTGATTTGGTTATCTAGATTTTCAGCTGCAGCTTGACCCGGACTTCTTCCCTCTCGGACCTAGTATGAAATGTTAAAAGTACAATTTCATCCATTTTCTGTTGATAAGCACAAAATAATCACATACATGCAACAAAATCTAGAGTAATATTAATATTTAAACCAATGAACATATCCTGCACAATGCTAGCGAGACAAAAATGGTAATTTACATTAAGCGTCCAAAGTGAATGATGCAAATGGTTTGTGCCTTGAAAATTACAAGATACATAATCAAAATTACTAGGAGTGGTACCGTGAATTGACGCCAAAACCCAGTGTTATTAATTCTGTTCCATACAGGTAAGACTGAAGATTGGAGGAAATCTTGAAAGATTGAAGCATATTTACGGGAGATTCTAGAGATATTTGGACAGTTGACAGGTTCCTCAACTGCTGTGATGCCCTCCCTGATATCTCAAGATTTAAAGCACTTTTAATTAGATGCAAATTTTCAGTTCACAAAGACATCATCCAACAAACTGACCTGAAATTACCCAGCATGAACCCCACAGTTCTTTTCCCTGTAGTGAACAGCCCACAGAAAACTCACATTTGTTTCGATAACCATTGATTACTGGTGAATCTAATACGCCTTCAAATTTGCATGGAAGACCACCTACATGTAATGAAGAGGAAGGTCATTCTGATGCATTATCAAAAACACAAAAAATAAAACAATAATTAAACGATATTCATAATGCAAATATGCAATATGGAACCACAAATTGGGCCCTATGTGAGATATGCTTCAACATGGCAAAGAAGCTTGTTGTCTCTAAAATTGTCAAGATACTGCCAAACAAGGAGTTACTTTGTCAAGCTGTCTTGCTCACCATGGCACAGTATTTCTGAGTACATGAGTCCTAGAAGTTGATTCAATTAAGCATCTATCTTCTTACAAACAGGTGGCAGCCGGCCACCAAGCTGGTCCAGCCTACTTGAACCAGCTCATCAGGGGCAAAACTTGGACTGAGCTTGTGAACCCACTAATCCCGACTCCACAAACTGCCACAGCACACAGGCCCAAACAGCATGACATACAATATAAGATTGTAATCCACACATTTATTTGCTACTTTTGGTCAGTTTCAGGCTGAAATCAAGCTTAGCCCACCAAATTAGAACAATGCCAGGTCAAAAATTGGATAAAAAAGAGCTTGATGAATTCCAGGAGGAGCTCTTGCTAAAGTAGCCTGGACAAGGCCCATGGGTCAGTTTGGATGAGCTCAGCCCCCCAAATCTGCACCCTAGAAACGAGTCAGATCCTTGTATCCTACAGGCCTTGTCATTACTGGAAAAGAAGGGTGGATTGAACAAAGGTCCCAGTCTCCAGTAAGGTCCCACAACTACTTCAATCTTCTGATCTGAATAATAGGAAAGTGAAGGAATGGGAGAAAGGTTGGGGATATACAAGAAAGAATCCATCAACTCTAAGATATTATGATGGGAACAGGGTTCTTTTTAAGTACCAAATTCAAAGATATGCTTATATAAAAATATACCTTTTATATTGAAATACACCAGGAAGTCTAGGCTTTAGCAAAAGAATTCTTGAAAAATTATGCCCAAGGTTATAATGAGAAAAAATATTACCTATTCCCTTGATGTATTAATCCACTCTGGAAGTGGAACAGCATCTGGACAAGCCTTGCGTGCATTCCGAGTCTACAATGAGAGGGCTAACACTCGATAAGACATAAAATGCAACATTAAATTTTTCAAAGAGAGTAGACAAAATTGCTGACCACAACTAGTTTTGGATTGAGGCTTAGTTGAGTTGATATTAGACAAAAATGATGGTTAATCTCTGAGAATATAAGCTAAGATATAGCAGCAGTAAACAGTATATTATCAAAAGAACATATGGGCATTACAAGTCGTTTTAATATTTGTAGAAGTGAGCTCTTCTTGTGCTCTAACTGATCGTTGTAGGGCATGTGAGCAAGTGGAGTGACCACATCACGAGCATTTCTGGTCTTTGAAACCAAACCCTCCACTACAGATGTGTCCTTTTCAACAGCATCAGCATCATCAATCAAAGTCGATGACATTGAAAGAGTGGGATCATCACTGCCTGGGTGACTTTCAGTATTTTGCTCTTTACTTTGATCAGAAGAAATATCCACTAAAGGTTTCTTCTCATGAAGTCTACGAACAGCATCTGCAACCTTTATTTGCTTCCCACCGGCAGAATTTTCATTTAAAACCTATCAGTTTAAGAACTGTTAGTAGAAAGATTGAAGGCTGTTGTAAGCAAATGAACTGCTGAAAGTATCACTTCATATTGGGATTACCTCGATAGCACTTTTAACCTGTTCAATATTCTCAAAACCCACAAAACCTACAGACATACCCTTCTTCTTTTTCGCCATTTTATAGAGGATACCCTGAAAATGAAATAAATTTATAACTTCACAAAACTGAGTATATTCTACCTAGATGTTGTTATGTTAGAGTAGGAGGTGGGGAGGGTGGGGGAAGCTTCATACGTAAAGCAGCGAAAGTGAAGCAGGAGCAGAAAATTTCAATGAAGAGACTTAAGACCAACGAGCTTGTAAAAAATAGAGTATCCAACAGCCTTGACAAGTTCCAAAATGTAAACCAAAATTGTACTGATGAGAGGCTATGCAGGATACCAAAGAGTTGGCATCCAGAACTTAAGCACAACATAATGTTCACCTTGAACTCCTTTCCATACATAACTAACATGTGCATGCAAACTAACAAGAGTCACAGCCAAAAAGGAAAATCATAAATTAAACAAAACTAACAAGTGTGCATCAACAAGATTTACAAGCATTGGAAAGGGTAAACAATATTAGTGATAACAAAAGAAAGGAGTCAGTACATCTAATTGGGGATAGATGATGAGAAAGAAACAGAGAAAGAAAGATCAACAATCAATTCTTTCAAATGGAACTGAAAACTCAAAACTATGCCTGCAGCAACATGATTACCTTATCACTTATCTCGAAAAAGCATCAATCTCTTAAAGTAGCATAGGTTGCCAGAATAGTTACCTTACGTATTGCTTGTAACTTACATGCTTAGTCATTTACAATTTACACATTTACCATTCTACATCATAATGATGGACTTTCTTTCTATGATGACAAGATAAATAAACCTTTTAGCAAAGTTTAGCATGTCCTTGTAATTCACAAGAAGGCATCTAATCTGATTGCATGAGCGGAGTTGATCAGTTATGGAGACAATTACATTGCAACCTATACATTGAAGGTTGCCACAAAAACCATCTAGAACAACTGTCGCAAAACTTGAGATATGGCACTATTTCCTGAATTGTCAATCTTTCATTTCCAAATGCATGATCTCTGCCACATATAAAGCCATAGTAAAGCTAAAACCATCCAACTTGTCTCCACGCTTAAAATATATATACTAAACCATGTATCTATTTTACTCTTCTGAGTGTATGATCCACCTCAGAGGCCATTGCTTGGTGCAACGTAAAGGATTGGGCTGACAAGTGCAATGTTGTGGGTTCAAGACCTAGGGGAGCTATTTTGCACAAAAAGGTCAAACGTTAGGTCTCTCCCAGTCCACTCCTCCCTCTAGGACCTTGGATTTCTGAGACCATAATTGGAAATTTGCCTTTTCTACATGTATGATCCATCTCCTCAACTTTCCAAACAACAAGATTCTCTGAGGAAGAAAAATCCTAATCATCCTAATCTTAACCTTCACAACCAGATATCCTAAGCTACAAGTTGGCAGCCTAGTTTCTGAAATTCTGGTATCCTTATTAAATTAGACTTTGCTTCCTAACTCACTCTACCATCTGTATCAAGATATTCTCTAAAAAGCCACCAAACTTCTCAATTCTAAAAGTTATATAAAAATCATATCAAAACAAAATCTTGGAGACTCTTAATATCCCTATTCACCTTGATCACATCACGACTCCTCCATTCTACACTTAAAAACCAAGTAGAACTCATTTTCTCATTTAAAAAGTTGCTCATTTTTCAAAGCCAAAACTTGAGAGTTGAGAAAGTAGAGAGGAAGGAACCCCACACCTATACAAGTTGGTCTAGTGCGATAAGAATGCTCCCAAGAACATTTGAGTTCCCAGCCCAGTATTCCAGCAAAATTTTATTGGACGTGTTGGGAAGGATACTGCACCTGGACCGAAGCATGTCCCCACCGATGTCAGTACAGAACTGATCCCCATGGAATCTGCATCACCTCAATTTACCCGATCCTTGCGGCGGATGTGCCACCCAAGGGTCAAGGATTGCCCGACACCCGTGCCGTGGTCCGAACTTCCCCTCGAGATCTAGCCGATCTTAGCTTTCAGATCCTAATTTGATAACCAGTCCCAGTGGCTAATGGGCCTCGGACGGACTTTCGTGATTCGGCTGATCCCCTTCTTTGGCCAACCTCCAGCTGCTTACTTCGGAAGAGGATCGAGCATCGGATTGCCATTCCCTGCCTAAGGTCCAAGCTGGAGGACGCTCTAATCATTCCTCTTTGTACAATCCTATCAGGCCATACTGTCTGGCTGCACCACTCCACTTATCAGCAGCGCGCCAGCTAAGCCCGTCACATCACCATCCCCTCCACAGTCGATTGCGCGCCAACTAAGGGAATGTCCGTCATCGGGGCCATTTAAAGACACCCCATGCAGTTCCATGCGATGGGACACGATCGGAAAGACCCTCCATCCTTCCACGTTTGACCTTACTCTTTATACATAAAAGTAAAGAGGGGGCCCACGAGAGGCGCGCATACTGGACCACCTGATCATCAGGCACCAAGTTAAGGGAAACCCCAACTTCAGCATCTTCCTTGGGAGTCTTGAGCCGATCCTTACTCCTAATCAGTCTCTAAGTCATTCACCATTACAACTTATCAGGTCAGAGAGATCGGCCCTTGCCATCCCGAACCCATGGGGGTGGACCGAACCAGTCCTCGAGACAAGCCAAGCCTCACCTCTCCAACTCTCTACAGTCTTCAGGTGGGACCTCCTGAAAGACCCTCCGATGTCCTCGCTTCGGCCACTGATCCCAGCTACTATTAGTTAACGGATGGGCAAACCTGGGCAAGCCAGCCGATTCTCCATCCTGGCCAATGCCCTCCATTTAGCAACAGGGCATCTATTGGTCCTCGGACTTCGGTATCGAGAGAAGGACCTGGCATTAGACAACGGCCTTCTATCTAAAGTGAAGGTCAGAGGCCACTAATTAAAGTTATCTAATCATATCAAGTCAGGATACATCACCTTACTGCACCATACAACTTGCCGGCTGCGCACCGACTATGCCCATGTCATGTCACCTTCCTTGCCGATTATGCGCCAAGTAAAGCACGCTCGCCGCCAGGATGCGTGACATGGTCCGTACGGCTCAAGTGGCCCAGAATAATTTTCTGTCTTTTCACTCTCGGTCTCGATCCCTTTATAAATAGAGATAAGAGAGAAACCCTCTGGGTACGCGTGTGCTCACCATTCTCGTGTTCTCTGAGAATTCTCTCCCCTTCTCCTATGTTGCGTCAGATTCCTGACTTGACCGTTGAAGGATCCACGCTGAAGCCAACTCCGATCGGAACTTGTTTACAGGAACGCCACTCGGTGGTCTCTGACCCGCTCCAGCTATCTTCGACCGTGATCGAAATTCTTCTGCAACAGATTGGTGCTAGAGAAAGGGTGGCCCTGCCCGCATCGAGAAGGGGGAGAGACCGTGCAGCACCATGGCGCCACGCAAAGGAACATCTTTTGCTGTTCGAATGCCGTCAACTCTCATCCAGTGGAGAACCAGCCTAACCAATAGACTCAGACGTCACCCCTCGAGGCCCCGACTTGGCTCCCTCAGCCAAGAGCGGTGGTCGGAGCTGATCAGTTCAGCCTGCTGGTTCGCAGGCTCGAGACTTGACCGCTGCAGTCCAGATGATGCAGCAGAATGGCCCTGCGCAACCGGTGGCTCCACCAGCAGAGTGTCCTCAGATTCTCCCAAAGGGACAAACTCACCAAAGTCACTGAGGGGCCGGAGCATAGGACACAACGGCCCCCGAGCCTGTGCTCTAAGTGTGATTCGACTCCGGGCCGACCTTCGTCACCCCGCTCCGAGGTTTTACTACGTATGCGGAGATTGACCGCAGGCTTCGAGATATGAACCAAAGAATCGAAGCGCTGCAAAATCAGGCTCCGACCAGGAGTGGTAACTACAACATCGATCCCCCCTTTAATGTCGAGATCATGCAAGAGCCGCTCTCTCGTCACTTCAAAATGTCCTAGCTTGAGAGCTATGAGGGATCGATCGATCCGATGGACCACCTTGAAGGCTTTAAGGCAGTCATGCTCCTCCACGGTGCCACTGATGTCGTTCTCTGTAGGGCTGATGGATGTGGCCCGCCACTGGTATTCCAGTCTAAAGCCCAAGACAATCCACTCATTTGACCAAATGAGCCATCTCTTTGTGACTCATTTTGTCAGCAATAGAAGGTAAGGAAAGGTTCGAACTCTCTGATCAACATCAAGCAAAAAGAAGGGGAGTCACTTCGATCCTACCTCGACCATTTTAACACGACCGTATTGAAAGTACGCGACCTAGATCATGCGATCGCAATGACCGCTCTGAAGGATGGACTTTTGAGAAATAACCTCCGATATTCTCTGAAGAAGTACCCCATGACTTTGCCGAGATGTTGACCCGAGCTGAAAAATATGCTCGGACAGATGAGGCTTTTCAAGACGAGCCTGTGAAGGGTACGGGCGTCACAGGGTTGGCAAAGGAAGAACCCAAGAAACCCCAACGAGAGGAAAACTCTGAGAAGATCCAGCGCCGTCCTTGATCCCCTCCAAAGCGACAGAGATCCTGAACTCCGCCCAGAGGGCAACGACAGAGGAGCCCTATTAAGAGGCGGCGTCCATCCCTGCCAAAGAGATTTACGAATTATACTCCTTTGAGCGCACCCCGAGCTCAGGTTCTCATTGAGGTGCGCGGGCAGATCCCCGAAGCTCGAAAGTTGAGGACGAGGCCAGCCCATCGGGACCTGAATAAGTTCTGCCTGTATCATCGCGACCATAGCCACGATATGGAGGATTGTATCCAACTCCGAGATGAGATTAAGGAGCTCATCTGACGCGAATGCCTGGATTGGTTCATCAGGCGTCGTGCGGGGCAGCGTGATGAACGCCTGAGGAAGCCTCAGCAGCAACAACAACAATCAGAAGTCCTCAACAATCGACCTCCGACGGGGGTTATCAACATGATAGCCGAGGGGCATCAACCCAGAGCAGAAGGAAGTGCCGAGCCTTCCAAAAGGCAAAGAACTGGAGAACCCATCGCCTTTACTGAAGAAGATGCTCAAGGATCCAGCTCCCGCATAATGATGAGGTGGTTATGACTCTCAAGATAGAAAATTATGATGTATACCACATACTTATTGATAATGAAAGTTCGGCTGATGTGTTGTTTTATGATGCTTTCTCCAAAATAGGGATATTCCCAGAGCGTCTGGGGCAATTGGATTCTCCCTTGGTAGGATTTACCGGCGACGCCATGCCCGTTGAAGGGGTCATCACCTTGCCGGTAATCGTCGAACAGGCTCTCAGGCGGTTGAGGGCATAGGTTAACTTCCTTGTGGTTCGAATGTCGTTCGCCTACAATGCTGTCCTCGGGCGTCCGAGGCTCAACACCCTCCAGACCGCGGTGTCCACTTACCACCTTAAGATGAAGTTTTCGACCAGCCACAGGGTCGGTGAGGTTCGGAGAAATCAAGCCCTAGCACACCAATGCTACGCCATCGCAATCCAAGGCCCCAGCCTGCCCATGGTCTACCCCGTAGATGGACTAGACACCCACGACGAACTGACTGACGAGCACGGAGAGCCGATGGAGGATCTTAAGACGATCCCTTTGAATGATGAGAATCGGGACCACAAGGTACAAATCAGGTCGAAGTTAGATCAGGCAACAAAAGATGGCTCATATCCTTCTTGCAGGAGAACAAGGATGTGTTCGCATGGACCCTAGCGGACATGCCGGGAATTGATCCCGTCGTGATGGTGCTTCGGCTGAATGTCAAGCCAACCTATTGACCCGTCAAACAAAGAAGAGGAGCTTCGCCCCAGAGCAGCAAAAGGCAATAGCCAAAGAAGTAGAGAAACTGCTCTAGATTGACTTCGTCCGAAAAGTAACTTATCCTGATTGGATTGCAAATGTTGTTTTGGTAAAAAAGGCAAATAACAAATGACAGATCTGTATCGATTTCACATATCTGAATAAAACATGTCCGAAGGACAATTATCCGCTACCACTAATCAATCAATTGATGGATGCAACTTCGAGACATGAGCTCCTCACCTTCATTGATGCCTTCTTCGGATATAATCAAATTCGGATGGCGCCAGAAAATAAGAAGAAAAATCGTCTTTGTTACTAATCAGAGTCTCTTCTGTTACAGGGTCATGTCTTTTGGCCTAAAAAATGCAGGTGCAACCTATCAGCACCTCGTGAATAAAGTCTTCGAACACCAGATCGATCGAAATATGGAGATCTACGTGGACGACATGCTTGTCAAAAGCAGAACTTCATGCGACCACGTCGATGATTTTAGGAAAACTTTGCCACACTTTAGGAGTACCAGATGAAGCTGAACCCTGTGAAGTGTGCATTCGGGGTAACGTCAGAAAGTTCCTGGGCTTCCTGGTGTCGTTTGAGGTATAGAGGCGAACCCGAAGAAGATCAAAGCCATTCAAGACACGACCCTCTTTGAAAACTATGAAGAAAGTCCAGCGCCTCACAAGGAGAATAGCGGCTCTGAACCGGTTTGTCTTTAGATAGGCCGAATGGTGCCTTCCATTCTTTAAGATCCTGAAGCAGCCAAGGAACTTCCAATGGATGGAAGAGTGCAACCAAGCCTTTGAAAAGCTGAAGAGCTATCTAAGTTCTCCACTTTTTAGTAAGCCGACGGCGGGCGAAGAGTTTTATTTGTACTTGGCCATTTCCTCGATCGCTGTAAGTGCGATCCTAGTGCGGGAGCAAGAAAGATTCAGAAGCCTGTGTACTATATCAGCCAGACCCTCCATGATGCTGAGACCCACTACATCAAGATAGAGAAGCTTATCTTCGCTCTTATCGTTGCCGTCCGAAGGCTTAGACCTTATTTTCAGGCACATCCGATTGTGATCCTGACCGATCAGCCCCTGAAGTTGGCCTTGCATTGCACCGACATGTCAGGAAGATTAGCTAAGTGGGCCATTGAACTCGCTGAGTTTAGGTTGGAATTCAAACCTCGGCAATCCATCAAAGCCCAGGCCTTGGCCGATTTCATTGTTGAATGCACCATCCCCCAAGACCCAGAGAGGCCTGATTTGGCTGAAGAAAAGTCTGAAGCACCTATCTTTGATCTGTCTATAGGATCGGACGGGTTCTGGGTGGTGAATGTCAATGGATCCTCTAGCTCTGCGTGATCTGGCACAGGTTTACTGCTCTTCGGACCCGAGGGGTTCATCGTAGAGTACGCCCTGCGGTTAATTTTTTGCTACCAATAATGAAGCCGAATATAAAGCCCTTATTGTCGGGCTGAGGATTGTGAAGGAGCTCGGAGCGCAGAAGCTAAAGATCCATACCAACTCCCAATTGGTGGTCGGCCAAGTCAAGGGAGACTACAAGGCACACGGGAGAACATGAACAAATACCTTTTGAAGGTAAAGGATCTTGTTTCGGCCTTCTCTGACTTCAATATCCTGCAGGTGCCCCAATCTGAGAACTCGAGGGCCGATTTACTCTCCAAGTTGGTGACTTCAGCACCGAGCAGTCAGCCCCGGAGTTCTTTCTTTGAGGTCCTCGAAAAGCCTAGTATCGAGGAGCCACTATCCATGTTGCAGATCGACGATGAGCCCAGTTAGATGGACCCATTCATCCGATTCCTGCAGAATGGGATCCTACCACCAGACTCTAAGGAGGCTCGGAAGATCAGGTATCAAGCCCCTCGATACATTCTCCACGAGGGAAAACTGTATAAGTGATCCTTCTCCCTTCCACTCAAGTGTCTTCGCCCCTTCAAAGCGGCTATGCCTTACGAGAAGTGCACGAAGGCATATGTGAAAATCATCTGGGTTCTAAGGCATTGGCATATAAAATACTTCGACAAGGATACTACTGGCCTACAATGCAGGATGCGACTGAGTTCGTCCAACACTGCGATCGGTGCCAGCAAATACCAATATTCAGCACCAACCTGCCATCCCTCTGTCGCCAATTAGCGCTCTTTGGCCATTTGCCCAATGGGGGATGGACATCCTGAGCCCGCTCCCATAAGCTTCAAGACAGAAATTCTTGCTGGTCGCCATCGATTACTTCACCAAGTGGATAGAAGCCAAAGTACTGGCTACAATTACCGAAGCCAAAGTAAAGGACTTCGTTTGGAAGTTCATCATTTGCCGTTTCGGCCTCCCATGAGTTTTGATTACAGATAATGGCCACCAATTCTCCGGCTCAAAGTTCCCCAAATTTTGCCAAAGTCTCGAAATCTCTCATCACTTTACATCGATCACTCACCCCAGGCTAATGAGGAAGCGGAGGTAATGAATCGAATTCTCTTACAGGGACTGAAGACCCTTCTAGACCGATCCAAAAGAGCATGGGTAGATGAATTGCACAACGTCCTATGGGCTTATCGCACCACTCAAAGGACGCCCACAGGAGAAACCCCTTTCAACCTTTCTTTTGGAATGGAGGCGGTTATCCCTGTGGAGGTCGGACTCTCTTCCCCGCAGGTCGAGAACTACAATGATCAAGACAATGCAGGGTCGCTCCGAGCCAATCTAGATCTACTTGAAGAAACTCGAGAGAAGACGCAGGTAAGAATGACGGCATACCAACGCCAAGTGGCCCGCTACTACAACTCCCATGTTCAAAGCAAGGAGTTCAAAATCGGCAACCTAGTTTTGCGGCACGCCAAAGTTTCTCAACCTGCAGAGCGGAAAAAGTTGTCCCCAAAATGGGAAGGCTCCTGTCTCGTGGATGAGGTCGTCCGACCTGGAACCTATCACCTGAAGCAACTTGACGGCACTCCTTTACCCCATCCTTGAAATTCCGAAAACCTTCGAATATATTATCAATGATGTATTAATTATTCATCAATAAAATCCTCTTTTTTCAGGACATCGCTGCTCCAATCTCGGTTCTCGATGAAAACTCGATTTCGATACGAGGACTAGCCTAACTTACAGGCCCACCAGATAAAAGGGAGCGGGAATATCCCCAGGACAGCAACCTAGTAGCTTTGTGGCATAGCTTCAGGAATTTCAAAAAAAAAGAAGAAAAGAAGAAAGGGAGAAAAATTGCAGCCATAAAGGAGAGGACATCCACAGAAGAGGTATATATGAAAACCCCTTTTATTCTTTAATATTTACAAAAATGACACTAGAAGAGCGTCATACAAAAAAAAGGGGCATCCCATCAGATCCAAAGTGAAGAGGGCCTAATCCTCATCTGAGGAAAATGCCCCAACTTCCTCATCGCTGTTCTCAGGACAGAGGTGGTGTAGATCTAGCTGCGGCATCAGGTATTTTATGTGGACCTTGTAATTCTCAAAGCCTTGGATGAACCCGACAGTCGAGACATCGAGAACGTCCCTCTTGAAGGCCTCCGAGGCCTTGTACTCCGCAACGCATCGGAGTCGAACCTCGACAAATGCCCTATCAGCAGTGCCCGGATGGGCTACTCCCACAGGGTGGAAGACTCCTCACCTGGGACCCTCGATGGAGGGCTGCACGACCCGCATTGGGAGGCTCCGACGATGCACCTTTGCCCGCTTGGGCCAGACCTTCCCCCTCAGGAATTCGGCCTTTTCTTGGCCGCTTCCTTCACTTGTCGAGTGGGTTCCATTACTGCAGGTTGCTGAGGGGGAAGACAAGTTCCCTGACGAATGTATCAACCATGAAGGGAAACGTCTATTTATACAGATTTCAAGCAGCGTGCATCCAACCAACCAGCAATTGGATTGGGCCATGGGTCCGATTATGAAACACCGATCATCGCGGCCATTTACTGCACATTTCCATTACCAAAGAATAACCGGCGAGATGCCTCAAGGATCGCTTAGGCCTGCCATATGGCAATCAAAAATTGACTCAGAACAAATCCCCACTCCACCCCTTTGGAAAGTCTCACTTGCCATTATGGCAAACGAAGTTCCAAGGCATATCATAGATGGGTGCTTGGGTTCTCGATAAGCGGACTGATAGATTTTGACCAGCTTAAAGCCAACTACTGGAACTCCTCGAACTTATCTAGAAGAAACTTCGGGACATGACCGCTCTTCTTCCAATCTTAAGTCAAGCCCCGGCGACTAAGTAGCGGAGGATAACCGATTTAGACCTCCGGAGGCCGAACTCTACTTTTCAGCGAGTCAATGCCCGTAAAGACCTTAGACATCTGGGATGCCAAGATCTCGCTCTTCAGTGAGGAACCAAAGTCGGGCGAAATCCTTCGGACCTCGATAGAGCAAAGATGCCGTCGAGCTTCGATAGAGCAAAGATGCCGTCGAGCCCCAAAGGTATTGAAGTCAGACCTCAATAGAACAAAGATGCCGTCGAACTTCGGTAGAGTAAAGATGCTGTCGAACTCCGAAGGTACTGAATCGGACCTCGATAGAGCAAAGATGCCGTCGAGCTTCCATAGATCAAAAATGCCATCGAGCCCCAAAGGTACCGAAGTCGAGCTTCGATAGAGCAAAGATGCCGTCGAATCCCGAAGATGCCGAAGTCAGACCTCAATAAAGTAAAGATGCCATCGAGCTTTTTGGCCCCGAAGGTATCGAAATCGAACTTCGATAGAGCAAAGATGCCGCCAAGCCCGAAGGTACCAAAGTCGGGCTTCAATAGAGCAAAGATGCCGTCGAGCCCGAAGGTACCGAAGTTGGGTCTCGATAGAGTAAAGATGTCATCAAATTCAATAGAGCAAAGATGCCGCCAAGCTCCAAAGGTACCAAAGTCAGACCTCGATAGAGCAAAGATGCCGTCGAACTTCGACATAGCAAAGATGCCGCCGAGCTCTGAAGGTACCAAAGTCGAGCTTTGACGATGCCCGAACCCCTGAAGCCCTCCGAGAGGTGCTTGAGGATCGTTGAGACTACAGCGAGTCAAAACCTTTTAAGGACCTCCGGACCTTTGATCGAGCCATCTCGACATCCCTTAATCGAAGGCACCCCTCAAGTCACCTTGGTCAGGCCCAAAGACAGGGGGCAGGCAATCCAGTTGAAGCGGAAAACAAGTTCTACAAGGCCCGCAAAACTCTCATTGGCAAAGCCAAAGTCAAGGACAATGTCAGACTAAAGTAAGGATTGAGACCCATCCGAAGTTAGATTGAAGCCGAACAAAAACCTAAAATGAGGCGATCCTTAAGATCAAACCGAGGTTGACGAATTTTACGAAGCCAATCTCCAAAGTTCTATTCCCCCGAAGCCAAGCATCGGAAGGCCTAACTAGAACCAAATCGGCAAATTCTTGTCTCATGTGTGCAGGGTTGATAATAAAGACCCCGCTTCTCAATGGAAAGTCCGAAGACCTGAGACCCTACCTTTTCGAAGGCTGAGGGTCCCTCCTTTTGGTAGGAGGATTTGGGACAGACAGTGTTCCTAATAATTCTGCCTAATCAACATGAGATTACTAAATACGATTCCGAGGTAAAGCTACAAGGGATCAAATGAACACAAAGGTCCATTCCAAATGAAGTATTTCATTCATAATAATTATAGGAAAAAGATCGCAGCAAATGCGATCATACAAAAGAAGAATAAAAAGAGAAGCAAGTTTGGCTTCGGCCATAAAAATTACAAAATCGGGATCCTTTCTAGCAAACCCTCGAGACTAAGGGCAATTACTATGGCCGAACTCTCCCACTTTTCAGACTCGATCTCCGAAATTTCAAGAAAGCTGATGTCTACTTTGGGAAAAAGCTCGAAGACTTGCGCTTTGCATTCTCCAAACCCAGCTCTGAAGGCTTGGCGAGACACGCTAGCAATCCGAACCGCCGCCTCCTTCTTGGCGGCTTCAAGTAAAACTGTCTAGTTCTTAACTTTACCTTCGATGACCTTCCTAACAGCCTCATTCTCTGCCAACTTAATCCGAAGCTCCGCCGTCTCCAATCTCTTTTTCACGATGATCTCGCGAAGCTCATCATTGGCCTTCTCGGACGAAGCAAAACGTATTGGAGTTCAACCGACATCCGCCGTTGATTTCCCACCATCCGATTGAGATCGGCGACTGTCAGCCGCTCCGAATGAAGTTCATCCCTAAGCTGCCTTATTTTTGCAGTCGATCTCCATCGAGCATTGCTTGCCGCTTTAGCAACCACGTCCCTCTCTTCCACCACCTCTCGCTTCCTGGCAATGTAATGGCAAAGATTCTATCGAGAGCCTTCACGAAGGCGATTCACTTCGATCGAAGCATCCTCATACTTCTTCCTCATTATCAACAGCTCCAGTTCAGCTTTGGTCGCTATCCTTTTTGCCCTCTCAATCCCCTTCTGTAGCGCCCCGATCCATGGTCGGAGCAGTAATGCCGTCATTATGGCTGAGTTAATCTGCTGCTTATGTCGGTCCGGCTAAAAGCAGACAACAAACATCAGACAAGGTAATCCATGGAAAGAAAGACAACATCGACAAAGGAAAGATAAATTTCTTTCTTTAATTTGAGAAGTTGTTTACATCACTTTCAAATTCAAAACAAAATACAAAATAAGACCCTAGGCATTCTAACCTCGGCCTGGGCTTCGACGGAAGGTCCCAAAGCCCCTTCGATTGGCAACGTCTTGGCCAGAATTTGGGGTTCGATGGGTGCTGCCAGGGCAGGGACCCTTTCGCCTGTGCCTCTAGCAGGCAGGGGGACATCCGCAATAGTCTCTTTGGGCTCCCTCGCCCCCTCAGCTTCAAGAAAACAGGTGCCAGACCCCCTTCGGCTTCTCCTTTCGGCTCTTCCTCCCCCAGGAAGGTCAGGTCTATACTAGGGAAGTGCTCCGCAACCTTCCTTTGCCAGTCCCTCTTGCCTGCATTGTAGGCCTCAAGGCCGAAGTCCACTTTGATTTTGGAGAATTCCGCGAACTCCCGAAAGCTTCCACGGCCAGTCGCCCAGCTTCGACGACTTGATTCTCCATCTTTTTCTCGACCTCGAGAGCTTCGACTTGCACCGCTCAACGCCTTTTCTCTACGGCTAAGTCGCCCTCAACCATTATTTTTTCCTCCTTCACCCTGACCTTGTCTGCCTCTGCCTTCTCCAGCACCTTCAAACGCTTGATTTCGGCTTCGACTGACTCAGCCTGGACTCGAGCATTGGCCTCCACAGTCCTTGGCCTTTCTTGAGCTTCGATGAGCTGCGTCTCTGCTGTCCTTGCCGAATTGATGAAGGCTACAAAATGATGCCCCAGCTGAGTCAACAGAATCAAGTGAGCACTAATACAAGGAAGACGAAAAGGACATTCAGAAAACTTACCCAGACAAAAGAGGACACAGATTCCTTCTGCCGTGCCCCAAGGCTTTGCTGCTCAATCCTAGAGAGATCGAACTGGAGCAGCATCCCTTCCATGGCACTTCGGGCAGTTTTGTAGTCCTCGATGGTGACATTCTCAGGGACTTCAACCGAACACCCCCATCGGCCTGACAGATCAGGAGAGCGGGCCGATGCCCCCTTCTTAGGGGACTGGAAGAGCCACCAGTGTAGGGGCAATAACCTTTCGAGGTGGTGCTGAGGGGACATCGATCTGTGCGGAAGGTGCCAAAGGCATGCCTTTGGTGCTCGCTTCGGCGGGCCGCTACTTCGCACCCCCAGTGGCCGTCGAGGGGACCACCTTTCTTTTCTGTTGAGCACTCCTTCGGAGTGCCTCGAGCTCTTCCGGCTTCATCCTTGTATCACACCAAAGTCAATAAATTAAAATTTGATAAAAGTAGAAGAAAAAGAAAAAAGCTATGGTCGGCCGAACTGATCTCCTGGATCAACCGAACTCAACCCGATGCGGAAGAGAGCCTGCTCTAATAACAAATCCTTCATAAGAGGAATCTTGTGCTCCTGCAACAGCATAGAGCTACAAAGGTCCTCCCCTCCAGCTTTGGGATCTAAAACACAGCATCCCTCGGTAGGCCCCAGCTCGATAGCGCTAATGATTCGAGGGAAGAATCTAAAACAAAGGAGAATCGGCCCTTCTATCCTTGAACCAAAGAAAGGACCCCCACTATCAAGAGAGGGGCATCCTTCGGAGGAGAGACGTACCACCAATCCGTGGTATGCCTCTTCAAAATGAAGAAAGATCGGAAGAGGGGGATGGACGAATGGACCCGACCAAGAAACAAGCAGCCACGAATTCAATGATGAAATGAAAGGAATTGAGAACAAGCAAGGAGAGAGGTTAAAGAAGCGAAAAACCTCCACATCGAAGGGATGCACAAGCAACCGTAGCCCAGTCCGGAACGACTCTTCATAAAGGCCGATTTGTCCAGCAGGAGGATCGCCAATCCTACCACTGGTTTCCAGGAGCTCCAGTTCGAACGTGGCTTGGATCCCGTATTGAGCCCGAATCGAACCCAAATCCCTCGAGTTCAATACGGATCCAATGGTGTTAGGCATGAAAGTCGATTCGACCTCGCACCTGGCACCTTCTCCCTCGATACGTCCTCCCGATGCCAAGGAACGATCTGAAGACCAACTCCCATCGGAGCCCTCAATGTCGGCCATTAAGAATAAAAAAGGGAGGGCAGAAAATCGAGCGAGAAAAAGAAAGGATAGAAATCAAAGAAAGAATAATGGTGGGAGGAAATGAGAACCCATCTGTCTGTCGGAGGGGAGGAACAGAGGAAGAGAAGACGGCTATCGGAGAAGATGACCGACGAACTAAGGAAGCAGGGACAAAGGACCTCTAGGAGCAAGAGTCGGTAAAAAATACCCAAAAAAGCATTAAGAAGAAAATCGGATGCCCTAAACCCTTTTTTTATAGGTGCAGGGATCTGGTGCGGCTCAAGTTTGAGATGACCGACGGCCGACGGATAAACAACATTTGACATTCCTTTATTGACCAGCGCGAATCGAGAGGGAACCCATTATGAGAGCTCCGAAAATGAAGTGCGCCTCCCTTCGAACCCCACAAAAATCGATCCCTTCCCCTCCGGCCATTAATGGCCAGATGATGCAACAGCTCTCTTTTTTGTGAAGATGCCACTTCAATTTCAAATAGATATGCACCCTCAATTTGCCGCCTGTCATACTCCCATCCTCCGAACCATCTGAGCTTCGGACTCAAGAGTAGGGGACATATATTGGAGGAGGATACTGCACTTGAACCGAAGCATGTCCACGCTGATGTCAAGACAGAACTGATCCTGTGGAATCTGCATCACCCCAATTTATCCGATCCTTACGGTGAATGTGCCACCCAAGGGTCAAGGGTTGCCCGACACCCATGCCATGGTCCGAACTCCCCCTCGAGATCGAGTCAATCCCAGCTTTCGAATCCTAATCTGATAACCAATCCCAGCAGCTAATGGGCCTCGGACAGACTTCAGTAATTCGATTGATCCCCTTCTTTGGCCAACCTTCAACTGCTTACTTTGGAAGAGGATCGAGCATCGGATAGCCATTTTTCGCCTAAGGTCCAAGCTAGAGGATGCTCTAACATTCCTCTTTGTACAATCCTGTCAGGCCATACTGTCTGGCTGCGCCACTCCACTTATTAGCTGTGCACCAATTGAGCCCGTCACATCACCATCCCCTCCACAGTCAATTGCGCACCGACTAAAGGAATGTCTGCGACTGGGGCCATTTAAAGATGCCCAAGCGGTTCCGTGCAATGGGACACAGTCCGAAAGACCCTCCAACCTTCCACGTTTGACCTTACTCTCTATAAATAAAGGTAAAGAGGGAAACCACCGGAGACGCACGCATACCGGACCACTCGGTTATCGGGCACCAAGCTAAGGAAACCCCAACTTTGGCATCTTCCTTGGGAGTCTTGAGCCGATCCTTACTCCTAACCGGTCTCTGAGTCATTTACTATTAGAACTTATCACTTGGGGGAGATCGGCCCTTGCCATCCCGAACCCCATGGGGCGGACCAAACCAGTCTTCGGGATATGTCGGGCCTCACCTCTCTGACTCTCCACAGTCTTCGGGTGGAACCTCCTGAAGGACCCTCCGATGTCCTCACTCCGGCCACCGATCCCAGCTACTATTAGTTAACGGATGGGCAAACCCGGGCAAGCTGGCTGATCCTCTCTCCTGGCCGACGCCCTCCATTTAGCAACAAGGGCATCTGTTGGTCCCCAGACTTTGATATCGAGAGAAGAACCCGGTATTAGACAACGGCCTTCCATCTAAAGTGAAGGTCAGAGGCCACTAATTAAAGTTTGTCTAATCATGTTAAGTCAGGATACGTCACCTTACTGCGCCATGCAACTTGCCGGCTGCGCGCCGATTACGCCCGTGTCACGTCGCCTTCCCTGTCGATTGCACGTCGAGTAAAAGCACGCTCGCTGTCAGAACGCGTGACATGGTCCATACGACTCAAGTGGCCCAGAATGACTTTCTATCTTTTCACTCTCGGCCTCAATCCCTTTATAAATAGAGATAAGGGGGAAACCCTCCGAGTACGCATGTGTGCTCACCATTCTTGTGCTCTCTGAGAATTCTCCCCCATTCTCCTCTATTGTGCCAGATTCCTGACTTGATCGTCGGAGGGTCCACGCCGAAGCCAACTCCGGTCGGGACTTGTTTGCAAGAACGCTGCTCCGGTGGTCTCTGACCTACTCCAACCGTCTCCATCCGCGGTTCGGAATCTTCTGCAACAGGACGCATCAACATCAGAAGAATCACCAAAGCTTTTACACCTTCAGTCTAGTTACTCTTGCACTGGCACTCGTTGTTTAGCTTTCTTCACCATGCATTAGCATTGAACAGCACTTCTGGTCCTTTTGCGCTATGACCAGTTAATAACCTCCTCCAAATAAAAATCTTGAACGACAAATGGGTAATGGACCCCCATAGAAATCCATTCTTACTATCTTCCACACAAGTCCCATGGATTATTTGAACTAGTTTTCTTGAAAAGCTTTTGCAGGCTACAACTCAGTTTATAGGATATAGCAACCAACATCACTAGAAAGAACCCAAGAACGCAAATGGGAGACATTTTCTAATAGATAGCAATCTTAATCGTCAAGAACCGTCAAAGAATGGCACTTGCCTGAGCGTCAAGGAAGCTCTTCAAATTGTCGGACGTCCACTTCCTCGGAAGGCCGATGAGGCACTTGTCGAGCGAGGTAGCGTCGATGGACACCGGCGGCGAGTCCTCCTCCTCGGCCGCCAAAGCTTCGGACTTGAGGAGCTTCTTGGCCCGTTGGGAGGTGGGGTCCCACGTGTTGTCGGGGCGAGGACGGAGCTCCGCCTCCCCGTGGGCGTACCGGCATGCGTCGCCGTGGCTGCAGCCCCGCCGCCCGTTTGCCGCCGGTAGTACGAACACAGGCTCGTCTTCCACAGCGCCTTCCGTCTCCCTCCTTCCTCCTTATCCTCCCTCTTGCGCTTCTCGGCGGCGCCGTCTCCGGCCTCCTCCTCTACGGATCGGAGATCCGATGGCTGGAATTCTTCGTTGCTGGTAGGGCTGGCGTCCCCATCCATCACGCTCTCGCTCTCGCTCTCCATCGCTGCTGCCGTCCCTCGGCAAACCGACTCGGGAAACGAACCTAAACCCTTGTTCCACTCCGAGTCGAACAAGGATCGGTTACAAAACCCAAGCTATAACCGCATCGAGCCCAATATGCAAATCCGCCCAAGCCAATCCATCCAGGCGCAGACTCTTACTATTATAATATGGGCCAGGCTTGAACTTGTGGCTCCATAACACCTTGGCCTATTTAGAGAAGCAATCGCCGAAATGTCATGCATGGTGGATTATGGAAGCTGTGTCACTCAAGTGGGACCTATTTCGAAAAGTTCGGCCAATGTTGTGATCCTTGCCATAATTTGTTTAGATTTAGAGATGCTGAGATGAGTTTTACTTTGGAAGACGAGTTACGAATCTCTCACCGGATCGAAATTTTGGATATGTGCCGTTTATGCTATGCATGTTATACAAAGCCCTCTTATTCTACGGTTATGTGTGCGTGTTGGACCACAGACTTCCTGTTCTTTTAGGTAGTGTTTGGTTGGATAATTTCGGATGGAATAAGGATTTATTCCATCTCATTCTCCCAAATAGATGAAAACATGATGGTAGGCCATCTTGGTTTAACAATTTTGGTCAACCTTCTCTAATTCTAGAATACCGATTCCACGGTGGATCGTGAAATTGATAATTCTAAGTCATTTTATTCCCAGCCCCCCTCCCACCACCCCTCAGGGTATTTAGTGTCATTAGCAAAAAAGTAAAAAAGGTGAAATCCTACCTACCCTTCTCTTTTACCTCTTCGTCTTCGCGTCGCGGCTATTGCTCACATCCTCTCGCCTTCTCAATGATTTGAACTCCTCCGCAGACCTCTTCTCCTCCATCCCCTCCACCACTCCAATGTCCTCCTTCATTCGATTTGGATTCCATGGCCGTCGATCGCCGCTACACTCGCCACACACCTTCTCAGTCTCTCTGCAAGTGGGTCTCCTCCCTCCTACACATGGTTATCGTCCCTCCTGCTAGCTTCCATAGTGTGTGTTGCTGCATCTCTTATTGCCTCTATCCTTTCCTCATTCGTGGTCATCAGTGGTAAGGTAATTTTAATTTGCTCCTTTTTGATTGTGCAGCTATTTCGTTATGTTTGATGTTATAATTTGCTAAGAGGATTTCGTTATTTTGCATGTTCCTGTGGGCTGGTGTACTAGAAGAAGCCATTGGTGCCACCCTTTATTTCTGCTCCACTCTGACGATCCTTTTGTTCTACTGCTCCTACCTTCGATATAGCCTTAGAACTTCTTGATTGTCATACGATTTTGTTATCAGTAGATGCTGCCTTATGTCTGTCAATAAGACCTGTGAATGTTGTCTTACGTTTACTTCTTGATTGTAATGCTATTTATTATCGTCATTGCCTTGTGGTGTCATCTGTGGATGCTGCCTTAAGTCTGAGAATGATACCTGTAAATATTGCCTTATGTCTGTGGATTTTTCTATTTATTCTGTGTAATGTTGATAAGTTCATATTTATACTATATTTTTTTATCCTTATTTATCAAGTTTTGATTCATTTTTTATTTATATTGCTGAAAATTGTACTCTAATGTGGGTGTATTTTGTATTTCAGGAAAAGAAGTGAAAAATAAACAAAAACCAAGCAAAATAATCCAAAAATCTTTGAAAAATAGCCTTCGGTGCATCATGGACCGGCTATTCGGTCCACGAGCGGTTCACAGCTACAATGTGGGGTCTATATATGATCCATAAGCCGCGCAACGTTGGGTCTACATGCGGTCTATGGGAATAGTAAAACTCAATTTTTATCATGACGCACGAGATGAATTCAGGTTGAAGCGCATTTGTGCGATCGGACAGTCGAAAATCGATCTTCACACACGATCGGATGGTGAGCAGTAGGTTTTGCACGATCCAACAGTTGTGGTCATTGGCAGTTGGGAAACTAATAGAGAAGAATTTTGAGGCACGATCTAACAGTCCAGATTTGATCTATCACAAGATCCAATGGCTGATATT
This sequence comes from Elaeis oleifera, assembly GCA_000441515.1. Taxonomy (NCBI): domain Eukaryota; kingdom Viridiplantae; phylum Streptophyta; class Magnoliopsida; order Arecales; family Arecaceae; genus Elaeis; species Elaeis oleifera. Next base: position 41,183 of record KE504765.1, on the reverse strand, counting down.
CGATTCGATTGAGATAAGGAGTTGATCAAATGAATCTGGGGCGTTTAAATCCAATCTGATGATCAGAAATAGTTTCGCCTGGGACATACATTTGGGATATGATTTTGAGATGTTTTGAGACTCCTTATACTATGAGGATGTGGAAGAATAATACAGATATAAAGAGAGGAGATCTGAGATGCAGAACAGAATAGAGAGATCAAAAAATAAATCAAAAAATGCCCTCTTCTCTTCCCTTTCTCTCTTTCCACGTCTAGCCTTTTTCTATCAATTTTCTTCACACCAAGGGTAAAGAATTGAAGTAAAATTCAGCAACAAGCAGTATCCTATTTGAAGTTTATAATACTTTTTATTTTATTTATTATTTTTATTCTTTTTGTTATGAATTAATTTTATTTTGCTATGGCTAAGGTGTAGCCACTCTTTTAATACAATATTCAATATAATTAGATTCTAGAATTGTTTTTGTTCATGAGGAGTATATAAATCCATTCTTAATGCTTTTAGATTACTGACCATCTTCTAATTATTTTGATGGGCATAGATGATACGGACCAAGTACTTCTATATCAATACTTCTTGATTTGTATACCTTGTGTTTGAATTGGATTAAGATTCCTATGCATGCGGTAATTTTAGTACATTTTGGATGTAGCGTGTTTTAATTAGTAGATTTTATAGAAATTAATGCATCATTGCTTATTTAAATTATGTCTAGACCAAAGGATAGTTAATAAGTAGTGATAGTTTTGCTACGTCTGGACCAAAGAATAGTGAATATTCCAAGAAACTCCACCGTCACATGAAATAAAAATTAATCTAGTTTGCATGATTACTTGAATATTATATTGAATGAGTTGGTGAACCGATTGCCTTACTATTTCTCTGATTTTGGTTTCAATCCTAAAAATCACATCTTTTTTGTTCTGTTGTAATATTTTAATTATTTTTTTATTTTTTTATTTTCTTATAAATCGATTTTCTAAATAAAGTATAAGAAAGTGCTTTTCAGTACTTATTTTTCAATCCCCGTGGGATGATACTCTACTCATACACTATATTATTTGATCGACTGATGCACTTACCATAGCAATAGATTTGCATGCATCAAGTTTTTAGCCTCATTGTTAGAGATTGTATCTAAAATAATATTGAAATTACGATCCTTGTTTTATTTTAGAATTTTATTTTTAAATTTATTTTTTATTTTATTTGCAGGTGTGTGTTCAGTGCATGACACGCGCTGGACATAGTGACTTGGTGCCACTTGATCCAAAATAGAGAGGATAATCCGTAGATTAAATTATATTCAAGGAAGAAACATGACAACTGAAAATCCTAACAATGTCAATCCGAGACTAGATATGGTGACTGAGGAAAGAGCAAGAGGCTATTCAAGCAGCACATCGTTCATTAAACGATTATATCACACCATCGATAGTCGATGCAGTTTCAAGCATTAGGAGACCGTCCATACGAACAAACAATTTCGAGATAAAACTGACGATGATCCAGATGATTCAAGCAACCATCAAATTTAGTAGACATGTTCAGGATAATCCGAATGCCCATATTTCTAATTTTTTGAACTCTGTGATACTTTAAAATTAATGGGATGTTGGATGATGCTACTAGATTGAGACTATTTTTTTTCTTTACGTGATAAGGCTAAAAGTTGACTTGATTCTCTTCCTGCAGGTTCTATCACCACATGGGATGCTCTAGCTCAAAAATTCTTGGCTAAGTACTTTCCACCTTCCAATACTGCAAAGATGCATAATGATATCACTTCTTTTGTGCAAATGGAGATGGAGTCACTGTATGAGGCTTAGGAGTATTTTAAAGAGCTGCTAAGGAGATGTCCATATCATCAATTATTCGTTTGACTTCAGATACAAACTTTTTACAATGATTTATCTCCTATTAATCATTCTATGATTGATGCAGCTGCAGGAGGTACCATTAATCAAAAGATAGAAGAGAAAGCCTTTGATCTAATTGATGAGATGGCATCAAATAGTTATCAGTGGCAAACAAATAGGGTGATATCAAGAAGACCAACAGCTGTGCATAGAGTAGACAGCATTCCAACGTTATCAACTGAAATTATCGCTCTTTGGGTTGAATTCAATAAAATGAAGGGAGCAGCTATGCATGTGCAGAGTATCACTTGTGAGCTATGTGGAGGAGGATACGATACAAGTAACTGCCAAACAGATAATCCCTTTGCTAAAGCCTCGGATACAGCTAACTATCTTGATAGTTTTATCAGGCCATAGCACAACAATCCTTACTCCAGCACCTATAATCAAGAGTGGAGGCAGCATCCGAACTTCTCATGGAGCAACAAATCTGCAGCACATCAACCACCCCTGGGATTCCAAATATATGAGAAGAAGCATGATATGGAGGAGCTGATGATTAAATTTATGCAAAACCAAGAAGCAGCCATAAGAAACTTGGAAACTAAATTCATGCAAAATCAAGAAGCAGCTATGCAAAATTTGGAGACCAAGCTCAGGCAGGATCAAGTAGCAGCCATTCGAAATTTGAAGATGCAAGTGGGTCAAATGGCCAAGATGATCTCTAGGAGAACACAAGGATCCTTGCCTAGCAACATTGAGACCAATCCGAGGGAGCAAATCAATGCTATCACATTAAGAAGTGGTAAACAGCTGGAGGAGCCTCATCAAAAAGAAGAGACTGAGGAGGAAACAACGAATAAGGAGCCAACTACCAGCAAGGAACAAGTGACTAAAGTCCATCGGTCACCTAAACAACCAGCAGATGGGTGGTCCCTGGGTATAAAATTTACTGATCCAAATGTGAAGCCTTATGAGCCGCCACTATCATTCCCTGAGAGACAGATACAGTATCCAGATAAGCAGTTTTCAAAATTTTTCAACATCTTAAAGGACTTACATATTAATATTCTTTTTATGGATGCTATCACTCAAATGCCTATGTATGCTAAGTTTCTTAAAGAAATACCGGCCAATAAAAAGAAGTTGAAGGAGCATGAGACAGTGAATTTGAATGAAGAATGCTTAGCAATACTTCAAAACAAATTGCATAGAATTGAAGGATCCAGAGAGTTTTACTATCCCTTGCATTATTGGTGATTGTAGTTTTGATAAGATTTTATGTGATTTAGAAGCAAGTATTAATTTCATATCTTTTTCTATTTTTAGGAAGCTGGGATTAGAAGAACCATAGCCCACCACCATCACTCTTCAACTAGCCAACAGATCCATCAAGTATCTAAGAGGTATAGTGGAGGATATCTTGATAAAAGTAAACAAGTTTATTTTCCTATTAATTTTATTATTCTTGACATGGAAGAAGATTATGAGGTACCCCTTATCTTAGAGAGACCCTTTTTAGCTACTAAAGGGGTTTTAATTGATGTTCAACAAAAGAAATTGATTCTTAGAGTCCAAGAGGAACAAGTCACTTTCAATATTTTAAGGCTATTAAACATCCCAATGATAATCAAACTTATTTTTGAATTAATGATATTGATAAATTGGTTCATGAGTATTTCATAGAAATAGGTTTGAGGATCCTATTGAGGCTTGCATTATCCAATCAAAAAAGGATTCAGCTGAAGATGAAAGACAATTGGAGTGCATAAGATTGTTGGAGGTCAGGTCACACATTCCACGAGCATTAAACCATGCTTTGAAGACTTAGAAAGATCATCTACTTCTCTCCCAAAGTCATCACCTACTCTTAAACTTAAACCTTTTCCTTCTCATTTAAAATATGTTTTCTTAGAAGGTTCTTTACACTTACTTGTTATTATTTCTTCTTTGACAGATTTGATGGAAGAGGTGCTATTGAGAGTATTGAAGAAATACAAGAGGGCATTTGGATGGACCATAGCAAATATTAAAGGAATTAGTCCCTCAATTTGCATGTACAAAATTCTCATGGAGAACAACTATGAGCCTATAGTCCAGCCCCAAAGAAGACTCAATCCAAGTATGCAAGAAGTGGTCGAAAAGGAGGAAGGCATAGTGCTCGGCCACAAGGTCTATCATAAGTAAAAAGAAGATATTTTGAGGGGGAGAAGATAGTCCTCCGGTTGCAAGATCTAGCTTAGAGCCCTATGAAAGTCAAGCTGACGACTATAAATCAGAACTACTAGATAAGTTATTTCTTTCCCTTTTACTCTTTTAGTTTGATTCTTTTCTTTTAATTTTCAGTAGTGTCTTGTTGCCCTTTTACTGCTTTGGTGTATTTAATTTTACAAAGAAGAAAAAACTCATACTAGTTTGGAGGTACAAGGATCATATTACATCAGTTGGACACATACCTACAAACAGAGAAGCTTTCATTTTTCCCTTTGCTCTTTATTTATTTATAACATTGAGGATAATATTACTTTTAGTTTGGGGGGTGGAGAATTATTCTAATCCTTGATTTGACATGATTCAAAAAAAACTCAAAAAATCAAAAAATATGTGGAAATCCTAGAGCAAAAGGAGATGAATTGATGTTTTAAGTTTCAAATTTGTATTTTCTTTTCTCAATTTGAACATCACTGATATGTGAATAGGATCATAGATTTTTGATTACAAAAATATGAAGAACCCACACTTGAGAAATTACATGATTCTTTTGTTAATTCTTTCTAGTTCATGAATGATTGGATTCTTTGAGCACATATAACCAAGATCTTATGAATTAACTGTTATTTGATAATTGATTGTGTGAACTCTATGATTATGATAAAACACTCTAGAACTTATTTATTGCACTCGAGATAAAATCCTAGACAATCTGTTAACTTAGAAACGATTTAAGCATTCTTTGACACGCTTGAGCCAAAAAGCCTACTTTATTATATTGTCACTAGTTACCCCCTTTGAGCCTTAAATGAAAAGAATGGGTTTGTGCCAAGAGCATAGGGAAGACCACCATTTGTTTTATTCTTTAGCCTCATTAACTTACCCTGTAGCCCAAAAAATAAATAAATTAACCTTTAAGAGAGCTACAATATACAATTATGAGTTTCTTAGAGAATGGTATATGAATAGAGGTGTGGTTATAATGCATTATTATGATAGAGCAGATGAAAAGAGGCAAAAAGAGTCAAAGGGCATTATTTCAGCAAGAAAAATAGAGAGAGAGAGAAGTTCAATAACAATTTGCCACAATCCCAAGAACATCAAAAAGAATTAGTTTGGGGGTTGTGGCAAGCAAAATGACATGGGGATAACAAGAATGAGAAAAATCTAAAAAAAAAAGGAGAGATAGAAGAAGAATGCTGTATTTTTCATGCTCATCGATTTTGTTAGCTCTTTTGCTTTTGATTTTTTTTTACCCCTTCTTTGGCAGCCAATATCATAACCCTATTATAACCTAATAAAGACCTTTTGATCTAAGTTAGTAAGATTGTCTACATTAGTGAAGAGCTTTGAGAAAAACAAGCATATAAAGTGCTCGCATTCATTATTCATGAGTTTACATGATTATAACTGAATGCATGAGAGATACTTGGGATTGGTTATTTATACACACACCTCAGATTACATGAGTAGATGTTATTAACACTTGAATTATGAAAATTCTTGGATGAAAATTCTCAGATTACATGTTCTACATATTCTCTTGAATTATATCTGTGTACTATCTTTAAAGCATGAAAGTGAATATTATGTTGAGACTAAAATGCATAAATATGAGTTTATCTGTTGGTTTATCATTCTTTTTGCTCGAGGATGGTCAAAGCTTAGTTTGGAGGTATTTGATAAGCTCATATTTATATTATATTTTTTATCCTTATTTATTAAGTTTTGATTCATTTTTTATTTATGTTGCTAAAAATTGCACTCTAATATGGGTGTATTTTGTATTCCAAAAAAAATAAAAAAAGCAAAAACCAAGTAAAATAACCCAAAAATTATTGAAAAATAGCCTTCGGTCATCATAGACCGACCGTCCGGTCCATGAGCGGTTCACAGCTACAGCACGGGGTCTATATGCGGTCCATGAGATGCGCAACACCGGATCTATGCATGGTCTATGAAAACAGTAAAACTCGATTTTTATCATGACGCACGGGATGAATTCGAGCAGAAGCGCGTTTGCACCATCAGATGGTCAAAAATCGATCTTCACATGCGATTAGACGGTGGGCACCAGGATTTGTGTAATCCAACGATTGTGGTTGTTGCCAGTCGAAAAAACTAATAGAGAAGAAATTTGAGGCACGATCCGATGGTCTAGATTTGGTCTAATGCGAGATCCGATGGCTGATATTCGATCCGACTAAGATAAGGAGTTGATCAAGTGAATTTAGGGCGTTTAAATCCAATCTGACCGTTAGAAATAGTTTCACCAGGGATATGCATTTGGGATATGATTTTGAGATATTTTGAGACTCCTTACACTATCAGGATGTGAAAAAATTATGCAGATATAAAGAGGGGAGACCTGAGATGCAGAACAGAACAGAAAGACTAGAAAACATATCAAAAAATGCCCTCTTCTCTTCCCTTTTCTCTCTTTCCACCTCCGGCTTTTTCTATCAATTTTTTTCACATCAAGAGCAAGAAATTGAAGCAAAATTCAGCAACAAGCAGTACCCTATTTAAAGTTTATAATGTTTTTATTTTATTTGTTGATTTTTTTCATCATGAACTAATTTATTTTGCTAAGCCTAAAGTGTAGCCACACTTTTAATATAATATTCAGTATGATTGGATTTTAGAATTATTTTGTTCATAAAGAGTATATAAATCTGTTCTTAATATTTTTAGATTACTGATCATCTTTTAATTATTTTGATGGGTATAGATGATACAAACTAAGTACTTCTATGTCAATACTTCTTGATTTGTATACTTTGTGTTTGAATCGAATTAAGGTTCCTATGCATGTGGTAATTTTAGTACGTTTTGGATGCATCATGTTTAATTAGAGAATTTCATAAAAATTAATGCATCATTGCTTATTTAAATTACATCTAGACCAAAGGGTAGTTAATAAGTAGTAATAATTTTGCTACGTCTGGATCAAAGGATAATGAATATCTCAGAAAACTTCACCGTCATATGAAACAAAAATTAATCTAATTTACATGATTACTTGAATATTATATTGATTGAGTTGTGATTTCTCTGATTTTGGTTTCAATCCTAAAAATCACATCCTTTTTGTTCTCTTGTAATTTTTAATTATTTTTTTATTTTTATTAATTAATTTCTAATAAATATAAGAAATATTTTTAATACTTATTTTTCAATCCTCGTAGGATGATATTCTACTCATGCACTATATTATTTGATCGACTGGTGCACTTGCCATAACAATAGATTTGCACGCATTAAATGTCACATGTAAATACTGCCTATGAATGCTTTGTACTTCATGTAATCCATGCATCAAAACTATTCAATATGGTTATGATTATTAGCATAATTTTGTTAAGCAGCTTATATTTTATGTTTACTTTCTATTGTGTTAGTGTCTATTATAAGGACTTGCTGCCTTGTTAATACTATGATTAGCTGTCTATTTTTCGAGCCAACTAGCTTCTCTAATGAGGGCTAATATGATATTTTCCTTTTAAATAGATTTTTTGGAATGTTGTTTTTTTTTGGTGCTATCCTCTACTTGCATGGTGTTAATTGCTTCTTGCCTTTTAACTATTATGTGATGTACCTATTTTTAATCTTTAGTAAGTTTTATATTCATTTATATTTATTTTCTATGCCCTCTCTTTTGCTTATATATTTTGTTGTATTTGTTAATTTTTGGTGGCATAATTTCCTCCATAGTTTCATTCCTTCTTGCTTTTGAACTATTGTATTATGTACCTATTTTCTTCTTTAGTAAGTTTTATATTAATTTACATTTTAGTTTTTCAAGCCCTCCTTTTTTTTGTGAGGACTAATGTGACATTTTATTTAAATACATTTATTTTTATATTGTTAATTTATTGGTGGCATCCTTTCCTCCATCGTTTTAATTCTTTCTTGATTTTGAACTTTTGTGTTATGTACCTATTTTATATCTATATTAGTTTTATATTATTTTTTATTTATTTTGGCAATGATGATGGGCTGTTTTAAGATTGAGTATGATTGGGAGACAAAGGTTTAACTATATAACTAGTTTTAAGCCCGCACGTTGCATACAAATTCTAGGTCAGATAATGGATCATTTTTAAAAAATATTATAATAAAAAATAATATCCATCCAAATTTTTGATGTCTATCCATATTCTCAACTACTGGACTTTTATTGCAAGAGGATAATAATATCAAATTTTAAAAACATCATTTAAGTCATATAAGTAGATTTTAATTTAGTCCTTTAATACCATCATGCTTTAATTCAATACTTTAATTGTTAGGTAAAAAAGTCTAGACACATAGCATATTATAGATTGATTTTGATCCAAATGACATTCATAGATAATAATGTGTTGTTTATATAGACAACCTAAATGACTAATCTATTTTCTCTGTTTCTACTTCCATATATATAAATATAAATATATATTATATATATTATATTAGTTTTTGTATCTTATGGCCGTGATGCTCCATTGACTTTAACTTTGCATGTCTAGAGCCACCTTTCAATATTTTCTTATACTTAAATGTTTGTTATTTATCTTATACAATCAAATTACAAAATGCTGAGTAGTGCAGCCCAGTTTATGCTAACAATTGATTGTCTCATATTTTTTGGCATTTTTGTATTTGTCTTCTTCTTCTTGTATAATGATTTATACTTAATTTTTTATACCCTTTTATCCTTGCCATAAATTGGCTTTTTGCAATTGACTGTCTCATAATTTTCGGTGAAGAACATTTTTGTATAGAATGTAAATTGTTATTATATGTTTTATATAGTTGTTTTGGTAGGGCTGAGCACAGATCAAGCTTGGTCAGGTTGAGAGAAAAATTTTATTTAACTGAACCCAGTCAAATTGAAGAAAATTCAATTTGCTGTCGACTGTTTATCATGTTTAAACTATTTGAAACCGAAGTGAATAGTTTGTAGTAGATTCGGATGGGTTGCATTAGTTTAGGCTTCAATATTGACCTAATATTGACTTTAAGTCCAATGTTGGCCCATTTAAGCTTATTTATTATTTATTTGATTAATTTAATGTAAAAAAGACATAAACTTTATAAGTTACAAATTTTGGATTTATTCTTGAATCTGTGCAAAAAAAAAAATTTACTCACCTGAAAGCAACTATATTTGAAAGCCTTCACTTTAGAATTGTCTAAAATTGATGTACTTCTATTAACAATTCAATATTAATATTCTCATGAATTCAAATGGATAACAGAGTGTTTTGTAGAATGAAGTATTGAAATAGAAACGATGCTATCCTAAAATAAAATGAGTTTATGAAATACTACATCGATTGGGTTTGGTTTCATACAGATTAAAAATGTAGAAACCGAATCCGACCGTAAATAATCAATTTTTATCAATCCAACCCGATTCCATCCGATTTATATCTTTCAACCGATCGAAACCGATATTTATTGGGTTGGATTCGGTGGGTTTCTTCAGATTTCGGTTATCTGTTCAGCTCTAATTTTGGTTATGTAACTTGGTTGCTTCTAATTAGAGATGTCGTTGGATTTCGTATGCACGATTAGATAGCCCTAAATTGCATTCAATTGTGCCTTATTCTTATATTTGCAAAGTTTGTATTCATATAGCTAACATGCCGAAAGTCCATACAATCGATAATTTTGAACGTGCGAGGATAGGATCATCATGTAGGAGGGCACCAAATTGGACTGATGCCCTTAAACATACGAGTACAAGTTATACTCATTCTATACTTCTTCTTCTTCTTCTTCTTTTTTGAGAGTATAAGTTCTACTCATTTTATACTTCTTTCATACATCAACTATTATCAGGTTTTGACATTCAAGATTCATGAACTTGGTGAGTGCCATAAGCTCCCCGAGATGTCTGAACTAGTACTAAATTCCAAATTGTGAGAACTGAAGTATTTTCTAGAGTAAAACCCAAAGTTGCAGTCCAACACTTCATTCATGGACATGCTCGATCCTTCTAGAAAATTAGAAGGAATATTCTATGGATTCAGAGCTTTTATTATCCCTTCCATAATTCTGTTTTGGGAGTATTGAGTCTGCTGATCATATCTTCTTTAAGTACCCCTCTCCAAGTAAGTATTTGGAGACCCTTCCATGGAGGAGTTCCGAAGCTCTCCAATCCAAGAGTGGACTGGAGAGGACCACTCGGGCCCATGACAACGTGGCCTTTGCCCCATACATGGTGGGCCTTGGTGGGTCGACCGGCCCATTATAGTCCATTCTCAGATTTTTCTGGTGCTCGGGACATGCTTATCATGCATGGGAGTTTAGGCAGAAAATCTATGCAGTGACATACTATTTTAATTCTTTCAGATAATAATCCACAAGTCTAACAAAGATCAGCGCATGCCTCCCGATGGATGCGATTATTATTGCGGGCAGCATCCGACATCTTTATGGGTTCAGATCATCCTTGCTGACTTCATCAGAAGGTGCAAACATGCCTTCCCTTCCTTAAGTGTGACACGTAATTGCGTCGGTCCATTAGACACGTCTAATTTTGTTTGAGAACAACCCAGGGTAGAAGGACGCTTCCTTGTTTGCCTAACCCAGGTCTTAATTCTTAAGTGCAGATATACATATTTTAAAATGTGCCTGCGTCATCGCTCCGCGCCATAAATTAATCGGTCCACCGAACATAAGTTGATCTAACTCGAATCAGATTAGTCCTTCCTTGTTTCACTTACCATTTTTTTAAGCCACCCAAGAAGTTTCAAATGCCAGATTAGTATGGACCGATCACCATCCTCATCTCTTAAATTACAAATAAACGTCGGAATATAAGAAGAAGACAAACCACCCGTGCACTCCTCGCGTGCAAGGGAGACATGCGTGGTTGGCATGTTTTCGGTATTAAACTCCCCAAGGCCAAGAGTTAGGTGCTGTGTGGTATCGGTAGCTCGAAAAACACAGCCCACGGGTCTTTTTCTACTACACATGTTGCGATGGAGCAATAATTGTTGATGTGGTGCTTGTCTTTGCAAGCCCTCTGAATCATCCTTCCTCGTCGCACCCTCCGACTGTCTCTGCCACCACCGGCAGCTTGGCCCGTACCATCGAACCAACGAATAGACCACCCACCACACCAAATTATGGAGATGGTCATAACACGTATATGCTTCAACATTCCGCCGTTTCACTTATTGGCCTTGACAAGTTAAAGCTATGTTAAAATAGAGGGATCACATATGTTTCATCATACAATAATAGGTTTGCTCGAAGCATCACAAGCTACAGTTTGTATTAGGGCGTCAACATGGATCCTCAAGGTCAAATGAACTTTCCACAAATTCGAATAACTTAATTGCCAGTATGATGTTGTATCAATCATCACAACAGTTTTGGAGTTTTTTGGTTTTTTTTTTTTTTCCTTTTACTTGTGCCCGTGTTACATATATTTCCTAAAGGGGTTTTAAACAACAGTCGTTGGTTAGCCAACAGCTGTTGTTTGACATTTTAAACATTTATCAAAGAAAAAAGTAATATTTTATTCAAGATTTCATATTTCCTGAAAAAACAATATCGGTTAATATTCTTATTCTGTAGTTATAACTTTTCATGTCCCCACAATATATATATATATATATATGTATATCGCCGTTATAGCTAAAATAGATGTTCGAGCTGTTAGTTTTGCATTTCAAAAGAAGAAAAAGCCAATAGCTTGGCTAGGCTAAAAAGGGCCTTCTGTTATGAATGATCGTTGAAGCCCATATGAATGGCGAATGAGAAATATTATCAATAAAAATATTATTCTTATAAATAAATAAAAATATTATTTTTTATAAATAAATGAGAAATATTATTTTTTTTATAATTTGGATTAAAATCTATAAAATGATATGAAATGGAACGAGAACAATAATTGCCGTGTGAAATGATTTCTTCTCTCTCTTCCTTTCTCTCTCATTGTATCCCTCTCATTTCATTATATATTATATTGTTTCATAACACATTATCGGCATGAGAAGCTTTCCAATCTAGTGGTGCAAGGCATCTCCAAGTAGAAGGAAGTCCCAAGTTTGAATCCGCTTTAGTTTGTTCTTGAAAATATATTTTAAGTTTAATTGCATTCCTTTGAAAATATTAAATTCTCACGATCTATTGGTTAATTCCCACCTCAAACTCTATTAAGGGAATCTTGAAGATTACTTCCAGAAGCCTTCGTAGGCTATTCGGTTATAGAATAGATTTATAAAGACATAGTTATTAATATTTATTTACTTTATAATTTTTAGTTTAAATATGTCAAATTTGGCAAATTTGCAATTCACTGCTCTTGATATTACAGGCAAGAATTATCTATCTTGGATTTTAGATGCTGAAATGCATCTTAATGCCATGAATCTTGAAACTACGATTTAAGAAGGAAATACTGCATCCCTGTAGGATCGTGTGAAATTTTAATTTTCTTCGGCATCATATTGATGAAGGTTAAAGGTTAAATACCTTACTGTGAAAGATTCACTAATATTGTGGAATAACCTAAAGAAAGATACGACCCCAGAAGACGGTCGTTCTTCCAAAGGCACGATATGATTGGATGCACTTGAGGTTGCAAGATTTAAAACCATGTTTGAATATAATTTTGCTCTATTCCGAATTAGCTCACAATTAAAACTATATGGAGAGAATGCAACAGATGAAGATATATTGGAAAAGACATTCTCTACCTTGCATACATCAAATGTGCTCCTGCAGCAGCAGTATTGAGAACACAGATTTAAAAGATATTTTGAACTGATTTCATGCCTTCTGATAGTTGAGCAGAATATTGAATTATTATTAAAGAATTATGAATCTCGCCCTACTAGCTCCACACCATTCCCTGAAATGAATGCTGTGTTGTTCTAAAATAATAAGCAAGGGCATGGATGAGGTCGTGGGCGTGGCCATGGTCCTGGTCATGGTGGTTTTAAGAATATTGGGGCAAGCTACTCGAAGTGGTAGAATCCAAAAACATATACAAGTTCTGATCAAGGGAAAAGATACAGCCTGGAGAGAATGTTTGCTATAGATGTGGATGAAGGGTCACTAGTCACGTACTTGTCGTATGCCAAAACATCTGACAGATCTATATCAAGCTTCCATGAAAGAAAAAAAAAGAAGTTGAAGACAAACTTTGCAGATTTGTTTAATGATGATGATGGATATCCAAATGTGCCTCCTTTTAACGTCTTCGATTTTTTTACTCACCCTGAAGGAAAATTGACCACATGATCATTGATAGAGAAATAGTTAAAGAATAATTCTATTATATTTTTTTATTCAATAAATATTTGTCTATGTATTTATATTTTGAATTAATTAATAATTATTTATAAGACAAACTCTAGATTAAATCCAAAAATGAATACGGAAGAATTTTGCATAGCTGATAGTGCTACAACTCATACCGTACTTTAGGATCAAAAATATTTTTCAGAATTAACCTTTACAAATGAAAATGTAAGTACAATTTCTGATACTTCTAATATAATTGAAGGCTCCGAAAGAGCAATTATAATACTATCAGGTGGTATAAATTTAGAAATCAGGAAAGCTCTTCACTCAGCACAATCTAGAAGAGCTTTAAGGATATCCGTCAGAATGGGTATTATATTGAGATAAAAAGTGAACATGATAAAAAATTTGTGCATCATTTCTTATGATTCAAATAGAAAACTTGAGTTAGAAAAACTTCCAGCTCTTTCATCTGAATTGTATTATATGATGATTCATGCAATTGAAACAATATAGTATTGAACCAGAAGTTCACTCAAGAAGAAATATTTATTCTTTGGCACGAATGACTTGATCATTCTGGATCAACAATGATGCACAAAATTATTGAAAACTCAAATGGACATCCATTAAAGAACCAAAAGATTCTTTTAACTAGTGATCACCATTGTTCTGCTTGTTCACTTGGAAAATTGATACATAAACCTTCATTCACAAAGTTAGCAATTGAATCTCCTATATTCTTGGAAAGGATTCAAAGAGATATATGTGGCCCAATTCATTTCCCTTCTAGACCATTTAGATGTTTTATGATCCTAATTGATACTTCCATAAGGTGCTCCCATGTTTCATTATTGTCTACTCGAAACAGTGTATTTGCTAAATTACTTGCTTGGATAATATGATTACGAGCATAATTTTATGATTTTTCTATAAAATCTATCCGATTAGATAATGCAGCTTGTTGGGACAAACTGACTGATCCAAAAATCGATCAATCTCTAGCCAAATCCGACCAACTCCCGACTCCGTCTACCAAACAGACAGATGATCCTGAAAGTGACTACCGACTGAGGTTCGACCAAGCAGGCCGACCGACCGTCTTCATGGCCGACTCACCGTGGCTGACTTATCATCTTCATGATCGACTCACCATGGCCGACCGACCGTCTTCATGCCCGACCGACCGTCTTCATGGCCGACTCACCATGGTCGACTTACCATCTTCATGGCCGACTTACTATGGCCGACTTACTATCTTCATGGTTGACTCACCATGGCCGACTTACCATCTTCATGGCCGATCGTCAAACGATCGACTGCCAAATATATAAACACGATACCATAACCATCACAGGTGGTTATTAGTCGCAAATCACGGTGCAATTAATGGGTATTAACAATCTACACATAATTATGGCCTGATGATTTAGCATCATAAATGCGGGACCACGTCCGACGGTTACAACAATCTCATCTATAAAGGAGGTAAGGCAACAGCATCGGTAAGCCACTTTTGGCCTGAGCTCTGCTACTCAAATGATTCAAACTTACTGTTGCCCAATCTCTCTCTCTGACTTAAGCATCGGAGGGTCTCCACCGGAGGTAACTCCGATCAGCGTGATCTTCATTTTGCAGGTGCTCGTTCCCGACGAACAGACGATGAGAAAATTGACCGCAACAGATTGGCGCATCAGGTAGAGAAGAAAATAACTCGCAATGATAAAAACTAGAGCTCAACGATTAACAGCAACCAGATCGACGAGATACTCTTTCCATCGGGAAGAGGCTCCACCCCTCCCTCTGGTAGCAGAGCCCAGTTCTCCACGCTCCGTGCTCACCACGGACGCTCAGATTGCTGCAATCATGCAGCAAATGAATGTTCTCGTGGAGGCGGTCAAAAGCCTTCAGCAGCAGCAAATCCAGCCACTACAACCACCGACGGAGCAACCGATGGCACATTCAGTGCCTTTCAGGCACAGCCGCCATCATCTGCGGCGATCTCCGTCTCCTCCACCAGAGCGACCGTCTCGGCTCTTTCAGCGGGATGAGCAGTGGCACTCGCGATGCTCTCGACGCGCCACCCACCATCCATGACGCCCCACTCCTTCCCAATTGAATCGGACAAGGAAAGAAAATGACCGCAAACACCGTCTGCCTCTCCCTCTAATTCATCGAGAGGTTCAACCCCTAGAGTCTCTCACCACCAGCGGCATGACGACTATGAATGTAAGTTCGAAGAAATCGACTGCCAACTTGCCCAGCTTCAGATGGATGATCAGAAGTCTTCGAATGACATCGATTTTCATGCCGCCCAACCTCTCTCCCAATTTATCCTGGATGAATCGATCCCAACTCGATTCAAGATGCCACATATGGAGCCCTATGACGGTTCTATCGATCCAATTGATTACCTTGAGAGCTACAAGGCTCTTATGATGATTCGGGGGGGCAACCGACGCCCTCCTATGCATTGGCTTCCCGACTACACGTCGGAAGGCTGTTCAGGCCTGGTACTCCGAACTTCGATCGAAAGCATTCACTCCTTCGGACAGCTGGAACATCTCTTTGTGGCCCACTTCAGCACTAACCGAAGGCCACCATGAACCTCGGATGGTCTCTTCTCGATCAAGCAGGGAGAGACCGAAATACTTCAAGATTTCGTGGTCCGATTCAATGCGACCACTTGGGGTCAGGGACCTCAACGAAGAAATGGCCATATTGGCCATGAAAAGAGATCTGAGGGGTCCCGATTCATGTACTCTTTAGATAAGACTCTCCTCCGAACTTATGCTGAACTTCTGGAGCATGCATACAAGTATATGCACGCGGACGAAAGAGCTTCTGACCGATGTCAAATAAAAGGTAAAGGTCAGAAGATGAAGAAACAGAAGAAGGAAAAAGCTCCGGTCGAATCAAATTGGCCACCTTCCAATGAGCGAGCTTCATCTCGACGACGGAGTCCAAGGCCAAACTACGTCAGGTATGACTCCTATACTCCTCTCTCTGCTCCTCGTGCGCAGATCCTCCTAGAGATCGAAGGAGCAGGATATCTACGACAATCCCCACCGATGAAAGCACCACCGAGAAGCTACAATCGGAAGAAATACTATCAGTTCCATCGTGATCATGGTCATGATATCGAATAGTGCATCTAACTTAGGGACAAGATAGAGGCTCTAATTCGATGAGGCTATCTCGAAAAGTATCGAAGAGATCCGTCGGATCAACCTCCTGCCGATCGACGACCTTAGCTATTGAGAAAGTTATAAATAATCAGCTGACTGCAGGGATGATCAACATGATCTCCAGATGACTGAACTGAGGGATAACTCCTGAAGAAGAGTCGGTGAAACGACAACAACTCAATGTAATAACTTTCTCGAAAGAGGATGTTCGGAGAATTCAAACTCCTTACGACGATGCTGTTATTGTTCTGACAATTAGCTAATAAAAGCACAATGTATGTTTTATTCTACTCGACTTCCTTCTGAATGCAACTACTTAGAGAATTCAATATATTGCATCACTCTTTAAGTTCAGCCGACTATTAAATGATGGGTAGTCAATTCCTGTCAACATCAATATTTCGGCTTTCACTGTAAAAGCCAGAAGATCGCCTATCTCGACTCCGAATATACTTCAGTTTTCACTGTAAAACTAGAAGATCGACTATCTCGACTCTGAATATACTTCGACTTTCACTATAAAAGTCAAAAGATCGACTATCTCGACACCGACTATATTTCGGCTTTCACTGTAAAAGTCAGAAGATCGAATATTTCGACACCAAATATTTTTGACTTTCACCGTAAAAGCCAAATAATCGACTTTATCTCGATGCAGAATATATTTCATTTTTATTGTAAAAGCCAAAAAATTGACTATCTCGATGCAGAATATATTTCGACTTTCACTGTAAAAGCCAGAGAACCGACCTATTGACTACAACTGGAGGCCAGCGCTGGTGACGCAGACTTTCTCCACAAAAGCTGTGCTACCCTCATAGTCGGCTGTCCGTCGAAACAGCTGGCTAATTTGCCGACTTAGCACCAGCTAAGAAAGATAAAATGCCAAGATGACTAAGGACGGATTGAAATCATACCGACTCGACCACGATCAGTCGAGGGATATTCGGCTTGCCACCGTTTATCATAACAATACGACGTATAAGCCCGACCAATAAATGATCAGGCCCAATTTTGGCCGGCCAACCTAACCACCATCAGAAAGACTCAACCAAATTATCATATTATGAATGATAATTCCATTAGCCAATGAGCACCAGGCCTTTGGGCCTCCAATGATTATTGAACTAATGGACTCATTATCACTCACTTAATGGAGGCTATGACTTAGTTATCATTATAACTTAATCATTTAGGACCTAATAATTTTTTTTGAGGATTTTATTAAAGGATAGTAGAGAAGAAATCATCCAGCCAATTTCAATCCTCTCACCGACTTCACCAAGTCAGATTAAAAAGGATTTAATTAAAGCTGGCATTAGGAGCACCTAAATCAGTCACACTGATTTATCTAATGATATGGGTGAGCTCTAATCACCAAGTGATCTAATCAAAATCTAACTTATCAGATTGGCCAGGTAAGTGAGATCAGTGGTGGGGATTTGTCATTAACTCATCAATGATCGAATCAATGCGAGTAGCTCCCGCTTAAGAATCACTGGTCAAAACTGCCGAGC
>KE504765.1:0-21122 GCA_000441515.1 Elaeis oleifera | reverse complement strand
AGGATGTCGTTGTGGGTAAAGCTGAACTCATCGAAAGAGTTGATGGTCCATCCATCGGATTGGATCTCAGTCATCCGGATCTCCATCATCGATGGTCGAAAGGAGGCTAGAAGCACCACCGCGAGGAGGAACAGGCAAAGGATGGCCATCATCACCGTCGAAGGCTCCAAGGTTCTCAGATCGAGCGGTCCAGACCTCCGTCCTCTGGATCTCCACCGTCAATGGCTATGAGGCCAAAAGCGCCACTGTAAGGGGGAGGAACAGGTGGAGGAGGGCTATCATAGTCGTCGAAGGCTCTGAGATTTTCAGATCGAGCAATCTGAACCTCCATCACCCGTATCTCCATCTTCAATGGCCAGAAGGAGATCAGAAGCACCACCTCGAGAGGAAGAACAGGCAGAAGAGGGTGCCGTAGGAGGAGGACCACCTCGAGAGGAGGAACAGTTGGAGGACCTTGATCGCTCGATTTAGTGGCGACTGACTGGTGCGAGCGGCTGGTGGGAGCGCGCGGTGGAGCAGATGGCGTGGAGGAACTTGCGAACCTCGGCTTGCCGGCATAGAAGGGGAGGTGATGGACGGTGAGATGGTGTTTACTGTTTAGGCTCTAGGGCTTTTTGCGAAGCACGGAGGCAGTGCGACAGGGTGCTGAAAATTTTCGTGGATCCTGCGGGCCGTTCAAATTTTGTCATGGACCCATGATCCAAATATTTTAAATAAAAATTATAAATAGATTGGACGGTTGAAAAACTTAAACTCAAATCCGATCTGTTAATAAATGGATCAAACAGATCAATCCGTTTATGATCTGAACCCATTTAAGTCAAATCTAAATCTGTTTAAGATGGACCGAACATGAGTCAAATTGATAGATCAGAATATATTTTGCCATCCCATATTGGAATCGAAAAGATCTTTATATATGTGCCAAAATAAAAATAAAAAAGGACCTGTACCTATATATCTGCATCAATCAGTCTATTGACAGGGATTCCCGAGTTCCTTCAACATTGCAGAGAGCATATACATTTCGAAAAATCAAGAGTACATGCTTTTTCCCATGCATAGTTTAGTAATCAAATGGCTCGCCTGCCACCCAATTCATCATCGATTTTCATGTGAGACGGGTGATTTGAGGGGTCATGATCTGATTGTTGATCTTTAGCATTTGCCTTAGATCTATATATTGAAGGATGCTGGACTATGTACATCCAAAATAGAATTGCAACACTCAGACCTAGTTCTACTCTTGGCCACTTCATGTTGGACGTCGATTTCGCTAACAAGGTTAGATTCAAATAAGCTACCAAGTCCGGAATCGATCTTCATGGTGCACGAATGATGGCCATCTTGGATTCATCATCACACCTATCTCCTATCGGTCCTCCTCCCCCTCCCCCTCCCCCTCCCCTCCCCCTCGCAACGCTTTCAATCAGGTACCGCAAAGCATCACAGTTTATCCATGTCGCTCAAAGCACGGACTCGCTTAAGTTGACCCTACAAACAACTAGACGTCCATCCCATAACTTATGATTCGGCAAAATCCCGCTTTTCAATCTTTTCGTCTATTCGCAGAAGATCATCCATGACCGCTGAATTCGTCATGCCGACGCATGGAAATTGGAAAGAAGATGATTCCGCTGGCTGATGATTAATAATCCCTCGCCACACACAAAGCAACGGGTGGATTGCAGGCTCGATCGGCTTTATCTAACCATACGACATAGATTGGAGTATGCTGAATTATTCGGCTTCCAAATAGCCACATCAACGATGCCGCTAGGTGTGTCGCCTAGTCCTCCTCTCTTTTTTTTGGATCTCTCTCTCTCTCCATCACCCTGCTGATTGATGACTTGACGCTGGTGATAGATGGGCCACCTCTTCAAATCCCATCATCAATTTTTGAACCGGGCCCATCAACCTAGACGTACCTGCTAACTGTTTGGAAAGGAATTGGGTTCAGGTACGATATTAACTTTTAAAATCATCTCACTTCCCGTGATCGAGCCGGTTACAAAATCGGGTCAGGTCCGGCAAGCGATGGAAATTAGGTCGACTGCCCCGAAAGATTTGGTGCGAGTCTGACTCGGGTGTCAGATGCATGAGAGCCAAATGCCCCCAGATGGTCGTCCACCAACTAAAAAATTGCGGGTCCCACTTCAACTAATGATTCCTTCCACCTAAACAACAATGCGAGCAAACGTCAACAGGAGGGTTGCCAATCGAGAAACAGCCGCACCATGCGTGAAAAAGTACCATATCATTATCCACAATAATCCTCCCACCTTTCATCTCATCGGCGGAGAGGTCAGGGACCCAAACATGTATTAAGTGAGCTGGCGCTTCTCCTGCGTTCCTTTACCCATGCTTATTAAATTCGAATAAATACTTGCTTGGAAACGGCTGTGAATGTGGGTTCGGTGGGACCGCGGGAGAGAGCGCTTATGAATTAATTAATCGTGCTCAGGGCTCTAATAGGACTATAAGCTATTAATAGCAATCAATGGTCAATGTTGCAGGTGGAGCGTGTATGATCACGGAGGAGAGCAGCGGATCATCCGGACGCGGGAATGTGGGCCCGCAAAATCTCCAAATGTACGATAACAGATGGGTGGTGGTCGTGGACTACATTCCTCTTCTGGGAACGCATCTGAAATGCCAACGTGAACAGGGGTGGCCCTGCAAAGTGCAATTTGTGGGAACGAAAAGGCCTAATTTCGATTTCACAGGCCGGCCTTGTTGATATAGCTTAACGAGTGTGCACATGCTAGACGCGTGGCGAGGTTAATTATATACTTCTACATGTAAAAGGAAATTTCTAAAAGTGGGGCACATGATGAGGTTGGGCTCCTAAAATGAAAAAAATATCTGCATGATGATTATACTTTTAAATAAATCGCGTGCATTGATGGTGACAAATAACAACGTTAACAACTTGAGAAGTACAACTGTTCTTTTTTTTTTATAAAAAATATCCAATGAAAATTCCATATCATCTGCACTATATTATTAAATTATATATATATATATATATATATATATATATATATATTATTTTAAATTTTGTTTCTCTCTCAACGATACATGATGAAGAAGTTAAATAAATAATAAATATATATCTTTATTTATTGCTTCTCGCCTACACCATTTCTCCAACACATCTTAAACCAGTTTAACTATATTTTTTAAAAAAAAATGGTGGGTCTCTTTTCTCCGTCTTCAATCCATTGAACTCTATTTAAATTTAAATAGATTAAAATATTGATAATGTTCATGTAATCGATCATTTTATTTTCTTGTTCCTCAAAATTTTATGTTTGTTTATTTATCTATTTATATGTATTTCACCTATAATTGCTAGTATTATGCTAAAGAATAAAGATCTACAAATAATAATCAGTAATCTAATAATTATTTTATTAACCATTGTGCGCTTGCGACTTGCTCTATCTGCTCCTAACGAAATAGGCGCGGACCCATATCCCGGCAAGGCAAGTGGAATTACGCCAAATAGGCACGGGTGAGAGGAACGGCGAGCTGTAAGTGGAGTTGCAACCGTACAAGGAGGTGACCTTTTCCTATGGACTGATGCCGACTTTGGCAAATTGAGGCACGCCTTGACCTGACCAATGCGGTGTCGCTTACATCATACCACGAGCTCGTTGTCAACATGAGGCAAATATTTTATACTAAATATTTTGGACCAATGCAATTACAGCTTTCAAGAAACACTTTAATCGAAAGCACACGAATTTTGTGATTTCTTAGGCGCTAATTCTTTCGTCGTGCGCGCGTGTTTATTTTTTCCGCAAGGGTTGCTTGGTGTTTAGCACGACTCTGGCCGCAAGGAGACACGGTCCGATAGTTCAGAAATCCTTGCCCAAACAAGTCATTATTCCTTGTACACCTCCCACACCCACCCACCCCACAAACCAAAACCCAACCCCCACCCCCAACCCAACAAAAAAACAAAGGAAAATAAAGAAAGAAAAGGGTCATTATTCCACACAATGTTCACCACCCCACTGTCTACCACGTCGCACGTCACTTCAAAATTTCAAGTGAGCGTAGTCTTATCTTTCTTTAAAAAAAAAGGGAAGTTCGAATGAGCAAATCCAATCTGATCGAGTCAATATAGATTGGGTTTGAACTTAAGTGAGTCAAAACAATTGGAATTAAATTTGACCTGGTTGTTAAATATGTAATCTAATCCAATTGGCGTAATCTGTTTACTAAACGGATTGAATGAGATAAAACAACTTAAACAGATTAAGCAAATTTTTAATGATTAAATAGAATTAAATAAAATAAAAGGTTAAGTGGGATGGGTTATTGCTACTCCCATCCTTGCCAATAAATCACCGGACCACGGAAAGCAAAGTTGCTTTTGTTCCATCCGACAGTCGTCCCCATGAACGAAGCATGCTAATGCCTACAATGTCCTAGGACACCAAAGTAGCCTACATGCTGACATGTTATATCTGGACGTTACTAGGAGGCCGGAATGTTGTTATAAAGAGATGTGTATCATGTGAACTGGGGAGCATGATCAACTGCCTATATTTCTTTTCTTGTAGGTATAATAAAAGAAGAAACAGAGATAATATACCTTCGTCAAAATAAAAACAACTATATCTTCCTATATAATTATTTATTCCACAACTGTTACAATAAGCGGACATTGCTCCCTTTTCTTTTTCTTTTTTTTTTTGGGTAGGTAAGCGGACGTTGCTTTGCAACGGACTCTCAAGGAAGCCGGGCGCTGACTCCATGTGAAAGTCTTTGCTCTTTCGGTGCCTAACAGCGAAGCTATCTTTGCAGCGAATGAACTTTTTGAGCGAGATTTTCACCCAGAACTACCAAACCGTTCCTTTTGAAATGTTGGACACCAAGCAACCCTTGAAAAAATCATAAAGGACAAATTAGCATCTAAGAAATTGCGTCTCTCTACCGTCAGGTACTTGTCCGATCCAGGTGACACTTTTCGTGGGCCCATTTCATGTTACAATCTTGGCAGTATTAGCCGATGGAACAGAGCCACCTCCTTTTATCGTGGTGACTCTGACAAGGCCGGCCATTGCTCTCACCCGCTCCAATCCACTCCCATAGTTGCCAAGATTTTCTACTTTGCCGACATTCCTGCTAAAATCCCGTATCAAAATTGGATACTCTCTTCTAGGATCTTTTGTCATGGCCGATGCAAATGGGTGTCTCAAGTTATTGGTCTATGCATTCTTTTGTATTTACAAAAAAATATCAGCTGATGGCGTATCAGTATATTGCCGTTATAACGGTCGGCACACAACGTTATATAACTCTCGCGTTCGGAACCTTGCTTTGAGCAAGATGACCTGTGATGTATCGGATCCTATGTTTTGCAGCATCATATACAGTATGACCCTTGCTCTCGATGCACAGACTACTGTAATCAGGGAATCGGAGCGTCAAGTTCGGACTCCAAATTTTAGAGGATCCGAACTCCTCGAAGGGTTTCTACCGTAATCACTGTACGGAGCCATTTGTGGATCGAGTTTGGACCCTATGTAACTCGAACGTGTCCATATGGTCTTGTCGCTCTGTTCCAGTACAGAGGGAATCGGTTGAATCGATAACCCCCTAACTCCATTACAGCCCAACTCTGTTTGACTTAGGACAAGTCATTCGAAAATTTGGATTAAATAGATTGATTTGGGCTAGAATTAATTAATTGTCCATGTCGGGATAGGGCAGGATTCCTACGTTTTAAATATGCTAGAGGATAATTAGGCAAGAAATGGGGACTCGATCTGACTGGTTGGGGTGGTGGGTGTGCGTGTAAAAGATCGGCCGGAGAAGAAGTGTTGGGGAACAAGCCAAAGGGGCAAGAGGTTGGATCCGCAATTCCTATCTTTAACACCGAGTGCTCTAAGCCATCAGCGGGCCAAGGTAAATACAGATCAAGAAAAGTACGTTTCTATCAACTAAAGAGTAGTGGAACGCATTTTTGACAGAGGAACCCCTTTAACTTGAATGGTTTTTATTCCTAAACAATAGAAATATGAGAAACGCCCGGGTGACTGGCTTGGGTGACTGCTTCCCTGCCAAATGACACTTGGGGATTGTGACTCATGATTATTGGTGCAGTACATAAGAAAATCATATGTGCATGCATGTGTGTATTAAATGATCATGCAGTGCTTGCTTGAATGGTACCGTTCTTTGCTGCTTCAATGACAGAACGAGGTTTCAATTTCAAGTGACGATAGCCCTCCAGAGCCAGGATGGGTGTGAGACAGCAGGTGGATATTCACCTTCACTAATTCAGATGAAAGAAATATTTATCAAGTCGATATTAGATTGATCTAAAGAAATTTTGCTACGCACTAATTAGAGCAATATTTTTTTGGCACATAGCAACCTTTTTTTCCCAAAATTGTTAAACACCAAGAATTGTGGACTACTTGCTTTAGTTTTCATTCCTTTACTTTTCATAAGTTATTTTTATACTATTCTCTAAAATCCTCTTGATCTACATATGTACTTCAAATTTCATATTAATATTTAAAATCTAATTTATATTTTATGCCACCAGTTTAGCAATATAAACAAGACAGTGAAAAAGACTCATCATTACCACTATCATCTTTATGACACCATAGCCATTATCATTTGCTAAGATTGCTATCTCCATTATTGCTATCTTCTCTACAATACTATTTCCTCAAATACCATTATGATTTTCACTAATGCCATGTTTGGTATGCTAGAATGGAATGGAATTGAATCACCATTCCATCTTTTGATTTCGATTTTACTGTTTGGTAGAGTTTCTTGGATTTAAATGCTTATTCCTAAGGAGTAAAATCTATTTCATTGAGGAACCTAAGGAATGGGATTTCATTCCAAAGAATTATTTTTTTTAATACCTCCCCTCCTCCTCTTATGATCAGCCCCCTCCCCAAGGTTTTCCGCCCTCTCCCTGGTGCTCGTGCCATTGCCCTCTTTCGAACCTTACGCTGTGCCCCCCACCCTCCTTGACGGTCTGCCCTCTCTCGGGCGCTCGTGCCACATCCCCCCTCACATCCTCGCATCATGCCCCCCACCCTCTCCGACGATCTCCCCCTCCTTCCGGGCGCTCGTGTCACATCCGCCTCTCGACAGTGTTCTCTCTTATTATTAGCGGTCGTGTTGCCTCCTCCCGTATCCCGCACTGTGCCCCTCCACCCTCCCGACAATCTCCCTCTTCTTACTAGCGGTTGTATCTCCCCTCCGTACCCCGCACTGTGTCCCCCCATCCCTCCCCAACAATCTCCTCCCCCCGCCCCGTGAGGCGCTCGTGCCACCTGTCCCCCATCGATCTTTCCTCCTTTCTCCCCCTCTCACGTCTCCTCCACTTTCGTGGTGCTGTGGCTTCCTGCGCCACCACCACTGTCGTCCGTGGCTTCTCCGCACCATACCGCCTACCGCCATTCCCCTCCGCTCATCCTCTAAACAAAGAAATATGAATGCCGATTCCATTCCATTCCTTATCTCATTCTATTCCTGTTTAATTTCTTCACTGCTATCATCATCTCCATTACTGTTATATTTATATTCTAAAGTCATACACTATACAAAATATATATATATTTAAAAATTTAAATATCAACAAAAAATTTTACCTTTTGTCTGTAAAACAAAAAGGCAAAAGTAACGGCAAACAATACCTCAGCAACCAATATAAATTTTAATATAATCGCTCTGGGCCCAATTTTACTAGCGATAAATTTTCAAGGGCTATAATGTTAAGAGACTAGGGAGTATTATCCCAACTCATAAAAGGAACCACTGTCCTCGCGCCACCTGGCATCCAAGTTGTGCTGGGTCCCAGGTTTGGGATTTGAAGCATATCTTACATTTTAATAATAAATAAATACAGATTTGAGGAAGCTGCTGATCATTGATCAATCTTGCACGTATTAAACAGATTGAAAAAAAAAATCTGAACCAAAGAATTTCCACCTATTTTAGCTTTCTCCGTCACATGCGCATGCAGCGGCATCCCTTCATCCGCATTAAGAAAAGAAAGAAAAAAAAAAATCTAACGGGCAAACAAGTGGGGCCCACGAAGGGGCCTCCAGTCCAGGCCGTCGATCCCGCCGAGGGAGCCGCGCACGAACGCGCGATCCACACCGTCCGACGGGCGGCGTTTCGACCCCGCTTTGACCCAGCAACCGTCGCTCCCGCTCGGTTCGTGTCTGCGTGCACACCGCGTGGTCGAGGCAACCGCCGCGAAATACGTCATGCTTTACGATCCACGACAGTCTCAGACAACGGACTGCTAGGCCAATCACGATTCACGACTCCTAAAGTTGAAGGTGTATCGACCTCATCCGTGCAGCAGCGAAAGCATGGTTAAACTGCGCTGCGGACGTGATCCGTGTCCTTAATTTCCTCGCCCTGTACACCGCAGTTAAACATTTTTATTATCACGCTTGTCCGCAGTAAATAATGACTTGGAATAAACCCAACAGTGTGGAGCCTAGAGATTAGAGAGAGAGAGAGACGCTCCGTCGGTCAAGGAGCAAGAAGAAGACATGCTCTGTCTGCCCGTGTCCTCTTACCTGACCCCACCCCAACTCCTTCCTCCTCTTCTATCTCCTCTCTTCTCCTCTCCCTTCTCTCTCTCTCTTTCCTCCCTTCTTTCCTCGCGTGCTCTGTAAGAGATAAAGAACTAAAAGAACCATTCTGGTCACAGCACAGCAGTATCCGCTCTTTCTCTCCCCGGCTGGCTGCGACTATTAGAGATCTCTCTGTTCCCAGAATCAACGAAAAGAAAAGGAAAGAGACCCCAAGAGCAGATAAATCAAAAGGAAAGGGGCAGAGAGAGAGAGATAGATAGAGAGGGCGGTCCTCGAAATAGAGGAGTTTGGCCGTTGTGGCAGTTACCAGGCTGCGCTTTTCTGAGTGCACCCATGCATCCCCGTCCCGTTTAGAAAGAATAAGAATGCCTCCTCTCCCCACCTTGTCTACATGTAATCTATCTATCCATCTAAATCCCTAGTCTAATCTTAGAAAGAGATGGCGTGGATGGATTATTAGGGAAATAAGTCGGAGTTTTGCAACGCGGCAGCTATTATAGGAAAGCCTTAAATTAAAACGACCAAACCCAACCAGGCCCTGTTCACTGGTATAGGAGAGAAAATCGAGAAGAGAGGAGAAGAGGATTGGAGGAGGACAGAAGGAAAAAAGATTAAAGAAATTAGAAAAAAAAGAAACACAAAGGAAAAGGGGAGCGTCTAGGGGAGGGAAGGGGATGGCAGCGGCGGAGGAGATGCTGGTGGCGATGCATCAGGGGAAGAAAGAAGGGGAAGAAGACCCGAGCGTCGACACGGACAAGCTGAGCTACGAGATATTCTCCATTCTCGAGAGCAAGTTCCTCTTCGGCTACGACGACCACAAGCTCTGGGTCCCCAAGCCCTCCGACACCGACGCCGCGGCCACGACGATCAAGAACCAGAGGGGCAAGGTCCGCGTCCTCTGCATCGACGGTGGCGGGGAGGCGGCATGCGGGGCATCCTCCCGGGCAAGGCCCTGGCGTATTTGGAACAAGCGCTCCAGGCCAAGTCCGGCGACACCAACGCCCGCATCTCCGACTACTTCGACGTCGTCGCCGGCACCGGCGTCGGCGGGCTCTTCTCCGCCATGCTCGTCTCCACCCGCGACGGCGCTCGCCCCCAGTTCCGCGCCGACGACACCTGGCGGTTCCTCGCCGACCAGGGCAAGCGTTCTTCCGCAAGCCCAGATCGTCGTCCTCTTCCTCGTCATCCTCTGGCGGCTTCCTCCGGCGCGTGTTCCATGGAGGGGCGGCGTAGGGTCGTCGGCGACGGCGACGGCGGCGATGGAAAGGCGTTGAAGGAGGCGTTGGGGAGGGGACCACGCTGCGGGACACGGTGAAGCCGGTGCTGATCCCGTGCTTCGACCTGCGGAGCTCGGCCCCGCTGGTCTTCTCCCGCGCCGACGCCCTGGAGAGCGAGAGCTATGACTTCCGGCTGTGGGAGGTGTGCCGGGCGACGTGGGCGGAGCCGGGCCGGTTCGCGCCTGCGGAGATGCGGTCGGTGGACCGGCGGACGGCGTGCTTGGGCGTGGACGGGGGCTGGCGATGAGCAACCCGGCGGCGGCGGCCATCACCCACGTCCTCCACAACAAGCAGGAGTTCCCCTTCGTCCGCGGGGTGGAGGACCTGCTGGTACTCTCCCTCGGATGCGGGTCTGGCGGCGCCGCCGTCGTGCCGGAGGAGGAGCACCCGCGCCTTCGGCGGTGGGGCCCCCGGGAGTGGGCCCGCCCCATCGCCCGCATCGCCTCCGACGGCGCCGCCGACCTCGTGGACCACGCGGTCGCCCTCGCCTTCGGTCAGTGCCGGAGCTCCAACTACGTCCGTATCCAGGTACAACCCCATGCTATCGTGCGCCGCTTCCCTAGCTAGCATGTCCCCGCCCGGTCCCGTTGTGATGCCCCGCGGGCGTGGTTTAGGCTTCTTTGAATCTTCCTTTTTGCGTTGGGTTCCTATTTTAGGGTAAAACGCGGTTTCACTACACTGTGACCGTGGGAAGGAGAGGGATTGAGTTGGCTCTCTGTACTTGCTGTTGGAGAACAGCAGACGAGGAAGGGCATTTAGATTCTAATGGACAGTTTCGCATTTGGTAAGAGGGCTCCCGCTCACCTTTTGCTCTGTTTGCTTCTTTCATTACACTGTTCCCTCGTCCTTGATGAGTAGCTACGTACTCCGAGCACCATTTAATTGTCCGTATTTCCTTCTTTTCTCTGAGAACTGAGTTGCTTTTATTTCAGAAAACCTCCCTTGCTCCCTCCATTTTCTGCATCAAGGGCTATCATTGTGGTCGGATATGGAATATAGGCCTTATCCAACGATCAGGAAAGGATCGAGTGGCCCTTTCTTGGTTTAATCACATCTGTTGGGGCATTTTCTTCCATTTCCCTTTCTTTTGTCAAATACTCTATGCCTCATTTGAGAACATTTTCACCATTTTGGTTTTCCGACCTGCTTCTTAGCAACCTTCCTTTTATTCCCCTTTTTTCCCATCAATGGGATGCAGTTTGGGGGATTAAGATAGGATTGGATTTAACGAAGCAGAGGTTCGTTTAAGGATGCTTTGACAGTGGATGGAGTAACTCAGTGGGGTCGATTCTTGGTCTTCCGTTGTTTTTTTCTTTTTCTTTTTCTTTTTCTTTTTTTTGACCTTAACTTGGTTCCTTCTGTTTTCAGTGAGATGTGTGTAGCTTAGATTAGGACCTCTCAATTTTTTCATGTTCCGGGCGCCAATTTTAGCAAATTTCTTGTGATTCCGTCATTTTTCATCAAATGAGTTCGAGCGGGTTAGTGGTTTAGTAGCCAAGCACAACCCGACCATTTTTGACATCAAAGGAGTGTAATGTTGAAAGGTCAGTTCCGTTTGGCGCTGATGAATTGTGATAGCGATGGTGAACTGCCTGAGATGTTTCAGTTTGAATGTGCTGAGGATGGTAAGGTTCCCAGTGCATGTATGGAGAGGAGAGGGTAAAGGAAGAATTGGATGGTGGTGGAGAGATGGTTTGAAGCAACATTCTTTGTTTTCTTAAGACCACGTCAGTTTGCTAGTTTGGAATGGTGGTTGGAACTTTCTGTCATTCATGCTCTTGAAGTGTTACGTTGCTTCTGAGCTTGATGTTATTTGATGTGAAAAAGGTTGCGATTGCTTAATTTGGTGTGATTTTGAGTTATTAATGATGGTTGTATGCGACCACAGGCTAATTGTACGAGCATGGGCGAGTGTGGAGTGGATGTGGATTCGGACCCAAGCCCGGGAACGTGAGGGCTTGTTGGGGCAGCAGAGGAGATGCTGAAGCAGAAGACCGTAGAGTCGGTGATGTTCGGGGGAAAGAGGATGGGAGAGCAGACGAATATGGAGAAGCTGGACTGGTTTGCAGGGGAGCTCGTGCTGGAGCACCAGAGGAGGAGCTGTCGGATAGCTCCCACGGTTGCCTTCAAGCAAGCAGCTCCGAAGCCCACCCAGAGTATCAGTTAGTCATCTCTCTTTTCCACCTCTCTTTTGCTGGATCCTGCTGTTTTTTTTTCCACATAGCAGTGTAGCATTTCCCTCCTTGGAATCGGGGGGAAGGGGAAAAGGCGAAAGGCAATTATCGCTTGTGGTTACTCACGTTGTCTCAACTATATAAAAATTGTTTCAGTACCCGCTGCAATTTCAAGATTAAAAAGATCATTATGAAGGAAGATACACTTTTCTTTTAATATATTAATGTCTATATTGTTGTAACGAAGCCCTTTTGGGCCTCCTCCATACGAGGCTCTTGTAAACATGTTAGTGAAACCTGCCCTCTCTATGGTCTCTCATGTTTTCTCTGTGGTCCAGGGCTTTTTACCATTTCTATCTGGTCTCTGTGTGGATGCATCGTGGAACTTAATGACCAGCTGTTACACCGAGTGGCTGACTTATATGAGTTGCGGCAAGGATGCACCTGGAAGCATGGCCTTTCTTTTGATCGCCTCTTTTCCAAGCATAAACATCCTTTGCTTCATAGACCCATAATCTTTTTAAATTCTACTCTTGCTATTGCAGAATACTTGTCTTGGAAATGATTTTTCTGAACTTGTAGTTATTTTTTCCCTCTCTTTAATCGCTCGATGGCTATGCTGTTTGATTTCTTTCTTTTTTTTTGTCATTTTGTCAGAGACCACATTCTTTTGATCATTAATATAGCCCTCTTGATCTGAGCAGGAGTTGGAAAAATCCACCTTGATGTTTAGTGTGGGTTGCTCGGACTGCTCCGTGCGCTGTCATGAAAGATTAACAGGTTCTAGTATTTCTTGGGCTTGTGATGTACGTAATTCCTTCCATTTGACTCATCCATCTTCACTGAAGAACTTATATAGATTGCTTTAAGTTAGCAGCAAATCGGCATCCTAACATGCATCTTATTATTTACTGCTTTATAAAGTATACCCGTAACTCGAATCTTTGCCACATCTATTACCCATTTGCACCGTAACCAACGAAAAAAGCGTCAGATGACTCATGGGAAAGCCCGTGGCTGATGGGCAAAGAAATGGTGGCTTCATATGAGTCAGGTCACTGTGACCGGTCGTCCCATCCCAATGGCATGTAATTGGTCCACCTGCTTTATCTGAAATCCTTTAATTATTTATATACTTTGTGACAATTGGAAACCCGTTGGTGACAATTATATCACATTCTTTTTTAAATCCTAGAAGGTTCTCTTTTTCCACGGATAGGAATAAGCATATCCGGAATGACTTGCGGAAATGGTGGCACAGACTCCCAATCACTTGAAAAAAAAAAACGAAAGAAAGAAAGCAGCTTTGCCAAGTATGTAGCGATTTTCTGTGCGTCGAAACATTCCAAGTGACTTATTGCCGCTTCAACAAGCATATTACATGCCAGAGCAAGTCCTTCAACTTTTCTAAAGGCTATTTAGACTCTGAATCTCCAGTAGGAATGCTTTCGGACATCTAGCCAGCAGGCATCCCTTTGCCTCTATAAAGGCACTATTCTGAAATTTTGTAGCCTCATGATCCCCTCCAAATTATGTTTTTATCCCACATTTTCATATACTAAGACGCGTGCTAATGGAGACGTGACACAGATTTTCATGTTCACATTAGCGGAACGTTTAGGACGTTAAAACTGAAGCTAGTTTTACTCGATCAATCGACGTCAGCGTTATGGATTTGCACCACAAGATTTGGAAAGAATATTCTTGTGCACAGCCGCCGAAGGGCTGATGTTGAATTCTTCCTCAGGTTAATTTCATCAACAGTGAAGTTTTACCCTATCGGATCGGCGAAGGGCAGCAGTGTTTGTTCCATATATACATCTTATTTCAGAGGGTTCATTTCGTGTCGCCTTTTCTTCTTCCGTTCCTGGAGACTTTGTGGCGGCAAGCATGAGTGCTGATACCGGGGCTAACTATGGACTGTCGACCTGGCCTTTTCTTAATTTTTTCTTCTTTCCCTCTCTTCCATTCTTCCATCTGAAAATTTGACCATACGAGACTTCATCCGCGGCAAGATGTTCTAAAATCGACAAACAGAAGCCACTTTAGTTAGCTTTTTTGACCACCTGTCCCAGGACTTCCCGCCACACCATCCTAGTGAATTTTTACCATGATCTCCCTTGGCTCCTGCTTTCCTGCTAATCATCTTTTCCAGCGTAAGGAAGAATCTGCAAGGTTGGGTGCGCTGCAATTCTGTCTGGATTATAAAAATTAAGGTGCAGATAGACCAGCTCCGAAACTGCTAAACAAACCCTCCCCAAGTTTGACGGATTGCAGGACTCAGTCCTCCATCTTTGCTAGAGGTCGCATCCAGTAAATCACAAACAAGCAAATATGTTGTGATATATGCATTCTACTGCTGCTTTAATTAGTGGGGCTCCAATAAAAGTGTGATGTGGTAAGCTGGTAATGAGCCATATAGGACATAATGTGCTTGGTGCGGTCATGACTCATGGTATGCTACTTGGAGGAATGATTTCGAAGCATGCTGAGAGTGGGACCGGCAAGCGAATCTTACAATAGACCATGCTATAATCAAGGTTACCGTAATTGTCCATTATTCCGTCTTCTAACTTGTGACAGCCAATAAAGCAGTCACTATTTTACTACAAAACAATCCCGCCAAAGGCCGGATGGGCAAAGTATGCACGCGACCCTTCATCCTTCGTGGAGTTTGCCTAGCGTTTAACGTGCTTTTCTCAGGTTGTGCACCGTTGCATCTCGTTCCGTAAATTTTATGAATAGTCCCGAGAAGGTGGGTACATTAATGGCCATGGAAAGGTCATGCATCGAGCGTACATTGCTGGTCCGGATTAATGGCCAAGGAAGGGTCATGCATCGAGCGTACATTGCTGGTCCAGCATTACCATCAATCTTCTACTATTGAGTCATGTACACTTAATTTATCCTTTACGCACTTTTTTTTTGTTAAATTTTAATGCAGTTTCGTACACATTAAGACTGTCCAGGCTATGTAACTAATTAGGTCTCACATTGTTATGGATATATTGTTAACATATCTTAATAGACTTTTTTTTAACAAATATATTATATAAATATTTAATGCTTAACAATATTGGTTTGAAGCTACCTACGTTACAAGCACCTTGTTGCGTTGCTCCAATATCGAGAGCATCCGGGCTTAAACTTGGATCTCCCTAAAAGCAAGCTTTTAGGAGACGATGCATGCCAACTATTGGATAAACTTTGTAGATGTTAATTACTATTTTTATATTAGCAATTATTATACTAAATATCCTATGCTAGAATGAAATTTGATTGTAATCGAATTGCTAGTGAAAGAAGAGTTTCATATGATCTAAGTTAGCAAGATTAAATTGAAATTAGATCTGATTCGAACAAAGAGAAGAAAAAATTTCTACAACCTGCTCAACTTGATTATCTTGAAAGAAATTTAGAAATAGAAAATTAGCAAAATAGATAGTAGATTTATTTTCTTTCATTAATGGAAGTTACAAACCTCTATTTATACTAATAATGTTCATCCTTGTACAATTTGAATTAGATACTTTACCTTACATGATGCTTGCCATTGTAGGTGTCATACCACCTCAGCTGATGTCCTCGAGACTCATGCTTAAGAGCTATCGAGTTGATAAGAATACCGATGTGAGTTTTGAAGGCAGACCTCATACAAATGTCGGCCTCATCAGAAAATCAAGATCATCAGAAAGCCGACTTCATCAAAAAATTGAGATAATCATCATCTGGGCATGTGGCAGCAGATCATTATCTGAGTTAATGATACTCTCAAGTTATATCGACTTCTAGTTGATCTGATTCTTCAGTATTATCCGCTAAGTCGGTTTAGTCCAGAACTGCTAGTAAGCATCATACTCACCTCGATTTCTGACCGATCTGAGATCTCCCTCAACCAAATCAGCTTACATCGATTTCTGACCGATCTGATTATCGATACCAAAGGCATGATGTCCAATTTAGATAATTATTGATATCAACTATCTCACATCGATCTCTTATCGACGTGCCACTGCATCTACAAACGGTTATTTGACAGCTATCATACAGCTCAGTCATAACTGTCTTTCAGTTGTATTTCAGCTCATTTATCATGTGGGCAGCTGCTCTACGATCTCTACATAGCTGGTCATTCTGTTATAACAATCAAACGGTCTAACAGATCTCAAACGGCCTAACAGATCTCTAACGGTCTAACAGTCTTTCTTAAAGCCTAAGCAAGCTTCCTCTAGTAAAAAAGGATAAGGTGCTCTACGGAAGGTAAGTCCAAATCAAGTCCAAACTAAGTTTGAACTCACAGAGATAAAATTCTGCTAAGATTTTCACTAAGGAACCAGAGTTCTCTCCACTTAGAGTTCATTTCACTTCCTCCATTCACAAACTCTCACTTTTTACTTTCTACTTCTCTATTTTCACTACCTATTTTCAAAGCTCCGACTGATTTAAGCATCGGAAGATCCTAAATCAGAGGACATCTCACAATTTTAGAACTTCTTTTGCAGGTTTCACCTATGGTTCGCATCGACCCAGCATTCAGCTCTCCAATTCGGTTCAACACCGACCTCACCTTCTTAGCCTTGCAGTAATAAATTGACGCTAGAAAGAGGACATCTGAAAATTTTTACTGAAAATAATGAACAAGAAAGCACCAATTCATCCTCTGCCTGTCTTATCCTCTTTTAGAGATGCTAAGGAGATCATCCAACCACCAGTTACTGACGATCCTCAGCAATTCAGTCTCTTGGTACAGTAAGTTCAAATCCTCACTACTCAGTATAGTAGCTCCAGCATACCACTGAGCAGCAGCAGCAAGAATCAATCCCTTAAGTGGTTCAATCTCACCACTCCCAGCAATCAATCCCTTAGAATTCTTTTCACAATCATGCTCTGGATTTCACTGATCAATCCTGGAGGACAAAATCATCTGCTCCAAGCAAAAAAATGAATTTGGAAGGTCTTGGGCAAAAGATCCAAGATCTTGAGAAGAAGCTAATAGAGATTCAGATCGGTAATTCACAAGGTGAGAGAGATTTCAGCTTGCAATCTCCATTCTCTCGATAAATCTTTAATGAACTGATTCCTATTCAATTCAAGATGCCTACTGTGGAGTCATTTAAAGGCTCCATTGACCCTTTGGATTACTTAGAGGGTTTCAGAGCCATCATGAAGCTACAAAGGGCGTCTGATGCCCTACTCTGTATCATCTTTCTATCACCTTCAAAAATCTATAAGAATCTGATTCTCTGACCTTCAACCAGGATCTATCTTCTCCTTTGAATAGTTAGCCAAATTATTTGTCACTTACTTTGGCAATAACAGGGTTCACCTAAAAATACTAACAGTTTTTTCTCTGTGAAGCAGTAGGAAGGTGAATCTCTGTGAGACTATGTTGGATGGTTCAATGCAGCTACTTTGGAAGTTAAAATTTTAATGAGTTCATTGCTATGGTAGCTCTGAAGTAAGGACTTAAGAGCAATCGCCTGATCTTCTCTCTCAATAAAAACTATCCAGATAACTATGAGCAAATGCTCATCCGAGTACGAAAGTATGCACAAGTTGAAGAAGAAAGCATACTTCAGTAGGCAGGAAAAGAAGAAAGTGAAAAAAAATGGCTTCAGAAAGAAGACCACAGGAAGCAATAGGATAATAATGACAGACCTTAAAAAAATCTGAGGTCTAGAAGCCCACCTTAGCAATTTGATTCCTACACTCCGCTGTCCGCCCTCAAACTCAGATATTAATGAAGATTGAGGATCAAAGATATCTTCGCTAACCTAATCATTTGAGGGCTCTATCAAAAAAAAAGACAAAAAAAGTACTACCATTACAACTGGAATCGCGGCCATTGAGGAGTGCCGACAACTAAGGGATGCAATAGAGACATTGATACGCCGAGGACAACTTGGCAAGTATGTCCGAGATTGGGCTAACCAAACAGCCTAAAATCTTCCATAAAGGTGATCTAATTCTCCGACGAGCTGAGGTATCAAAGCTAACAAAATAAGAAAAATTTGCTCCGAACTGGGAAGGGCTAAATCGGATTACCGAAGTAATTCACTCAAGAGCTTACCAGATTGAAAATCTGGATGGTATGACTATCCCCAAGATATGAAATGCTGAAAATCTCAGAATATACTATTAGTGAAATCTCTCAATAAAGCATTCAATTTTTATCCCGATAAAGATAAAGTTTTGATCAAAGTTTTCATTGAATAATCCTTCTTCATCCAAATCAGATCGGTGAAACTCGACCAAACAAGATTGGAAAAGCTCCGAAATGACCAAGAAAGATGAAAAGTCGATCTCCGGATCGAGTTTAAGTCCTAAAAGGCCAAGAAAAAAATCGATCTTCGGATCGAGCTTAAGTTTGGATGGATCAAGAAGAAAAAATACCGATCTTCGAATCGAGATGAGTTTCAAAGGACCAAAAATTTGATCTTCGGATTGAGATAAGTCTCAATAGGACCAAAAGTCCCATCTTCAGATCGAGACAAGTCCCAATAGGAACCAAAAATCTAATTTTCGGATCGAGATATGTTCCAAAGGATCAAAAATCTGATCTTCAGATCGAGATAAGTCCTAATAAGACCAAAAATCTTATCTCCAGATCGATTTAAAGTCTCAATGTGGCAAGTCCCCTTAAGGACAAAAATATCAATCTCCGGATCGAGATCAATTCCAATTGGACCAAATTCTCAAGAGAATCAAGATCAAGTGAGATATTTGATCTCCAAATTAGACCTCACAAAAATTCAAAGTCCTGATTAGACCAAAGTTCCGAAAGGATCAAGATCAAGTGAGATATACAATCTTTGAATTGGACCTTATGAAAATTCGAAGTCTCGATTGGATCAAAGTCTCGAAAGAATCAAGATAAAAATGAGATGTCTGATCTTCGGATTGGACCTCACAAAATTCAAAGTTTCGATTGGACCAAAGTTCCGAAAGGATCAGGATCAAGTGAGATATCCAATCTCCGAATTGGACCTCACAAAATTTGGAGTCCCAATTGAACCAAAATCCCGA
The DNA here is from genome assembly GCA_000441515.1 of Elaeis oleifera. NCBI lineage: Eukaryota > Viridiplantae > Streptophyta > Magnoliopsida > Arecales > Arecaceae > Elaeis > Elaeis oleifera. Next base: position 2,048 of record KE504765.1, on the reverse strand, counting down.
AAGGATCAAGATAGAAAATGAGATATCTGATCTGTGGATTGGACCTCACAAAGATCTGAAGGCCCAATTGGACCAAAGTCCCGATAGGACTAAGATCAAAAGTGAGATATCTGATATTCGGATTGGATCTCATCAAAAAATGTTGAACGTCATAAAATGAGGCACCAAACATTGAAATCCTATCAAATATGCAGAAGATTCAACCTGCCTACTCCGAGCTCAAGTGAAAGAATGCAGTGGTTCACTTGAACCAAATAGCACAGATTCAGATTTGCCACCTCGGATAAGTTGAGGATTCTTTTTATGAACTACTTTCATCTGAAGTAATTTCTTCAGATTCAGAAGTGGAGGACAAATGTTGTAGGTATCATACCACCTCAGCTGATATCCTCAGGACTCATGCTTAGGGCTATCAAGTTGACTAGAATACTGATGCAATACTTGAAGGCTAACCTCATAAGAATGCCGATCTTATCAGAAAGCCAAGGTCATAAGAAAGCCGACCTCATTAGAGGGCTGAGATCATCATCTGGACACGTGATAGCAGCTCATTACCTGAGTTAATAACAATCTCAGATTACATCAGCCGCTAGCAGATCTAACTCTTTAGTATTATCTGCTAAGTCGGCTTAGTCCAGAATCGTTAGTAAGCAGGATACTCATCTCAATTTCTAACCAACCTGAGATCTCCCTCAACCAAATCAGTTTACATTGGTTCTAGCCAAACTGATTATCGATATCAAAGGCATGATGTCTAGTTCAGATAATTACAGATATCAACTATCCCACATCGATCTCTTACCGACATACCACTACATCTACGTATGGTCATCTGACAGCTGTCATATAACTCAACTGTAACTATCTTTCAGTTGTATTCTAACATATTTGTCACGTGCGTAGCCGTCTCACGACCTCTGCACAGCTTGTCATTCTATTACAATAACCAAATGGCCTAGCAGATCTCTAACGACCTAATAGCTTTCTTTAAGACCTAAGCAAGCTTTCTCTATAAAAGAAGGATAAGGTGCTCTCCGCAAGATAAGTCCAAACAAAGTCCAAACCAAGTTTGAACTCATAGAGATAAAACTCTGCTAAGATTCTTATTGAGGAACCAGAGTTCTCTCCACTTAGAGTTCATTCTACTTCTCTCCACTCACAAACTCTCACTTTTTGCTTTCTACTTCTCTATTTTTACTACCTATTCTCAAAGCTCCGACTGACTTAAGCATCGTAAATCAGAGGGCACCTCATGATTTTAGAACTTTTTTGTAAGTTTTACCTATGGTTCGTATTGACACAGCATGTGGCTCTCCAATTCGGTTTAGCACCGACCTCAATTTTGAAGCCTTGCAGCAACACTTGCCATTGCTGATTCCTACATCATTGTTATAATTTTGGCAATTGTTCACCAACCTCTAGCCCATGCGTATTTCCTATATTCTCAAGAAAGTTTTGAGCTTGTGCCTAGTCTCCCACCTCCTTATTGTTCCGACTATGAAGTTTAGGTAGAAGAGGCTTTATGGTAGGTAACTTAAACAAACCTCAAAGAGTGGCTTTTGGATAGAACCATGGATAACTTGATTGTAGATGAACTAGAGGAAGGATAATTTATTAACCCAAGTGTTGGATGCTTGGAATTATAGCCTCTAAGGAAGTGCACCTCTATTTATCTATCTATTTGCAATAGAAGGGCAAATGAGTTGAATTGCTTGTGAGCTACTCTAGCTCGACTTGACTCGATTATTATCGAGCTTGAGTAACTCGAATAATTTTTTGAGTCAAGCTTGAGCAGCATCATATTCGGCACAAAAACTCATAAATCTACTCAAATATATATATATATATATATATAATAATATTATTTATTAATAATTATAATTATATATATATTAATACATACATACATACATATATATATATATATATGTATATATATATGTATACATACATACAAACAAACGTACGTACCTACAAACATACATACATACAAACATACATATACATATATATATGTATGTATGGTATACATATGTATATATGTATAC
>KE504764.1:1193450-1207540 GCA_000441515.1 Elaeis oleifera | reverse complement strand
GAACTTTGGAATTGTTATACCTTCTGCCTCTAGATGAGCCTCCTTGTCCACGTCCTCCTTTTAAATTTGGTTTAACTCCTTTTGTTATTGTAGCATCCATGTCCTCGACCGCGTCCATGGCCTCTCCATTGGCCACGGCCTCGTCCTCGGCCTCTTTGACTCCTTTCATTCTTGGAGTCTTCTTTGTTCTCCTTCAAAGAACCTTAGATTGAAGAACTTGCTCCAAAGGCTCTTGCCTCCTCTTGTTGAATCTTTCTTCATGAGCTTGTAGAGAACCCATAAGCTCGTCTATAGTCATCTCTTCCAAATCTTTTGATTCCTCGATGGCAACCACAATATAGTCAAATTTGACATCCAATGAGCGTAGAATTTTTTCTATCACTCTGATGTCATCCATAGTTTCGTCGTTCCTCCTCAATTGATTGACAACGGCTAAAACTCTTATGAAATAATCCGAAACACATTCAGATTCCTTCATCTGTAGGGCTTCAAATTCACCTCGAAGAGTTTGGAGGTAAACTTTCTCCACCTTCTCTACTCCTTTATATGAATTTTGGAGAATCTCCCATGCTTGCTTTGAAGTGGTTGCCACGGCGATCTTCTCAAAGGCTGATTCATCTATAGATTGATAGATAAATATAGGGCTTTCTTATCCCTCCTTCGAGACTTCCTTTGTTGATTGGTGACAGCCTCTCCTTCTCTTGGCTCTTGATAGCCTTCTTCTACTAGATCCCAAAGATCTTGAGACCCAAACAGAGCCTTCATTTGCAGGCACCAATTTTCATAGTTTGTTTAGTGAGGCGAGGAAAGGAGGGTTGGAGGAGACTATTGGTGGACATTATAGCTCTAATACTACTTTGAAGTTGTCAAAGAAAGAATGATGGACTCGAAATAAAATAATACTATATTTTATAAAGGTACTCAAAGGCTCAAAATGCTCATTGTTCTTTACAAAATGACCCCATGTGTATTTATAGCCATTAGGGAAATTTACTAGACATAATACATCACTAAATATGCATTTATAACACTTCTTCCCAAGAGTCACATCCATATTCCGAGATTAACTCATAATTACTCATGCATCTTCCTATATGACTGTTTGGCTCCCAAGACTCTTAGACTCCCAACATTAATGATATTACATTTAAGTTTATTTACTAACATATATATGAACATACAATATAGTTCTTATGATAAATTTGAAAGTGAAGCATATATAATAAACCTGCCAATTAATTTGTCTGAAACCTGATTGCTATTATATCTCAATCATCAAATTTATAATGATTAGTCAAACCAGTTTAGCACCTATATGATTCATACACTATTTGGATTGTTTTCTTGATCAAATCATCCAAACTGGCCATTCTGGAGTCAGATCAGAAACAAACCAGCAGTCGACAAGGTTTTATGGAAGAAGCCCGTTAGTAGAGTAAGTTAAACCAGCATTTGATGAGCTCAGCCGGACCATTCACCTTTTGTTAAATCATGTCAGGATTGACAATATTTTAATGACCTATTGCTACATGTATAATATTGAAAAAATATACATTTAGAGAGAAAAATAATGCAGCTGATTGGATTGTTCTTATGTTGATGACTATACTAGACCATCTAGATGTGTTTAGATATAATTCCATGCCTGCTCCATGATTTAGTTTTGTGGGATGCTTTTGGTTGTATTTACTGGGACTTCTGAATAGAGCAGGTTTCCACACACACACACACAACAAAAAAAAACAAAACAAAACAAAAACCCACCGACAGCTTGCTTGGTTGCCTTGTCGACGTTATGGGCCCTCACTCTTGCCCTCCACCTTCTAGATTGTATATTCTCTACTTTTACATTTTAATGTTTGTCCCATTCGGCTGAAATGTGTTTGTCAATTCTTGTATTTGATGGCCATTTTATTTATAGACCCTGGCTTGTATGTAAGTGTGTGAAAATAAACAAAATGCTTATAAAATTAAGGCAAAATTGCCTATGAGGGATCGGAGGGATTGGTCGGCAATGAAATGCAGCTTGAACTAATTTTAAAATAGTAACTATACAATTAAAGGGCCAATAGATGTTCGGAACTAGGAGTGACGGTAAACATCCAGAGAATGGCTATATGCAGAAAGAATAACGGTATCCTATTTCTCCAATTGCATATCTCTCCTGAATGATTGGGGAGATTGGGTGACATAAGCTATGGAATCAATGAAAACCTTCTGTTTACTAGTACTATTGAAATTTTCTGCAACTAAGGTTTTACAGAATTTTTACTTTCTTGGGCAGCTAATTATATACAGTTACCTATAGGATTCACAGAGAGAGCAGCACCTGTTGAAATTGTCCGGGCCAAATACCAAGACAAGATCATCAAAATCCGAACCATGCATGAACCTCCTTTCACATGGAGGAGGGGTAAAATCATTCAGATTACTAGAAAAAAAGGTGCTGCAAAGATAGACAAAAAAGCTTCTGGAGCTTGAAACACTTGGTTCTTCATTTTTTTTTCACTTCGTTAATTACCTAGCTTCTACTACCTTAATAAAGCTGGTTGATCTGTAACCAATCATTTCTCCCAAAAGAACATACTATGAGTAATACCTTGCCGTAGTTTCGGAAGTTGGTCTTCAGGATGTACTCAATGACTGTTGGATCCGTGGTGTATATCTGCTGGCGGAAAGGGGCGACGAGCCTGAAGGTCTTGTGCTTGCGAGAAAGCTTGGTATGGTAGTCATGAAGTTTGCGGAAGTTAAGAAACCGATGGAAGACGGTGCCAGCGATCGGAGGGTCTCTATTCTCATGGCTGTTGCCTCTACGGAAGATTCTCAGGACGCAATACAGTGCCAGCAGCCCGAGGGAAATTGTGGCAGAGAAAGATACAAGATCGGAAGAGAAATCCATGGCTCTTCTAAGGGGTAGCGAGGACGTATTGGATGGTCGTTGCAACTAGGTGGGAAAGGAAGGACATCTTTTTGGCTCCCGAGGACCAAGATTTTAGAGTAGAACTTGGAAAATATGACTCTTTCCTTCTCTCCGTTGATGGCGCTATCCACGTTATATTACAAGTCACGTATAAGCAATAGAACAACATTTGGGATGGAGCTTGGATTTATTGTTTCATGATCTGTTTTGGTCATACTTCCGTTTGCTGTTCCTCAGTGCCCTCTTACTTGAAGCATCCCTTCCAATGGTCTATCTTTGTTTCTTTTGAGTGGATTGTTCCTCCGTTTCATCAGAAGAAAGAAAAAATGCCTTATTTTATCCAGTAGAAATTACATCCTACACCTGGTGCACCGCACCAATGAAATTTCGCCACATGGCCAGGAGTTCCTTGTCAGCATTAATTTTTTTTTTCCTTTTTGTACCTCAATGAAGGCTGATAAAGCAGCCACCTGCCTTTGTTAATGGAAGAGTTTATACAAGAGGGGCAGGGGTTATAGAAGGGGGTTGGAAGAACCACTGTTACGGAGTATGAAGAAAAGACATAAAAAAAAAACAGAGTAAGAAATGCTGAAGGTCAAAAAACACAGGAGTGCTCCGCCTGCTCTTCTCTCCCCGATTGAGAAACTCAGTGGTCAAGCCCTCCTCTCCCACCTCCACGACCATAGTCCAGCAAAAGTTGCTCACAAGTACTGAAAGGGTCAAAGAATTTCCAAGTAGAGCTTTCGGGGCTGGCGGCGGAGTTGAAGGCGCTGCTACTATCAACCTAGAAGGACTCATCAGCCAGATATAATAATAAGAATTCTTTCCACTCGTCGGTGGAATATCTGATTGGGACACCATTTGGCGGATACCCATACTCGAATCCTTACCCATATCCACTAATGGAAGAATTCTGCAATTGTTCCGTGTGGGGATCCTTGTAGATCATGGTGGGGATCGCCGTTGATGACTTCGTGAATGCATAATGTTGGGTAGGTTCCTGTCACTTAGCCGTTGATGACTTCATGAATGCATAATGTTGGCGGGGATCGCCGTTGATGACTTTCTATGACTTAGCCGACTACTCTGATTTCTCATCTCTGAACCGATTAAAAAAACTGTACCAACTAACAAACAATCAATCCGGCTTAGAAGTACAAAGTTTCCCTCCCAATTGGGTAGACGTCGGGCATCGTCTTCCTGACATCCAGCCGACTGAAGGTTGGTTGCTCCTGGTCGGCACCATCATGACTAAAGTAAATATGCCTCCCACGGCTGTTCGACTTGTAACTGACTTAATGGTCGGTTAACAGCCGACTATTCTAGTCGAAGATAAGGCACCTCGATAATTCTATCCTGTCGATTTGGACAAAATGGATCTCTACCGAGTAACTGAGCACCAAACATGACCATCATATGTCTCTGACAGGCCACATCAAGGTCATGTCACTCAGGCGCTATATCCTGATCGGCTAGTAGCATCTGCCGTCGTGAGTGCGCCGAATAGAAGGCATGTTTGCCGCCGGCATTTAAAGATGCTCACGTGGCACCATGTGATGCCATACGATAGGACATGATCGACATGATCACCTGTCCTCTCATCATTCATTTTGCTCTCTCTATAAATAGAGGTAAGCGGGGATCCCTCCAGATTTGCATAAAAATGCACAATCTCACAACCCAGAGACTGTCACTTTTTCTCTTAAGACATTCACTGACTTGAGCGTCGGAGGGTCTTCGCTGGAGCCACCTCCGGCAGGATTTATTTTGCAGATCTTCTTCTTGACATCGAGCGAAGCCCAGCACCATCTCACTCTAAATTCCATCATTGTCCTTCATCTTGACCTTGACTGTGTGCTCCTTCTCCGGCAGTGATACTTCATTCATCAGCAACCTCGCCACCAATTGACAGGTGCAGCTCCTAGTCAGCTTCTGACCGACTACCGATTATCGACTATCCATCGAAGTAAGGCCGCAACAATTTGGCACGCCAGGTAAGGGAGGCAGGCGATCGAGCAGAGAAAAATTCTCTAACTCAAGGACCTTCATGGCTAAGACAAAGGCGCAGAATGTCTCTGCTGCTTCAGTTCGACGCTCATCACGGCATGATGCACCTCTGGCAACCCGTGGAGAGCCAAGTGCTTCACGACCGTCGGTGATGGTAAATCGTGGGTTTACTGCCCTTATGCAGCAGGTAAAAAATGTGACCGAGACTGTTCAAGGTCTCCAACAACAACAACAGCAGCAACTGAGAGAGGTCACATCATGTGATGCACCTTCCAGGCGCAGTCACCGACCGCGATCACTAACCCGCCACTCTATTCAGCATTCCCATCGGACGAGTTCTCTGCTTGCCCGACAGCCACCACATTCGAAGTCTCGATGCGCTTCGTGTGCAAATTTCGATGATCGCAGGTCCCCATATTCCCCTCGACAAACTCACTACAAGGGGAAGACGCCGTGGTCCCCTTCGAGATCTTCTTCTTCTGAGGAAGGTTCTACTCCAAACTACTCGTGGCATCCTAATATGTCACAACAATGGCTAGACGAGTATGATCGAAAACTGAAGGAGATAGATCACCGTATGGAGTGGCTCCAAACCAACCACCATGACCCGATCGATGAATTCAGTGTCAGCATGAATCCATCTTTTCAAGATGGATCCTCGACGAGCCAGTTTTTAGTCGGTTTAAAATACTGCAAATCGAGCCATATGACGACTCCTCAGACCAACTCGATCATCTTGAAAGCTATAAAGCTCTCATATTTCTACAAGGGGCATCTGATGCCCTCTTCTACATTGCTTTTCTGATTACGCTCTGAAAAATCGTGCAGGAGTGGTACTCGGGGTTACAGTCGGGAAGCATCAATTCTTTCGAACAATTCGAGCAGCTGTTCGTGGCATACTTTGGTACAAACCGAAGAGTGCCCATAACTACTGACAGCTTTTTTTCTGTCCGCCAGTAGGATAAAGAATCTTTGTGAGAGTTTGTGGTGCGTTTCAACACCACCACCCTGGAGGTCAAGGACCTTGATAAGCCATTGCAGCGATGATGTAGGGACTTCAGAACTCTAAATTCACGTACTCTTTAGATAAGACGCTTCCTCGGTCCTATACCGAACTCCTCGAGCACGCACAAAAATGGATCCACACCGAGGAAGCCACAACTGATCGACGCCAGTTCAAGGAAAGGGCCAGAAGAAGAAGGCAAGAAAGGGAGGAGGCTCCGGGGAGCCCAGCCGGATCCGTGCCGAGAATGAGGCTCCACCTCCTCGACTAAGCCAGAAGCCCAAAAATTTTGCGGGCAGGTATGACTCCTATACCCCTCTGACTGCTTCTCGATTATAAATTTTGATGGAGATAGAAGGAGAAAACTTTCTTCATCGTCCCCCACCAATGAGGATGAAATCTCGTGATCGAAAGCGCTACTGTCGCTTCCATCGTGACCATGGACATGACATAGAAGAGTGCCGCCGGTTGAAAAATGAGATCGAGAACCTGATAAGGTAGGGATATCTTAGGAAGTATGCACAGGAGCACCTTGCACAGCTGCCTTCTGATCCATCTCATTCAAACCCCAAGGAGCAGGCTCACATCCAACCAATTGCAAGTGTGATCAATATGATCTCGGTGAGACCACGACTCTGGAGGACAGACGACCGCGGAAGTGCTTCCAAATGCCAGCGCACCGATAATGACATCATCTTCACTGAAGCAGATCTGCAAGGAGTTCAGACTTTTCACAATGATTCTGTAGTCGTGTCAATGATGATTGCCAATTGTGATGTAAAGAGATGTCTTGTCGATAATAGAAGTTCCGCTAACGTGCTTCTTTACGATTGTTTCTCCCGAGTGCGACGTCTTTCTGCTAAACTTCTCAAATCCGTTAATGTTCCTCTAGTCGGATTTATAGATAACTCGATCAAAGTGGAGGCGAGATTGAACTCTCCGTCACAGTCGGGCAACCGCCTCGACAATCGACCATTCATCTTAACTTTCTCATAGTCCGATTCCATCCACCTTCAACATCATCTGGGGGTGGTCCGGATTGAATGTGTTCAAGCAATCATCTTAACTTATCACCTGCTCGTACGCTTTTCGATAAGGAATGGATTCGGTGAGATGCGAGGAGACTAATAGTTGGCCCGACAATGCTACTTAACCACTATCAATAGAAAAAGATCAACTAAAACTCTTCACATCGACGACGGACTAGATTAGAGAGAAATTAAAAGTCGAGGAAACCCACAGAACAGCTCATCTCAGTTTCTTATTCGATGGAGACCCAGCTAAAATCATTCAAATTGGATCCTTATTGAGCAAGCAATTGCAAGAGGAGCTGATCGATTTTTTAAAAGAATATCGACGTCTTTGTCTGGTCTACTTCCGACATGCCGGGCATTCCTTCAGAAGTTATTGTCCACCGATAAAACGTTGATCCCAACCATAAGCCGGTGAGATAAAAGAAGAGAAGCTTTGCTCCAGAGCGATAAAAGGCTATTAATGATGAGGTTGACAAGCTATTGACAGTTGGCTTCATCTGTGAGATAGCCTATTCGGATTGGCTCGCAAATATGGTTATGGTCAAGAAGTAAATGGTAAATGGTGCATCTGCATTGACTACACTAACTCGAACAAAGTCTGTCTCAAAGACAGCTTTTCTCTCCTTTGAATAGATCAGCTAGTTGACGCGACAGTTGGACCTCAGCTACTCAGCTTTATGGATGCCTTCTTTGATTTCAATCAGATCCAGATAGCATCCGAAGATGAGGAGAAGATGATGTTCATCATCGAGAAGGGTCTGTACTACTACAAACTCATACCCTTTGGCCTCAAAAATGTTAGAGCAATATATCAGAGACTAGTCAATAAAGTCTTCAAAGATTAAATCGAGCGCAATATGGAGGCTTATATGGATGACATGCTCGTGAAAAGTACTGAAGCTGCCCTCCATATTAATGACCTGGCCGAGACTTTCTACGTCTTGAGGAAGTACCAAATGAAGCTAAATCCAACTAAGTGTGCTTTTGGTGTCACATCAGAAAAGTTTCTCGATTTTATGGTAACAAAGAGAGGCATTGAGGCCAATCTCGAGAAGATCAAGATGGTTCTCGATATAAAACCTCTTAACTCTCAAAAAGACACTCGTAGATTGGCGGGTGAATTACGTCCTTAAGTCGACTTATCTCCAAGTCTGTGGAACGGTGTCTCCCTTTCTTTAAGACCCTCAAGCAAATAAAGACTTCATCTGGATGGAGGAGTGTCAAAAATCCTTTGATGAGTTAAAGCGATACCTCAGCTCTCCTCCACTCTTGACGAAGCCCAGCACCAGCAATGAATTACTCATGTATGTGGCGACCACTTCTGAAGCAATCAGCTTGGTGCTGGTCCGAAAAGAAGACAAAGTGCAAAGACCCATCTACTATATAAGTCGGGTGCTACGCGATATCGAAATAAGCTATTCTAGGATTGAGAAGGTCGTCTTTACAATCATGACTACTATTCGGTGGTTATGGCCCTACTTTCAAGCCCATTCAATAAAAATTCTCACTAACCTCCTCCTAAGGTCTATACTTCACAGACCACACATCTCAGAGAGAATGGCAAAGTGGGCAGTCGAGCTCATCGAGTTTGACCTTTCTTTTATTCCAAGAACATTAATAAAATCTCAGATTCTTGCCAACTTCATCGTCCAGTGTACCCTAACGAATAATGATCAAGTTAAGGGCAACTCTTCAGAAAGCACTCAAGAGCCCGCCTAGATTTTGCACATTGATGAAGCTTCACATGCTCAAGGATGCAGCGCGGGCCTGATCTTGACCAATATTGATGGGATGGTGATCAAATATGCTCTTCGATTCGATTTTAAGGCTTCAAACAACCAAGCAGAATATGAAGCCCTAATAGTCAGACTCAAGATTGCTCAGGATCTTGATGTCAAGCGCCTATAGATATTCATCGATTCACAACTCATCGTCAGATAGTTCTGAGAAGAATATACGATCCGAGACCCTAATCTCTCTAGATATCTACAAAGGCTTAAATCTCTACCATCATATTTTGATTACTTCGAAATTTCTCACATCTCTCACTCTGAGAATGCCTGAGCTAACTCTCTATCCCGTCTCGCCATATCCGATTGCAGAAACCTTGAAAAATTTTATCGAGCATCTCAAGAGCCCGAGCATTGACTCAGAGGAAGAAATCCGTCAGATAGAAGTCGGACAAGAGCCGAGTTGGATAGACCCGTTCATTGATTTCTTGACGGACGGAGCCTTACCGACTGATCCTACCGAGGTGCATCGAGTAAAAAGGTTGGCAACTCAATACATAATTATTGATAATCAATTTTACAAAAGGTCAGCATCTCTACCCCTACTCAAGTGTCTCCAACCTTCCGAGATTGACTACACCCTTCGAGAGGTACACGAAGATATTTGTGTCAACCACTTGGGGGCAAGTCACTGTCCTGCAAGATCCTCCGATAGGAATATTACTGGCCAACCATGCAGAAAGATGCGTATGATTTGGTGTAGAAGTGCAACTAATGTCAAAGGTTCACCAGCATTCAGAGGCTCTCATCCAGCCATCTTACGACCATCTCAGCACCCTGGCTCTTTGATCAATGGGGTGTGCACCTACTCGGTCCATTCCCGTCTGCCAGCAGATAAAGAAATTTCTTATAGTGGCCATCGACTATTTTACTAAGTGGGTCAAAGTCGAACTATTGGCACAGATAACAAAACATAAGACTACTAGCTTCCTATAGAAATCCATCATCTACCAATTCAGTCTGCCTAGGGCAATCATTACCGACAATGATCGATAATTCAACAACATCAAATTCGAAGAGTTCTATGCAAAGTATCATATTATCTACAAGCTCACTTCGGTCGGACATCCCCAATCTAATGGAGAAGCTGAGGTAACCAACAAGATGATTCTTCAAGATCTAAAGATTAGAATCGATCAAGCTAAAGGAAGCTGGACCGACGATCTTCATAGTGTCCTATGGTCTTACCGAACAACTCCTCGAATTTCGATCAGAGAAACTCCATTCAAGTTGGTATTTGGAATCAAAGCCATGATTTCATTTGAGATCAGCCTACCTTCAACTCGAGTGGAATACTTTGACAAATCTATCAACTTGGACAAGAGACGAGCAAACTTGGATTTACTCGAAGAAACTCAAAAAAAGCTAGGCTAAGAATAACCTCCTACCAACAAAGGGTAGTGAGATATTACAGCTCTCGAGTCAAGCTAAAAATCTTCTGAATAGGTGACTTACTCCTAAGGAGAGCAAAAATTTTCAAGCCCACTGAGAAAGAAAATTATCTCTGAATTGAAAAGGTTCCTACAGAGTCTCGACAGTCCTACAACCAAGGGCATATAAAATTGAGAACTTGGATGGCATCGAGATCCCTTGAACTTGGAACGCCAAAAACCTATGAATGTATTATCAATAAAAGCCTTCATCAAACAAAAGGTCTTTTTTTTCTTGCAAGACATGTGCCTTACAATTCAAATTCTCGACAAACTATAATACAACCACTCTCAAGTCAGCTCGTACCCGATGAAGTGCTAGTCGGCTCATACCCTACTAACGAAGTCGAGAGTGGGCCCATTCTTAACAATAGGTGGGTCCCTCAATCATAAGCACGCATACCAAAAGCTGCAGTGTCAGATTGAATGCGAGACTCAGACGAAATCATTGCATTAATCTGCTAAAATTCGATTATCGGAGCTGCACGGTCTGACAACTGCCACCATACTCACAATGGCCCAAGGGCTGTAAGCATAAAATTTACGGTTCGTCATACGACCCGACGAAAATAAGTTGTGCTAAGTCGGCTCAACACCGACCAGCCAAAGATCTATCAATTCTAAACAAAAATCTCCTACAAGTTTCTAATTAATGGGATAATCTATGATGAATGATTTGTAATTATGACTTCTCTCTGGTCGAGTTCACCTGTGAGAGTCGATTACATGACTTAGAGAATTTTCTCATGTTCAGTTAATCCAGCTACAACCTACTCAGTTAGCTACTTCCTCCAGATTGTTTTACTTAATTACCGACTTCATCACTTAATCAATTTTATGGGAAGGCTACAACCTATTCGGTTCGCCACTTTCTACAAACTATTTTATCGATTTCATTACTTAGTCAATTTTGGGAAGCTTGTCAAGAAAGTAAAGAAGAAGTCCACACACACAAAAGAGGTTAGACAATTCAAAAGAAGATTTATTTCATTTCCAAGAAATTTATTACAAATACAAAAAAAAGAGTACAAGAGATGTTTAAGAGGTCGGTTGGGGACGGTCCTCTTCAGCTTCTGCATCCTCGTTGCTCGATTCATCCGACTCCTTATCGGGCTGAATGGAGCTCAGGTCCAGCTTGGAGATGAAACGGTGAACTTGCTTCTTACACTCTATAAACTCGAGTCAGAATGCATCTGCACTGGTGTCGGCGAGCTCATCCTCATACTCCTTCGATTCATGAAACTCAGCTAGTACCCAAGAAATAGCTTCCTGGGCCCGAGTCTCTGTCGACATTAGCTTCTCTTGGAGTTCGGCAACGATCTTCTCGGCTTCTTTGTCGGTGTTCTTGGCCTCTCTAGTAGCCTTCTCCGCCTTCAGCACCCTCTCCTTCCTCTCGGTGAGGGTGCTCTCGGTCGACTCCATCTCTTTTTGATAATCGGCCTTCAGCTTCTCAAACTCTTCCTTGTCGCTTCACTACTGGGCTGCCAGATTTGCCAACTCGGCCTCTAGCAGAGAGATCTTCTCTCTATTCCTTCTCTCCCACTCTTCAGTAGCTTGGAGGAGCTCGCTGGAGACCTTGGCCTACGCACGAGCGGTCTGGGCCTGGTTCTCCAATCGTGATTGATCTGAGCTGACTTGATCAATCCTTTCGATAATATTGTAATGTTGTGGATCATCTACAATTCAAAAGAATGGCTAAGTCATCTATTCGGCTAAGGAAGAAAAAGGTTGAATAAGAAAGTCTGAGTACTTACCCCAATCAACGACATGTAGGCACTTGACTGGATCTCCAACACTGGGTGCGCTTTCCTGACTTCCCAGTCTGCGAGAAGCATCACCATTTTTTCTAGTTCCCCGATGAGTTGGCAGTCCTGAAGTGCCTGATCGATGGCTTTGAAGCGTATCCCAATCGCAATAGTCGGCTCCTCGGAAGGTATGTCCGAACCATAGTCCACAGTAAAGGTGGGGAGCATCGGTGCCTTTCCCTTGTCGGCACTCTTGTCAGCAGCTTCTCGACTGGCTGTCTGACTTCCTCCAAACCTGGCTTGGATTGAAAGGGCTTACACTGCCTCTACCGACCTTGTCGATACTTCGACGACTACCACATCGTAGGCCAAGGGAGAGGCCGCGACTATCACGACCTCAATGGAAGGTGGCAGAGATAAACGCATCGTTGGAGCTCGAGGTGGCGACGGCGGCTGTGTGCTTCTCAGCTCTCAAATTGGAGACCCCTCTCTCGACTTCTTCGATGGTCGAGATGGGCCCCTAGGCCCGGATGCTGCCTTGCTCTTCTTCTTTCGGACCGCCTCCTTCAGCAATCCCATCATGACCCGCATGCCTGTGTGAATGCAACAAAAGAAAAAATGGTTAGCCAACGAACAAAGCAGAAAGCACAGAAAGGGTCTATAGAAAGAGACTGCTCCTCAAGCAGCTCCTAATATACGGGGATTTGAACCTCGAAGAGCTTCTTGTATGCCTCCCGATCTTCGTCCAGGACTATGTCGTTCCTATTCGGAGAGAGGTTTGGAGTCGTCTAGATCCAATTGAAACCCCACGGGTGGTCGGCAGTAATGTAAAAGAATTTACTCTTCCACCCATGAATAGAAGAGGGGAGCTTCTTGAAGAGTTGTTGTCGAGGTCGAGGATAGAAGAACCACCACCCCCGCTCTCGGGGATGTTTCTTCAGGATAAAAATGGCCCGAAACAAAGAGACTCGGGGTTTAACCTAAAGAAGGTGATAAAGAACGCAAAACAAGAAAGAATACGAATGGAATTAGGGGCAAGTTGAGCAAAAACGACCTCGTACAAGTCGAAAATATTGACAAAAAAAGGATGAAGAGAAAATCAGAATCTTGATCAGAGAAACTCCTCATAGATGGCAATATAATCATCGAGAGGATGAACGACCTGACCTCCTTCGTCGGGCACCATCAACCAATACTGACTAGGGATATAATAATGTCCCTCTAGTCGGTCGATCGCCTACTCAATCAGCTCGAACCTCTCCATGAGAGGTCCAAAGGTGTTCTCAACAGTCGGCTGTTCATCCGACTCATTCGGATCTGATTGACCCTATCGAGAAGACACCCCATTGGGCTCATCCCAAGTAATCTCCTTGATCGCCCTCTAGGTTGTTTGAGCCTGAGAACTTCGATCACTGATCAGATTCTCATCTATGGATTCTCTACCAGAAGAAGTCATGAAAAGATAAAAAAAAAGATAAAGAAAAAAAAGAGAACCTCCAAAAGGGGAAGAGAACCAACGACAAAGGCCGATAGTGGTAGAAGACCAGCGTCGGAGGAGGAGACTCGCTAGCAGCTAGACTCTCAATGGAAAAAGAGAGCAGTGTGGACTTGAGGTAAAGCAAAAATAGTGAAGCTGAAAATGGAAGAAGATCAACCCCTATATATAGATTTCCTCAACGATCAGGATCGACGTCGAATACCATGCCTAATCCAGAGATCATGACACATGGCGGCAATCTCGGTCGGTCCTCCCAGCATCCATTCGACGCACTGCCGTTCAGATCTTACTGAGTAGGCTCAATCTGCATGATCATGGGCTGGACCAATGGGCAGTTGACACGCAGATGACTTGGATATGCGTGCTCATTATTGTCCTACCAGCCAATCTCCTGCTATTTATACAGAGGATCATATCGAGCTCCACGACATTTATTACCTCACGATCTGTGAAAGGATGGCACCGCCATGTGAAAAGATATGACAATGGTCTGCCCCACGAAGCATCGACCAAGTTGCAGTTGGGTAAAGTGACTCGTGATGGCCCGAAGATAAATTCTTCTCATCCGACTAGCTGTTAAGTCGGACTCAGGAGTTGGGGGGCAAGTGTTGGGTAGGTTCCCGTTGTTGGGATGCGTAGGCGATTTCATATATGTATTTAAAA
>KE504764.1:1112627-1125248 GCA_000441515.1 Elaeis oleifera | reverse complement strand
CTTCCTTGACATTCCTTATTTTGCCCCCACTGATACAACTAGATGGGAATAAGAGCATGAAAGGCTACCTAAAATCTGGAGCTATCAAACCAAATCCAAGGATTGTTCTGCAGAAACTAGGTTTACCTTTTTTTTTAACAGATCAAATCCAGGGAATTGGAGAAATCAGGTTCTAAACTATTCTCTTCTAGCACCATCATTGGTCTTGTAACACACATGAAATCTGGATCTAGATGGGGTGCGTAAATAAATAGGATCCAATCCAATCTAGTAATAGAATTGAGATCGACTATCATCAAACTCATCCTGCCTGGATAAAGAATGGGTCCGAGCTTTCGATGAGAAAGATGGGGAGACTTTTCTGGGACTGCCTCTAGTCCCACCTTCCACATCGCCACCGAAGATAACCTAAGGCAGCCAAGTGGATTGCCTCCAACAAACTAAGACAAACCTTAAGAACAACGATGATGGAAGCATATCCTCCTAGATAAATTTCCCTTTCCTTCTTGTTGTAATAAAATATTATATTCATTTAGTTTTATATGTAAACATCTATTTGGAAATGATGACAGTAAATCATAAATTTTGCCAAAACAGGCCAGTTCCCTTCAAAATATTTATATCAACTTTGATGGAGGATTGATTTAAGTGATACCAGAGATGGGAGGTCATCAAGGATTTTTAAGGAAATTGAGATCATAGTTATTGCTTTTTAGTTGAAGTCAATTTCTCAGGATGAGTTGAGGACTAGCAAAAAATAAGTTGCTACATATTCTTCGTGGAAAGAGATTCTAGTCTCATCCGTGGAACATCGAAAAATATAAACTTGAGTCTGATTAGTGTCATTTTAAGTTGTTATATTTCTATTCTTAGGATAAGCGTAGATAATCAGAACAATTTGGTCGTCATCCAACCAAGATTAAATAAGTGGATGCCAACCTGATTTAGGGCTGACTTTACTCACGGGTTGAGCTTAGACCATGTCCGTTAGATAGAGTACAAGAGGAATTGAGATTGGACCAAGTATCCCCTGGCAAGGGCCGAGCCCAAGGACCATTGGTAGAGCCTGAGTCAGATAATTCTATTGCGACCAGTTCTTGTTCATGTGGCATTTTAGCATGAAACCGTAGCTTTTGGATCTCTTTGTTGTTTTACAGTCTTTATCATCAAATTGTAGCATGAAGTTGTACCTTTTGGATCCCTATATGTAGGCTTTAGCTTCCATAGTTAACAAATTCAAGCCCTTAAAAATAAGAGAGAAAATCTAACCAGATAGATTGCCGGTCTCTCACGGTGGACTGGTCCTTTTGGCACAACAAATGAAATGCACTGCTGAAACAATAATTCCATCAAGGATCAGCATCACGCCCAACTGGAGCTCCGAAATTAGGTGCAGGGTCGCACACTGAAGTGCTTGAAGGGAAGGAAGAGACCACGACTTTCCCTCTGGCCTCCCTGTTTCAAGATGTCGGAAAGCTTCCATCACGTCATTAAAATGGTATGGCCCTGTTGGATCGATCACAGCCTTTATCTTCCCACTCTCCAAGTGTGGTCTAAGCCTCTCCAATATGGTCCCCCTCACCGTCAAGCTCGAGAATTTGGCCTTCGGATTTGGTGGGGGCCACGTTATATCCACCACCGGTGCCTCTTCTTTGGCCACCACAGAGGAATTCTTGCTGTCTCCTGGCAATAAACACAAGGATTCAATTAAACAACCAGAGAGCAAAATGAATATAGACATGAAATGATTTGCTGTTTTACCAATGGTGTCGTAAACAAAATCAAATTTCTCGGCAATCTCCTCATATTTTGTAGTGGTGTAGTCTATGACCGCGTCAGCTCCTAAGCTCTTCACAAACTCGACCTTGCTGCTGCTACAAGTTGCTACCACTCTAGAAGCACCGAAGTAATGCTTGGCTAGCTGAACTACAAGCGTCCCAACGCCGCCAGCTCCGCCGACGATGAAGATGCTCTGACCTGCTTGGAAATTTGCTGTCTCAAACCCTTCTAAAGCAGTTTGTAGAGCCAGGGGAAGGCTTCCGGCCTCCTCAAAGGAAGATTGTCTGGTTTTAGAGCAACTAAGTTCTCTTCTACTGCAACATACTCGGCAAGCGTGCCTAGTCGCTTCAACTTCTCAGGGGCATTGAAATCCTGCATGTTGCCATAGACCTCGTCACCAACTTTGAATTTTGAGACACCAGGGGCTATGTCAGCCACTATTCCAGCCATGTCACAACCAGGAACCATCTAAGAAAAGAAAAGATTGTGATGATTGGTTCAGAGCGTTTGAAGACCAAATTGAGATGTTTACTTACAGGTAAGCCAGATGGAAAGATGGCTTGTTGACGCCGTTTGAAGTCAATTGGATTCAGAGCAGCAGCTCGGACTTGGACGAGGAGTTGGTCATGTTGGAGAACTGGAAGGGGAAGTCTCCCATCTTGAGGACCTCTTTGGGGCCATATTCTTCGTAAAACCACGCCTTCTGCATCTTATTACTAGCTCGAAGTCCCTGTTATTTGAAGTCTGATTAAAAGCCAGCATATGAAGCATGGAGAGGAGCCGTTAGAGATGAGAGAAGAACCACTAGAACTTTGATTGGCGATAACAGACAAGGGAAGTATGTCATCTGGTTGGAATCTGGATTAAAGAAGGTTGGAATTGATGTGTGGCTGTCGAAGAGAGGCAGAGTTGGATAGAGGTTGCTTGCAAAAACTACAGGTCTTCATCTATCATCAAAAAATCTAGAAGTCTTCATCAAGACCTAATTTTAGAAAGGTGAACAATACTGCAGAGTGATCTCGGCATTCCCGCTCAGAGTAATACCTGTAAATTTTCCTAGATTACACATATGAACTTAGAGCACTGAATTTTAATTAAATTATAATATACCTATATTAATCGCAGCCATGTTGTTGATGCAATTTGCACAGATAATTGGTACTTAATAAGTATTTCTCAAACACCTTGGCAAGACATTCCTCTCCTTCTCTTGACTCAATGATGGCTCTCGATGGGACTAGGGATGGCAATCGGTCCACCAACCCGCTTAACCCATTGTGGGTATGGGGCGGGTGCGGGTTTATGCCAAACCTACTGTGCTCCGCTCCGCACCGCATATGTAGAAAATACTAAAATATCTCAATATATATAAGATATAATTTTGACTTTTGATTAGAATTAATTGTTTTGGCCTCTTTTGATGGGATGGGGCAGATGGGCTTATGGATTTTGTGATGGGGTGGTGATGTGGAATAAAATCACCCCATTTATGGGTGATGGGGCGGGGTAGTGGGGATGCGGGGTGGGGGCAGGGGAGTAGAAACCCACCCCATGTACATCCCTAGGTAGGACAAGTCAAATAATTAGCATTTCTAGCATACAGAGCTGGAAAGGGGCCTAGCTTTTATATAATTAATCAGAAAGTCCTTCCATTAGAACAAAAATCATATGGAGCAAGCATCAAAGAAGAAATTATAGATCGAGCTTCATAATTTATCATATTTCTCTTAATATTAATTTAAAATTAACCTAAAGTTAAAAAATTTCTACTAATGAAGTCATCAGTTCCATAATAAATAATATGATATTTCTTTCTTTCTCATTTTCAGTACATACTTTTTATCGATATATACTATACGGTCATATGATATATACTAAATAAATTAATTATCAAGTAAGTCAATACATGCCTCCAAATAAATCAACACATAGTTCTAGAATATGGAGTTTATTAATATATAATATACGGCCAAATGATGCACACTTAGTAAACTAATCATCTCACAATCCAATACATATTTTCAAGCAAATTGATATATAGTTTTCCGAACATTATATTTACTAGTACAAACTATATGATCTGATGATATATACATCAACTTTCTAATATATAGTGCAAGCTTCTTTGATACATACTTAGTAGAAATCTATACATATCTCCAAATAAAAAATATGTATTGAAAACTATATTTTGATTTATCTAAAGATGTGTATTAGATTATTACTAGGTATGTATCGAAGAAGCTTGCAATATGTATTAGAAAATTGATAAGTATATATCCGCATACCATGTTGTATATACTGATGAACATAATATTTCAGAAATTATATATTAGTTTACTTGAAAGTGTGCATTGAATTACTAGATAACTAATTTGCTAAATATATATCTTCTGACCATATACTATGTATTAGTGAACTTCGTTTTTAAAAATGTATATCAATTTACTTAGAAGTATGTATTGGATCATTGTAGTATATATCAAAGAACCTTATATATGTATGAGAAAATCGATGAGTACGTATTACTATACCATGTAGTATGTACTGGTGATATAATATTCTGAAAATCATGTATCAATTTTTTTGGAAGTGTGTATTATGTTATTAGATAACTAATTTACTAAGTGTATATCATCTAATTGTATACTGCATACTGATAAACTTTATGCTTCAAAAATTATGTATCGATTTACTTGGAGGTATATATTGATTTGCCTGATGATTAATTACTTGATATATATCACTTAGCTATGTAGTATATATTATATAAAAATGAGGAACAAAAGAATATCATGCTAGAGGAGTCTTTGAATTTTAATTTTCTTTTTTACGATTAGTATTAGGAGAAACGTGGCAACCTATGAAGCCCATCCCATAATTTTTATGGGGTGCATGCCCCATATGATTTTTTCCATTGGTAGCACATTTGGGCCCCAATTTTTTTGAAGGTATTGGTGTTAATAACCGATGGCATGATAAATCCACAAAAGACTCTAGCTAACTAAGAATATGACATATCCAAGTACTTCCTTTTTTTGTGAGAAATAATAGAGGAAGCGAGACACTTCCTCCAAATTTATTAATTAGAAATTAATTATAGATGTAAGAATATTCATAGATTGGGAGTATTGACAAAGGACCAAGAGTTAGAATTGGGTGCAGACTGCCAATCACCAAGAATGAAATCACTATGAGCTATTAGACACCAATAAGGACAACGCTTTGTGACTCCTTGCTGTTTTAATTAAGCACAGGTTTTCCCACTATTTAAAGGCGTGGATTTTCTTCCTTTTCCTTTCTTTTTCAGAATTGCACTATTAAAGGCTTTCTTACAAATCAAAATTCGCGCGCATTCCAATCTTGCCGACTCTACCCAGAAAAGAGCCACTATGAGTTGATCCCAAGTTTCTAAGCGATCCTTTAATCTTCTTGCATCTCAATTAGTCGTCATGTTAATTAAAAGCAATTTTCTCCGCTTGAGACAAAGTTTCACTGAAGACCAAATACTTTTGTGAACGGGCATCGAATAACAATGGTCAATTGATTTGACCTTCTCTGGTACTTACTGCTTGCCAAAATGGCTTTGTAACAAGGACAGAAGATACCACCTATATTAATGAACTTATAATACGAGTCCATAGCAAAGATCCCGTTCTTTGTGAGTTTCTATATAGTCACATTTGCGATTCTTGAATACGTAAAGGTGGAAAGAAGATTATGCAAAGATTCTAGCTGCCTTAATTCCCGAACTTAAGCGTTCTCCAACTCACATTGCAAAGCAACAAAACAATAGGGTTTCGCAGCTCTGCAGTATAGCTCTGAAAAGAGGTTAGACAGGGAACAAGCCCAATTTACATATCATTCATCTACAATATTCTGTGATTATGGAGTAATTTGTGTCGTCGATTATAGATCATATTCAAGATTAGCACTTAGAGGTTCCTATTTCATTCACATAAAAAAAAAAACTAATTCTTTTTGGATTAGTAATCATGCATTCAACCATCTCTTACGTAATGCACGGCACCAGCTGTTTACATCAATTTCCCTAATCCTCTCTTGCTACAGGGCAAAATAGGTTTCTTCTTCTTCTTTCTTTTTTTTGATGGAATGGCAATAGAATTTAATGTCTGTGAAATGGGAACTTCTAGCATTAGTCCATAAAATTTCATGCAGAGTGTTGCGGCCAATCCTCCCATCGCCTGATCGCCGGAAATGCGCACCTGTAAGAGAAGTCCTCACTGACCGGAGAAGCCTCCGACGGGGACCCTCCGACGGTCAAGTCAGAGAGGAGACTAGGCAACAGCGGAAAAGAACCAGGGGGCTCAATGATCGAGAGAGGGCGAGAGCTTGAGCTTCAGAGAGCTTACCAAAACTGTTGCCTTACCCCATTTTTATAGTAGAATGCGGTATAATCCCGTCATTAATGATGTGGACAACTGGAGAGTTGTCAAATCATCGGGGGTTGTCAAGTCGTCGTGGGCTGTTAGGTCATTGAAATTAATCCATGTTCTCGATAGGACAACGCCCCACGGCGGTCGTACAGTATGTCCTTGGCAGGACAACAGCCCATGTCAGTTGTACGATGTTTGGATGGGCTGGCCGATCATACGTCGGGATTTGACTGTCGGGTGGTGACTCGGGAGCACGGTCGGCCGATCTGATGGCTTGTAGAAGTCGGACGTTGGCTGCCACCCCGACAGAGGGTCGGTGATATGGGTTTGGCCCTTCGGCCGGTTGAAGACAGTATTGGCCTGTTCGACCGGCATACTTCTGATCGGATATTGTCGGTAGTCATTGTCGGAGTCGTCCGTCCGTCGGGTGGGTAGAGTCGGGCGTCGGTCAGACCATCCCGAGGATGAGTCGGCATCAGAGGTCAGTCGGTATATCCCAACAGTTGCCCCCCCCACTCCCGAGTCCGATGTCGTGTTGGCCCGTGTTACCACGTGGACGGCGGCGGCGGGCGAAAGGAGTGGATTTTCATCACGTCATGCTCCGATTCTGCCGACCGTACCAACGGACGATCCGACGTCCGACGTCTCATCGGGAATGCAAACCGTCGTCAGGCATCTCATTGGGAACGCAAACTGCCGTCAGGCGTCTCATTGGGAACGCAAACCACCGTCAGGTGTCTCATCGGAGATACAAACCGCCGTCAGTTAATTAATTTCGAGGCGTGGCTTTCCGCCACGTGTCGGGGGGCCATTGGGCCGGAGCCGTTCGTGCGGATGGAGGCGACGTGGCTCGATCTGGGGCAGATGCGTCGAACCGTCGGAATGAAGAAAGGCCCAGATGCTGTCATGTGTCAACATCTGAAAGATCCTCGTTTGGCGTGCTCCCATCCTGACCGTCGAGGGGCTCTATATATATACGGTCACTTGTATCCAAAACTTCACTTTTCACAGTCCTGTTTCTGGCGCTGAGACTCTGTCGAGTGGTCCCCCAGTTTCAGGTAGTTGTCCCTGTCCTCCTCCTCGGAAGCTTTTCGTCTTTGTTCCTTGCATTTTTCGCTTCCTTTGCATCTTCGCTTCCTTTGGATTTTCTTCTTTATTCTCCTTTCTTGGGCTAGCATTATGGCTAGAACCTCTCCTCGAGGAAGTCAGTCGGGGAACCCGACCGATGATTCTCGATCAACCTCGTAGGTGGAGGCTTCTTCACTTTCGGGGCCGAACGTCGATCGGCTCAGAAAACTGTATGGTATCCCGGAGCAGTTTCGACTTTTCGCCCCTAGGGCTGAGGTCGGGTTAACAACCCGCCTCCAGACCAGGTGGCCTTTTATGTCGAGGACCTTCGGGCTGGTCTTCGCTTTTCGGTTTCGGAGTTCGTCCGGAACATCTTGGACAATTACGGGCTCTGCCCGGCGTAACTGGCGCCGAACTCAGTCCGACTAATAGTCAGCTTTGCCTTGCTGTGTCGGCTTTTGCCGACCTCTCTCCGAATTTCTCTCTTTCGAGCATTTTTCGTCCTCCGACCCACCCAAAAGCCCGAGGGTGGTGGTTTTCAATCTCCGGAAGAACCTTTCCTTCATCATCGATCTTCCATCGTCAATCCATAGGTGGAAGAATCAATTTTCTTGCTTCCTCTTCGCTACCTTGGGGGTTCCTTCTCGCTGGGGCGACCCTCGAACTCGGCCGAATGAAAACAGCCGAGTGGAGGTAGAAGATCGGGAGGACTTCTACCGACTCAAGGATATGTCGGTACCAAAGCAGAGAGAGCTTGTCACCGAACAAGCTCTCTATGATGCCGGCCTAAGTTCGGTCCCCCGCTTAGGTACAGTTCGACCCGTCAGTTGTCTTTTAGCTTTTCATCTGTCTCCAAACTTGTGCTAACTCTTTCGTTGAAATTGCAGGCATGCCGCCGAGAGTGAGACTGACGGATGCCGACATTCGGCAGCATGCGGTGAGGAAGAGACCGACGTCTGGGGCCGGACCTTCGCGGCCACCCAAGAGGCCCCAGACGTCATCCCCAATCGCCGTTGCGACGGCGGATGTGCAGTCGGAACTAGTTATTGCTTTGTCGGTGCCGATGGTGCCACCCGAGGCACAGCCCGAGGAAAGGGCGGCGGAGGGGGTAGCCGAAGGAGTACCGGCGGCCTCGCCGGTGGAGGAGGTTCGGGTCGAAGCACAGGAGCCCGAACGACCTACGGCGGCCCCCGTCGCGGCCTCGGGAGGAACTCAGTCAAGTTCGAGCTTTCCCTCCTTTTTCGACCTTCGGGCCTGGGCGACCGACCGGGGAAGGCCCGATGGCGTCGACGGACGACACTAGGTCAGGGGACCGCGTTGCGTCGTCCGATATTCGGATTCCTGAGGGAGCGTCAGCTCTGGCCAACCACAACTTGGCCAGGAGGTTGTATCAGGCAACCATTCTCCCAGCCGACCGGGAGCTCCTGAAGAGTCGGTCGGTGATCGAGATGCTGTCTTCCTTCTATCCAATTATGATCGGGGTGAGTCTTCTTCGTCCTTCCTCTCCATCATTATCTTCATTATTTTATTCTTCTAACGACCGACCTTTTATCTGCAGCTAATCCATAGTATGTCCGAGTTGGAGGCAGGGTACCGGAGATTCGGCGACATCCGGACGGCCTGGAAGGACAGGGCGGAGTCGGTCGAAGCCGAGAAGGCGACGTTGGTCGAGCAGCTGAAGCTGTCGGCCGACCGTGAGGCCCGGCTTGAGGAGGAGATCTCCCGACTCATCGATGGCCTGGCTGCCTCGGAGGCCAAACTTCAGTCGGCCCGCGAGCAGGTCAAGCGCAAGACCCATACCGCTTATCGGCTGCGGCGTGAGCGAGACGGTTGTGTCGGTGAGCTCGAGGTCGAGCGCGAGCAATTTCGGGTTAGCTTGGAGAATCTGGCCAAGGCCGAGGAGAATCTGTCCACCGCCCAAGCCGACGCCGACATAGCGAAGGCGAAGGCGGAGTCGGCCAAGGAGGCGCTGAGCCGGACGGTGGAGGACTTCCACGGCTCCGACGAGTATCGGGAGGAGCTTCTCGAGGGTGGCTTCGCCTCATACCGGGTGGGGTACGAGGATGTCCGAGATGCAATCCAGGGTCTGTACCCGGAGCTTGACCTGAGCAGCATCGTTCCTCCGGGGTCGGAGGGCCAAGCCGCAGAGGAGGTGGCCGACCCAACGTCGGGAGATCATACTGCTGCAGAGGAGGCTATCCCCGGGCCGACGAAATAAGCCACCGAAGGTGAGGCGGCTCCGACCTCCGATCCCACTCCGACCTGGGCGGGTACACCGATCGCCCCCGAACTTTTCTGATCCAGGAAGCTGATTCCGACGAGTAGTCAGAGCATCTGTCGTTTTATTTTATTTAGATACTTGTAATCGGGCTTCGACCCAATTTTGTAAGTCTAATTTAACTTAAATGAAATTAAAATTTTAATTTCTTCTGCACGTGACTCGAAATGTATGTTTCGTCGAGACGCCCCCGAGTGTACGAGTCATAGGTCCGACATACCTCATTAGGATGTTCGGTAGGATCCTGCTTAGTTAATCAAGATAGCCAGTAGCGTGCGCCACGATAAGAGCAGAGCAAGCTCCGATCGTAGACCGACGTCCCGATCATCGTCGGATCCAATGATCCAGAGTGTAGGTCGAGCGTCCGTCGTCCAGACCTGGGTCGGGCGTGCATGTCGGTCGGATGTCGACCGACCTTCGGACGTAGCTCGTTGACATGATCATTCTGTAGAATCTGATAGTCGAGTAGTGTCCGACGTATTTAGTCAAGATAACGATGACAAGTCAAATATCCGTTGCCCGGACCTTGGTCGGGCGTATACGTCGCGACGTATGATAAACGGTGGCAAGCCGAATATCCTTCGATCGGTCGTGACCAAGTCGGTATGTCGCGAGTGCGACGTCGATCATCCTAGCGTTTTGCCCTTCTTGACCGGGGCCAAGTCGGCAGGTTAGCCAGCCGCGTTGATCGAGAGTCGACCGTGGAAGGGGCGTGGCTTCGACTTAGGGAGGTTCCATCGCCAGTGCTGGCCTTCCGTTAATGTAGACAGAATGGTATTCGCAAGAGTCCGATGTGTCGTCGACGATCGGACCGTAGATTTCCAACGAAACGTCGGGCCCAAATCGGGGCGTCGAGGCTCATACTTTTGGTGAGGGCCGAGCCATGGCGGAGAGCCAAACTTTGTAGACTGGGGTTGTGAAGTTGGGTTGTATTCCAAACAAGGACATACAGAATTTACTGATAATACAGTTTCAGGTTGTCGGCATTCCAAGTCCGGAGAATGGCCATCCCTTCCAGAGTCTCAAGTCGGTAGGTGCCCGTCCCGCAGGTGTTCGCTATCTTGTAGGGTCCTTCACAGTTCGGGGACAGTTTTTCTTGATCCAGAGGCTTCGAGACTTCCGCCTTCCTTAAGACCAGGTCTCCAGGTCTGAAAACCTTCGGCTTAACTTTAGCATTGTAGTATCGGGTCACTCTTTGTTGGTAGGAAGCCATGCGGAGTTGAGCCTCGTGTCGGAGCTCGGATAAGAGGTCCAAGTCAGCTCTCCGACACTCGGAGTTGCCCGGTTCACAGTACTGCTCAACTCTAGTCGATGGTAGCCCGATCTCAAGTGGGATCATTGCCTCCGTCCCATAGGCCAAACTAAAAGAGATTCTCCGGTCGGAATACGGGGTGTCGTTCGGTACGTCCACAAGATGGAGTGCAATTCCTCAACCCAAAGGCCTCTGGCTTCTTTCAGTCGAGTCTTCAATCCATGTAGAATGGTTCGGTTGGTTACTTCGACTTCCCGTTGGATTGTGGATGCCCGATCGAGGTCAGCCTGTGCGTGATATGAAATCTCGCACAGAACTCTCTGAAGTCTTGATTGTCGAACTGTCGCCCATTGTCGGTAATGATAGTGTGTGGCAGTTCGAATCAGGAGATGATGGACTTCTGGATGAAGTCTTCCATCTTGCACTTGGTGATTTGTGCCAGAGGTTCGGCCTCCACCCACTTGGTGAAATAGTCGATTGCGACGACTATGAACTTCTTTTGGCCAGATGTCGGAGGAAAAGGACCGAGTATGTCGATCCCCACTGGACGAAGGGCCACGGGGCAATAATGGAAGTCAGATGGTTGGCGGGCCGGTATTGTATGTTGGCGTATTTTTGACATGGCTCACACCTCCGAACCAAATCAGCCGCATCTTTCTTCATGGTGGGCCAGTAGTAACCTTACCATAGGACTTTGTAGGTCAGGGATTTGCCCTCCAGATGACTTCCACAGATCCCTTCATGCATCTCTCTGAGTGCGTAGTCCGCGTCCGTCGGTCCCAAGCACTTTAGCAAGGGAAGGGAGAACGATCTTTTGTAGAGTCGCCCGTCCATCATTACGTATTGGGAGGCCGTCCAACGGAGTCGTTTGGCCTCCGCGGGGTCTTCGGGGTCGGTTCCGTCGGTCAGATACTGAACGATCGGATCTATCCAGCTTGGCTCGATCGTCAGTTGTAGCACCTCCTCAGTCTTGTCGATGCTCGGATGCTCGAGACTCTCTATGAGTGTCCGGCCCAAGGCACCGTAGGCGGACGTCGTAAGCCGGGAGAGTGCGTCGGCCCGAGCGTTCTCCGTCTTGGGAATGTGGGAGATCTCAAAATACTTAAGATGTGCTATGAGATCTCTCACTTTCTGGAGATATTTTGCCATGGTCGGATCCCGCGCTTCGAATTCGCCTCTGACTTGCCCTACAATCAGCTGGGAGTCGGAGAAGACTCTGAGGCTGTCGATCTCGAGCTCCTTTACCACCCTCAAGCCAGCGAGGAGTGCTTCATACTCGGCTTGATTATTAGAGGCTTTGAAGTCGAATCGGAGGGCATACTCGGTAACCACTCCCTCCGAGTTGGTGAGCAGGAACCCGACCCCGCTCCCTTGAGCATTGGAAGCTCCGTCTATGTGTAATACCCAGGTTGATCCGGGGTCATATTCAGAGGTCGCATCCTCTTTGGAGCTCCCATTTTCCGACACTTGATCGGTTGTTGGGCATTCTGCAATGAAGTCGGCCAGAACCTAGATTTCAAAGCAGGTCGCGGTCAGTACTGAATGTCGAACTCGCTCAGCCTCACCGCCCATTTCGCTAGTCGACCTGATGTGTTGGGGTGATGCAGCATCGCCTCAAGGGCTGGTCGGTGAGGACCACGATGGCGTGTGCTTGAAATACGGACGGAATCGCTGTGCTGATATGACCAAGGCAAATATTATTTCTCTGCCCTTGAATACCGAGTTTCGACTTCGTGGAGCACTTTGCTGGTATAATATATGGGTTGGTGAATTCGGCTCTCGTTCTCCCACACGAGCACCGAGCTAACCACCTCTGGAGAGGTAGCCAAGTAGAGGTACAATATTCT
>KE504764.1:1098926-1112607 GCA_000441515.1 Elaeis oleifera | reverse complement strand
CATCTCTCAGCCGACCGAGAGATGAATCGGCTGAGTGCGATGATCCTTCCATTGAGCTGCTGTACCTCCTTATTGATGTTCGGATGCCGCATGTCGATGATCGCCTTTATCTTCTCGGGGTTGGCCTTAATTTCGCGTTGAGAAATGAGGAACTCGAAGAACTTCTTCGAAGGCACACTTGGTCGAATTCATCTTCATCCGATGTCGCCGAAGTGTGCAAAAAATTTCTTCGAGGTCTTGGACATGATCTGAAGTCTGCGCGCTCTTCACCAGCATGTCGTCCACGTACACCTCCATGTTGCACCCGATTTGATCTTTGAAGATCTTATTGATGAGTCACTGGTAGGTGGCCCGACATTCTTCAGACCGAAGGGCATCACTCTGTAGCAGTAAAGGCCCTTGGCGGTCACGAAGGCCGTGTGCTCTTCATCCTCGGGCACCATCCGGATCTGATTATACCCGGCAAAGGCATCTATGAAGCTGAGCAGTCGATGATCGGACGTCGCATCCACCAGTTGGTCGATCTTCGACAGTGGGAAGCTATCCTTTGGGCAGGCATGATTCAGATCGGTGTAGTCGATACAGATCCTCCACTTTACGTTGGCTTTCTTCACCATGACAACATTGGCGAGCCAGTCGGGATATGTGATTTCTCTGATGAAGCCCGCCTCAAGTAGCTTGTCCACTTCCTCGTCAATGGCCTTCTGTCTTTCGGGGGCAAAAGATCATTTCTTCTGTCTCACCGGCCTCATACTAGGGTCGATGTTGAGTCGGTGAGTCATCGTTTCCGGAGGGATGCTGGACATATCCGCTGCCGACCAAGCGAATATATCGACGTTGGCTTTCAACAACTCTATCAGCTGCTGTCGGTCTGGGTCGGATAATTACGATCCGACCCAGATCACCTGTTCAGGGTCCTTTGTCATCGGGATGGAAATCAGCTGTTCAGTCGGTTCACCCCGTTCCTCTTCTTTCCGTTGGTCCAACTTATCGACCGGCAGGAAATCCTTCGGTTTATAGTTTTGAGTTGAGATTTGGAAGCATCGTCGAGCGAGCTGTTGATCCCCGCATATTTCTCCAGCTCCATTTTTAGTCGGAAATCGGACCAGCAAGTGATATGTCGAAACTATCGCTCTGAAAGCGTTTAGGCCGCAAGTACTTGGACGATCGTGAAGATCAAATGGATGGTGCTTTATCGTGGTTCGATCCCAGCTGTCACAGGAAGAGCAATTTCTCCTTCCACCGTGACGGCATCTCCAGTGAAATCTAGTAGGGACGTAGAGACTCTCTTGAGTCGATCAGTCGACAGTCGCATTCGGAAGAAGGTCGAGTAGAACAAAATATTAGTCGAACTTTCATTATCAACAAGAATCTTTCTTACATCATAATTCGCTATTGTTGCCGAGACAACAACGGCGTCATCATGGGGAGTTTGGATTCTCCGAGCATCTTCATCCGTAAAATAATTACATCATCTTGGCACAATTTCTTTGTCGACTCCCCTTCAGTAGTCATCCCTCGGCTCAGTCGTTTGGAGATCATGTTGATGATCTCGGCAGTAGGCTGATTGTTCGCTGCTTCTTCAGTCGGTTGGGGTCGTCGGTCGAGGATGGGTCGAGTTGGCGGGTTCTTTAGAAACTTTCTAAGATACCCTCGTCATATGAGGGTCTCTATTTCATCCTTGAGTTGGATGCATTGCTCGGTATTGTGAATGTGGCCCTGATGGAATCGGCAGTATTTTCTCCGATCGAGGCCCTTAGCCTTCAGAGATGGAGGCCGTCGCAGATATTTCTCTCCTTCGATCTCCATCAAGATCTGCGCACGAGGAGCAGAGAGAGGAGTGTAGGAGTCGTACCTGCGATGCGTCGGTCTCGGACTCCACCGTCGGGACGATCTCGGGCTCCGTCGTCGGGGCGAGATCCGTTTATCAGTCGGGGGCCCGTTGGGTTCAGCAAGAGCCCGACTTTTCTTTCACTTCTCCTTCTGGCCCGTAGTCTCGGTCAGGCATCGATCGGAAGCCCCTTCGTCTGCGCGGATGTATTGTACGCGCGTTCCAGCAATTCGACGGATGTTCGGGAGAGGGTCTTATCCAAGGAGTACGTAAATCGGGACCCCCTTAGCCCCCTCTTCATGGTCGAGATAGCCATGTCTTCGTTGAGATCCCGAACCTCAAGTGTGGCCGCGTTGAATCGGGCCACAAAGTGTCGGAGTATCTCGTTTTCTCCCTGCTTGAGGGAGAAGAGACTGTCCGAGGTCTGCGGCGGCTTCCAGCTAGTGCTGAAATGGATCACGAAAGAATGCTCGAGCTGCCCGAAAGAGTGGATACTTTTTGAGTGGAGGCCGGAGTACCAGGCCCTGGCAGCTTTGCGAAGTGTGATGGGGAAGCCGATGCAGAGGAGGGCATCGGTCGCCCCTTGAATTGTCATGAGAGCCTTGTAGCTCTCCAGATGGTCAACTGGGTCGGTGGAGCCGTCGTAAGGCTCCACATGGGGTATCTTGAATCGACTAGGGATCGGTTCGTCGAAGATGAATCGGGAGAGAGGTTGGGTGGTTTGGAATTCGACATCGTTCGAAGACTTCTGTCCATCCACCTGGAGCTGGGCAAGCCGACGGTCGATTTCCTCGAACCTACGTTTGTAGTCATCCAACCGTCGGTGTTGGAAAATCCCAGGGGTTGAACCTCCCGACGAATCTAAGAGGGAGGCGAACGGTGTCCGCGGTCGCTTCTCCTTCCTCGCCCGCTCCAGCTGGGAAGGAGAGGGACGTCGAGATCGGTGGGCGTCACGCCGTGGCCGCCTCCCTCCTTCTCGGTGGGAGTGCTAAGACGGTTGCTCTTGAGGAGGAGACGGAAGTTGACGCGGGCGTCGGTGGCTGCTTCTGGATGGCATCAGGTGCGCCGTCGGTTTGTCCACCGACAGTTGCGGCAACTGGGTTGGCTGTTGTTGGAGGCTTTTGACTGCATCCGTCAGAACAATCATTTGCCGTACGATCACCGCAATCTGTGCTTCCGTGGTCACCACAGGATGCGGAGAGCTGGGTTCCGCCATAGAGGGTGAAGGAGGGGCCTCTTCCCGGTGGGAAGAGTGCCTCGCTGATCCGGTAGCTCTCAATCGCTGAGCCCTGGTTCTTGTCATTTCGAAAATTTTCAAGCCCTATGAAACGTCAACCCCTTCCTGGCGCGCCAAATCTGTTGCGGCCAATCTCCCCGTCGCCTGATCGTCGGGAACGCGCACCTGCAAGGGAAGTCCTCACTGACCGGAGAAGCCTCCGGCGGGGACCCTCCGACGGTCAAGTCAAAAGAAGACTAGGCAACAACGAAAAGAACCAGGGGGCTCAGTGATCGAGAGAGGGCGAGAGCTTGAGCTTCAGAGAGCTTACCAAAACTGTTGCCTTACTCCATTTTTATAGTAGAATACGGTATAATCCCGCCATTAATGGTGTGGACAACTGGGGAGTTGTCAAATCACTGGGAGTTGTCAAGTCGTCGTGGGCTGTCAGATCATTGAATTAATCCATATCCTCAACAGGACAATACCCCACGGCGGTCGTACAGCATGTCCTTGGCAGGACAACAGCCCATGCCGGTTGTACGGTGTTTGGATGGGCTGGCCGACCATACGTCGGGATTTGGCTGTCGGTGGTGACTCGGGAGCATGGTCGGCCGATCCGGTGGCTTGTAGAAGTCGGACATCGGCTGCCACCCCCGACAGAGAGTCGGTGATATGGGTTCGGCCCTTCGGCCGGTTGAAGACAGTATTGGCCTGTTCGGCCGGCATACTTCTGGCCGGATATTGTCGGTAGTCATTGTCGGAGTTATCCGTCCGTCAGGTGGGTAGAGTCGGGCGTCGGTCAGACCATCCCGAGGATTAGTCGGCGTCAGGGATCAGTCGGTATATCCCAACACAGAGATTCTCTAATAGCCCTCCTATAAAATATGTGAGACCTTTGCTTCCACAGATCCCAATAGCTTGTTCCTTATCATTCTGTGCTTGGATTCCAAAACACCATATGCATACGTATATTGAAATTGCTGAGCACATACAGGGTGGTCATTATTCTGTCGTGGTTATTTCTTCTTCTAGCTAGGTTGGCTGAATTGTTACATATTCTTTAAGGACATGCCAATTCAATTTATTGATCCAATATTAGGACTCAAACTGCAACAGAAAGGAGCAAACAGGCAGGAGCAGCCTCACATCACTTTACTGAGTTCGACCAAATCATCAGCCCTTGGCATCACGTTCATCACGGCACCATCCACACAGAAACGCTCAGACCATCCCACCAAAAGAGGAGTCTTTTTCTCGTCCAGCAGCTTGACACCAACTATCTCCTCCACAGCCCTGATCCACCCCAAATAGCAACCAAGTGCGATGTCCAAGTAGCCGGTGGTATCCCCTCCGAAGAAGTCTTTCCCTCTGCTACAATTCTTGAAAGGATCTTCGAGGAGTGGGAGCATGGCGGCTATTGTTCCACTGCTTCTTCCTTGTTCCCTTCAAGCTTTCCTAGTATGATCCAGATCGCAGAAGGAAGCTATCACAAAGAAGGAAGTAGAAAACATGTTCATAACCTCGAAAGATCAATGAGTATATAATCTTAAAAGAACAACGAGTGTAGAGACTTTTGGAGTAACGTAGCTTAGAGCAAACAAGTTTAGAGCGATACCTTGTCATCGATATAGGTGGCCCAGAAGCGACCAATGGCACGATCATATGGGTCAGAGGGGACAATAGAAGGCCCCATGCCGTCCCAGACTTCATCCACATACTCGACGATGATCATGGACTCGCAAATGGGTTTGCCCTCGTGGATGAGGACAGGGATCCTCTTGTAGACTGGGTTGGACTTGAGGAGAAGCTCGCCCTTGGTCCCCAACACCTCATCCAAACACTCTTCCCAGCAACTTCGCCTCGTGATCTACTGTTGCTGCCATTCTCTTCCTAGTTCGTGATGGATTTGAAATGTCCCTGGATATGTGTATATATAGAGAACAAATGAAGGGAATGGACCGTCTTATTCCGATATTGTTTTCTGGTTTCTTTTGCAACAACCTTTGACTGATTTATTTAAATTGCCACAGCATCTGTTCTTGCGAGGCAAGCTTTGCAACAGCATAGATAGTGATGGCATTGACTATTTTGTTTTTTCATTAATTTTTTAGTTACTTAACCTGGAGCGCAAGTTTTGGAGGAGCGCCTTACCTCTTCTATGATTTCTTTCATTCAATCAACGAGATGAAGTATGAAAGATGTCCACATTATTTGGTTCAAAAATAATTTCTCAGATCAGGGGATTAGGTGATGGTTTATAACTTCATATGGTTGGTCATGGGAGCCTTTTGGTGTTGCTTTGGTTTGCAAAAAATTTAGAAAAAAAATTGAAGTAGATTGAACAAATGTGCCTCGGAATCTGCTACTTTTATATTATTTAAAACATATTAAAGCTTTTGGTAGCTAAGCTCTATTACATTACTCTCAAAAAACAAAAAAAGCAAAAATAGAAGGGAAAAATGGCAAAAGTTCCTGTCCCCAACACCAATCTTCATACAAAATTTTGCTAAATTATAAAAAAATACAAAAACAGCTACCAAATGAGTTTTGAATGAATTGCAAACTAATGTGGATTAGACTCGTTGCTGCAAAGTGAGAAGGTGCTGATGTGGCTAGAGTGGGATATCAGTTCAGATCGATCTGTGACGTCAAAGGGTACCTACAAAGTAAGTCTACACTCATCAGGAGTTATCCGATGAAAAATTTTTCGATATCTAAGTTAGTCAGAGCTTTAGGAATAGTAAAGAAAAAAGATTGCAAGAGTCGGAAGAGCGGAGCAAGAGCTCTTCTCCATTGTTTGAGTGTTCTAGCTTGCTTACCTTTGGAGTCTCCTTCATACCTCTTTAATTTTATTTGGAGGTTGAGCCCTTAGGCTGCTAATCGGAGTTTGTGAGTTTGTTAGACCTAGCTCTATAGGCCGTTATGCCATGTTCTAGCTCTTTATTGAGAGAAAATATTTTCCATCTTTTCTAAATAAAAGTTGTTCATCATGGATATCAGGTGCAGGCTTTACCCATGTGGCTGGCCAACTTGGCAGTCCCTCAGTTCACAGTTGATGTGATCTCATCACATCATCTTAGTTGCACCTTAATAGAGGATTGATCCCGATCGGTAGATTTCTCTCGCAATACATGCCTCCTACTTTGAACTCCTCCCACTTTCGAGTTCAAAGTGGCTTTTGGGCTTCGAGCAAAGGAATAATTGCCTTAGTAGTTGAACCGCTGACCCGGCTCCCTCTTGGATGTTCTTGCATTACTTTTTTCGAGAAAATTTTTAGGGATCAATGACACATCATTTTGCAACTCACATTGTCTTTATTAGAAAGGAACTTAAGGAGTCATAAATAGGGCTTTTGAGAGACGAAATCTAGAAATTGCCCCTGGACTCACCTAGGACCTGCCAGGTGGTAAGCCATAATAAGTTCTGAGGCATGCTTCGTGAGTTGTCCCATGCGTTTCAATCGAATAAGAGTGTGATGAAAGGCTGTGTGGTCCGTCACTCCAAAACTAGCCAAGTGGTAGGGTTTGATGATTTGATGACTGGATCCACACCGTCGATGGGCTGTATATATAAATAGACCACTTGTCCAATGGAGTTTCCTATCGTACTTTTTGTCATAGTAGTCTCTGAAAGTAGATTCTCTTTTTTCTTATCTAATAGTTATGAAGCCGTCATCATCATCCATCAAGTCAGCCGTAAAGAAGAAAATGAGCTCCTCATGTGGGGGGTCCTCATCCAAGAGGGCGAGGAGTATCCAGCATAGATTTCCATCTCTGACTCATGGCAATCCTCGATGAGGACTAGGTTCGTCGCGACTATAAGGCCACAGGTTGCCACATTAGGGTCACTCTAGACTCCATCGGGCTGGGCCTCACCTTCTTTCAGAGGTCGGTAAGACTCAAGACAGATCTTTGTCTTCCTATGAGCAACTAAACATTCATCGAGGCTATAATGGAGGTTCTCAATGAGGTCAGGCTCTGATACATCCGCGGGTCACTACCTCTTGCTCAGATCGCCATCGCCAGCTCTCTAGATGGTGGTCGGAAAAAATTTGTGAGGGAGAAGGAGGAGGGGGAGGAGACCATGGCGGTGGGAAGGACCATCAGTGGGAAGGACTGTCGGTCCCCGATCGGCATCCTCCATCCATGGAGCCAAAAGAAGAGAGAGAGAGAGGACTCCCTCGTCCACCACCGCCCCCCCCCAAAGCATCCACCATTTGCGACCGCATTCCCCATGAACGCCCCCCTCGCCCCCCTCTAGTTCAATCTATGTGGGAAAGGTCTAACCTTTAAAGCAAAGCAAAGCAAAGCAGAGGCGGCTAACGTGCGATGTGGAGGCGAAGCAGAGCAGAGGAATTGGTGGTGGGGCGGCGAGGGCGGCGGTGGCGACGGCAGCAGTGGCGGCGGTGAGGATTGACGGCAAGAGAGGGAGAGAGGGAGTGAGAGAGCCAAGGGAGAGGGAGGGAGAGAGGGAAAGCGATCAACGGGAGATGGGTTCATTGGGAAAGGAGGAAGAAATAGGAGGGTAGGATTCAGTGGGAGTGGGTTCGGTGGGAGATGAAAACGGAGGAGGAAAAGGGTTTCGATGGAAAAAAAGATTTCGACGATGCTGAAATAGCATTATTTTTTTTTTGCAAACTATTTACCAATGCAAAATTTATGTAGGTAAAAAAGATAATTACCTATGCAAACGCTATGCGTCGGCAAATGACCTCTTTACCTATGCAACATTTGCGTAGATAAATGATTTGTTTAATTTTTTATAAATTATTTGCCAACGCTAAATTTTGTGTAGGTAAATGATCTTTTTAGCTTTGCAAATTTAGCATCGACAAATATTAAACTATTTACCGATGCTAATATACGTAGATAAATATGACATTTACTTATACAAGTATAGAGCATCGATACTTCAACTCTTTACCTACGCAAAAATTGCATCCATAAATATTTTATTTTTATTTTTATTTTCATAAATATTTGCTTTCTCCAACCCAACACAGCAGTGGCAGGATATAGAGACTGTCTCAAGCAAGTTGAGCGGGGGAGAGGTGGCGCATGGTGTAGAGCTAGATAGAGCAAAGCAGAGAGAGAGCAGAGGCAGTGACGGTGGCAGTGGGGATACAAAGATTGTATCGAGTGGGCTAAATTTTTTTTATTTTTTCTGAATATGATATAATTTAAATTTAAAATCCATCTTCATCGTTCATTATTTAAATAATTATCATTAGAGTATCGTCACAAAAGATCACCTCGATCCGGTAGCCCTAGCTATGTCGATCAATAAAATTTGATTTCGATAGTCACGAATAATCGTATGATGATCTGATAGATAGAGACCATAGATAGATCTAAAAATTCATAATGATGATCTCGATGATATTTATAGCATATTATCAAAATTTTATTTCAATCAGACATCATTATCATGGTCAATTTAATACGAAATAATTTTGACTGTTAAATAAAAAATGAGTGATCAAAAGGCCAAATGGCATCCAATTAAGATGATCTTTTAGATAAATAATCTTTGCTACTACTTTAATCATTTATACAGTGGTGATCATAAAATTCAAACCGTACATATATGAACCATCCACGTTAAGCAGAACTTATAAAAGCATAAGTATAATTACTCAAAAATTTTAAGAATAAGTATCAAGAGATATATAGTTTTGGATCATTCATATATGTGTAGTTTGAATTTTATGATCATCACCATACAAACGATCAAAGTAGTCGCAAGATTTATCTAAAAATCATCTTAATTGGACACCATTTAGCTTTTTGATCACTCATGTTTCATTTAACAACCCAAATCATCCCGTACTAAATTAATCATGATAACGATATCTGATTGAAGTAAAATTTTGATAGTATGCTACAAATATCATCAAAATTATTGTTATAAGTTTTTAGATCCATCGATGATATCTATCTATTAGATCATCATATGATCATTCGTGACCATCGAAATCAAATTTTATTGATCTACATAACTAAGGCTATCGGATTGAGACGATCTTTTGTGATGATACTCTAACCATAATTATTTAGATAATGAATGATGAAGATGAAATTTAAATTTTAAAATATATCGATAAATTATTTAGATAATGATAAATTATTTTAAAAATAAAAATATTTATCGATGCTAAATTAGCATAGGTAATGAGGTTAATTACTTATGCAAGATTGAAGCATAGGTAATTAGACTTATTGCCTATACAAATTTAACATCGACAAATGATTTGCCAAAATAAAAAAATTAATAAAAAGAAAACCATTTGCTAACGCTAAATTTGTGTAGGTAATAAGCCTAATTGCCTACGCTTCAATCTTGCATAGGTAATTAACCTCATTGCCTATGCTAATTTAGCATCGATAAATTATTATAAAATTAAAAATTAATAAAAAATAAATCATTTATCGGTGTTAAATTGTATAGGTAATAAGCCTAATTGTATATGCTTCAAACTTGCGTAGGTAATTAACTCATTGCCTATGCTAATTTAACATCTATAAATTATTTACAAAATAATAAATTAATAAAAAATAAATCATCTGTCGATGCTAAATTAGCATAGGCAATGAGATTAATTAGCTACATAAGAATAAAATAAGCAATTAGACTTATTGCTTATGAAAATTTAGCATCGATAAATTATCTGCTAAAATAAATAATTAATAAAAAATAAATCATTTGTCGATGCTAAATTTACATAGGCAATAAGCTTAATTTTCTATACTTCTATCTTACGTAAGTAATTAACCTCATTGCCTATGTTAACTTAGCATCAATAAATTATTATAAAACAAAAAAAATTACAAAAAGGCAAACCATTTGTTGATGCTAAGTAAGCATAGGTAATGAGATTAATTACCTATGCAAAATAAAGCATAGATAATTAGGCTTATTACTTACAAAAATTTACCGTCGGTAAATGATTTGTCAAAATAAAAAAATTAATTAAAAAATATTTATCGATGCTAATTTTGCATAGGTAATAAGTCTAATTGCCTACACTTCCTTCTTGCGTAGGTAATTAGCCTCATTACCTACGCTAATTTAGCATTGATAAATTATTTATGACAATAAAATTTAATAAAAAACAACAATTTGTCAATGCTAAGTTATCATAGGCAATGAAGTTAATTACCTACGTAGGATGGAAGCATAGGCAATTAAGTTTATTGTCTACGCAAATTTAGCAGCGACAAATAATTTATCAAATTAAAAATTAATATAAGAATCATTTATCGATACTAAATTTGCATGGGCAATAAGCCTATTTGCCTATGCTTCCATCCTGCATAGGTAATTAACCTCATTTTCTATGCTAATTTAGCATCGATAAATTATTTATAAAATAAAAAAAATTAATAAAAAATATTTGCCAATGCTAATTTAGCGTAGGCAATGAGGTCAGTTGCCTACGTAAGTTAGAAGTGAAGGCAATTCGGCATATTGCCTATACAAATTTAGCATCAGCAAATGATTTGCCAAAATTAAAAATTAAGACCACCCACTATCGATGCTTTTGTTTAAATGCCGACACTAATTTTACGTCAATAATTATATTTATGATGATTTTTAAAAGCATAGCTAATTATGCTTATTTATCGATGTTTATTTTTTGTGT
Organism: Elaeis oleifera; assembly: GCA_000441515.1. NCBI lineage: Eukaryota > Viridiplantae > Streptophyta > Magnoliopsida > Arecales > Arecaceae > Elaeis > Elaeis oleifera. The sequence continues at coordinate 1,101,915 of KE504764.1, read as the reverse complement.
AGCTAATTGTACTCTTTACCTATGCAAAATTTTGCATAAATATTACGTCGACAAACCCCTATTTCTTGTAGTATCTTTTGGCTACTCCTATATGACTGAATAGTATCAAGAAATGAAATCCGCTATATTAGAAAGTGAAATTACATATAAACTTACAAGATTATAACTAGATTGTATAACATCTGATTTAGATGATTTTTATTCAAATCAAATACTTTATTGAGCTCTATGACATGGCATCATCTCATAGAGGGTGCAGCACATCGAGTGACCAGATCTAAATTTCAATATTTAGGCTTCAAAATGAGTCAATCAAATAAAATTTTCTTTTAAAAATATTTTGATCGTGCATATCTTCGTTAATCTGCAAAGAATTTGACAAAGCAATGGAAGCAAAGTACATACAAAAGTCAATATCCATCTTTTACAGGATTTAAACTATTCATGTTTATTTACACTCATCATGTATATTCTCAGAATGTCAATCTTTTTCAAACTAGAAGAAAATATGATCCAAATTATAGAAGCGTAAATCTTACTATTATAAATAGAGATTATATATCCTAGTTTATGAATCATCAATAATAATAATAATAACAACAACCCTACTTCCATTAATGTTTTCCACTTTTCCATGATTTTTGTAAAATTTGAATTCCATGGGTTTAGAAATTTTTTTCTTCTTCTTGATTGGGTCACGTAAGAACTAGAATTTAGATTTTTTAATTGAAATTGAATTAAAGTGAATAGTAATAACTAGATTTAGTGCCATGGATTAGGACTTCCTCGGCGCCCGCTTTGACAGAGGTCTTAGTAATCTAGTTTTGAATTTGGTTGGTGGCAGCGCCCTTTTTCTTTCTTAAAAAAGGAATAACTTTTTTTAGAGATCAGAAGGACGAATCCACTTGAGGACCAACGCCACTTCAAATCGAGCCGCCGATTCATTGCCACACCATCCGAGCAACTGCTCGGTGGTGGGCAGAACGATACAGTGAAAATAACACCTAACGAAACACCACAATCAATATAAATTATTGCGGAGTTGACCGGATCTTGGTTTTGTTTTACGGTTTTTATTCCGGAGGTAATCATGGTTTTTTTAGTGAATTTTTGTATTTTGAAAAAAAAAAATTACAGAGGCCTAAGAATTTAAATCAACAGATTGAAATTTTTTCTCTATTTTTTTATAAAGCTATAAGATTTCAGAATTTAGTAACCTATTGCATTGTTCTTGGCTCACCCAAATCCCAACCTGATTATGGGAGCCCTGATCCAAAGCCATTTAATTTTTGAGAGTTCAGCAGGTTTGTCGGTCTGAAACAGCTCCCGATCAAAAACTAACAGATGTTGGAAAACTGACATTGCATATGTGGTTGTTGGGTTGGTTTTGAATCCCAAAAGACGGATTCGTTTGATAGAATGGCTCGGATAAACTTGAGTGGTCACTATAAATTAATGCACATCCTTGTGATGTTAATTCCTTCAAATTAGGGTTTGTAATGGATCAAGTTCGATGGATGCAGCCCATTTATGATTAGGTTGAGGAGAATACCCGTCGATGTTATATGTTGACCCAAACCCAACTACCAACCCGATAAGTTGTTCACTAGCTAATTCCATGTACCCCCTCAATAGATTTATGGTACTCTCATGTAACTTCTAGATACCCTTTTAATAACATACTCCTGGGGTGAAGCACCTTACTTCTTCATTGTTTGCCTCAAGAAATGTTGTTCACCAGCTAATTATACACTTCGACTAAATAAAAACAAAATAAGAACAATAATAGGGGCAACGCAGAGTTGGAACGACGAGGGGGGAATCATGTTTTTCCCTCCGCCTTTTCTTTCCGGTATATTTTATTCCCTGTTATTCCCATGCTGTTCACCGCTTTTTGATCGTTCCAAACAATTATTCGTTAACGCATTACCCATCGCATGATAAACAATATCTTAGGGGTTTGAGGATAGAAATTTTGATTATTTATCCAAACAATGGTACCTCGTTGGATTGGAGGGCCAGTAAATATGTTGGCCTTGGCTAACCCAAACTCAGTCCAATTATGAAAATTGCTCATTCAAATTCATTTATTTCGGATAAGTTAGGCTAGATTAATGATTCAGGTTAGAAATCGCCATCTTCAAAAACTATGAAATCATGAAAAATTAACAAATTTCCCACTTCAAAAGCTATGAGATCGTAAAAAATTAACATCGTGCAGGACATATTCTTCCATTTTTAATCATTTGAAAGTTATTAAAATATGACTACCAGATGTATTTGGTTGTCACATATTTCTGAAGTACGTGGTCCATGGATTCAGGGCAAGTCATTAGTCCTATTATATGTTGCTGTATCCTAGGAGAATCCAGCCAAGAAATTAAATTCGGCATGACTTGTTGGGGTTTAAATCCTCCACGATGTCTTTTTCACAGGTAAAGAGTTATAAAAGTCTAAATAGTCACCGCATCATCTATCTTGGAGATGAAGAATTGTTCCTCATCTTGAAATTTAAACAATTATATTCTCTTTCAAACATGGTGCGTGCGAGACAAGCAATAGTCATCCTTTCTCGAGATAGATGATGTGGCAACTAACGTAATTTTACGGTCCTCTGTGGTGCAAAACATGCAGCGCAAAGAATCCCAACTGCATCTAGAAAGGTGCTAGAAAATGCTTGGATTCCAAAACACCGTATGCATACACATATTGAAATTGCTAAGCACATACAAGGTAGTCATTATTCTATCGTGGTTATTTTCTTCTTCCAACTAGGCTGACTTGTTACATATTCTCTAGGACATGCCAATTCAATTTATTGATCCAATAGTAGGACTCATCCTCGAACTGTAACAAAAAGGGATTAACAGGTAGAGATAAAACTTCCATAGTCGGACCGACCATGGAAAGAATTATGATTGTGAAGAAAAAATTAGCTTTTTTCTTGTAGGATCTTCCAGATCTAATGAGATCTGGGACGGAATATTTC
>KE504764.1:1057146-1073614 GCA_000441515.1 Elaeis oleifera | reverse complement strand
GAGGCTGTGCTCGAAACTTCGCACAAACACCAGATTTGACCTCAAACAGTATAAAGATAAATAAGTCTTCTTGCCAAAGAGTATCCGATGAGAAATCCTTCAAAACTTAAGTTAAACAAATTCAAAGAAGTGGAGGTGTTGTGAAAGTGGCAGAGATGACATAAATATATGAAGGTTTGAGATCATTTACCTGGAGAGACCTCTGAGAGTAGTTTATATAGGCAAGGGTCAACATCCATCATCGAGGAATCTAAGCATATGGATTAGCCATTTTTGGTAACCAATCACACATTCTAAAGATCTCATCGTCTATGCATCTTTCTCCACAGTTATAAAAATTATTCGCTTTCATGACCAAGCTATCACCAGCTGAATATTTTCAAATCTCCATACACCTCTAGGTCGATTATGTGGCAGGCGTCAATTGATCAAATGGAGATTTTGTAGCAAACTCTAATTGATTGATTTACTACATATCAACTATAATCGATTCCAAGGTATATCAGTCATCAATGGCTTTTGAGTTCTCTAACCCATTTTCTTACATCCCTGCTGTTGCTATTGATTCTCGAGCTAGCTCTGAGGTCGATGGGTCTAACGGGCGTCGAGTTGAAGTTGAGGTTAGTCTGGACTAGAGTAACCCATGGTGGGTGGCACCAATCAGTAGAGAAGAAACCTGCAAATGAAGTTCCTAATTAGAAGTATTTCCAAGGTAACCCTCGGACGCTCAAGTCCTTAGCTAATTAGAGAACAGGAGGTGATAGAGAGAGAGAGGAGCATTCACAATGGATTGTGACTTATCCGAGGTCCTCCTTTCCTCTCTATTTATAGAGGGGGAGCAACAACCCTTTCGGTATTGAGCGGTGACCATTATGGAAGGTGTGTGAATTACACCGACAAAAATCACACCCCGCATTCAAGATGTGGGGCAAGCCAGTTGTCATGTGGATCCTCCCTAGTATAGTTTAGATTGCCTTATCTGGCTCATCGTGATTAGAAAATTGATCTCCTCCTGGATTAGGAGGTCTTATCTAATTGGACCAACCCTCTTTTCATTGTCGATGAGGTCAAGTCAGCTAGGTCCGACCCTACATCCTTGATAGTCTGACCGAGGTCAGGTTACACCCCAACACTTGCCCCCCCCCCTCTCGAGCTCAAGCTGAAATTAAGATTAACCGAAGCTAGTTAGGTCCGTGACCGAGTCTAAATTATATTTGGTGATGGGACTGTCGTAATAAATGTGGCTTAGTGGATGAAACGATGGGACAACAAGTGAGCATCATGTGTCGCGATCCTGCCCATCCAAGCTACCTTCTCTATTGATCCAGGCCATTGGTGCTAGTAATCTACAGGAGATCATGTGCTCCAACCTCGAGCTGCCATCTACGGTGGCTAGGTGAATCGTCACTTGATCGAAGCCGCTTGAAGACCTATAAATAGCTAGTCCCCATCCTTGCTTTCATTTTCACTATTTCATTGAGATGAGGTGCTGCCCTTGACGATTTCTAACAGAGTTCTTGGTGATCGCCGCTGGCCATCTTAATTGGAACTCCATTTGGTCCAATCTCCTTGAGATCAGCCTCATGGTCAGTCACCCCCAAGTTGTTTCATCATTTTCCTTCCTCGGCATCTCCCAGACATAGGTTAGCTTCTGAGCTCCAATCCTCGTAGATTTTTATTAGTAGTCTTTCATTTCCTCGGCTCTCCTCTCTTTGGATGTGCCGATCTAGTACTTTGATAGGGAGTTGGTTCTCGAACCATGGCTCATCATATGACCAGAGGTCCCCAGCTTGGGACCATGACCCCATCTCAGATAATTCCAAAGTGGGAGCAGGGCCGACCTTTGGCCCCTACATAATTGCATCCATCTTTGCTCGCAACGACCTAGAGAATGTACGTCTTACTTCCATGTCCTCCCAACTTCTAGCTGAAGCTTGTTGTTCCCAATGATTGAGTGGCCAAGCCCCTCTAGATGGGATCAGGCTGTACGATGAGTCACTTAGGGCTGGCCTAGGGCTTCCTTCCTATTGCTTCCTCCTCAAGGTCATGCCAACCATGCGCCCCTTTCGGGCATGCTTCATCTTTAAGGAGTATCCTACGGAGGTTCGTTGATGGTACATTTCTCCTCAGAAAAAATGAGATTTTATTCGAGGTGCTCCTTCTTCGGTTCATGGATGGAAGGAGCATTTTTCTTTGTTTTATTTGAACAACTGTGGGGGTTCAACACCACATGGGGTTGACCTCCAAGGTCATCGAGTAGGGCTCCAAGTTTTTCTAATGCCAAGGAGCGATCCTTGGACGCAATTTGCAGGTGTGCCTTTCCACCCCCATGTGAGCTCCTCTTTAAGCAAACTTTGTTCAAGGATGGCTTGAGCCTTGACAACCATAATGGTAAGCTTGTTGGTAGTGTAGTTTTTCATCAGCTTTTAGCTCATCTTGGGATGAACTGATTTTTGACCTCAACTTTTCTTCTTTTTATTTTAGACATGAGGCCTGAGGAGCTGGAGGTAGTTTGTCACATGGCTCAGAAGAGGAAGAAGGTTGCAGCTAGCCCCCTAGTGCCCAATGATAGGCAAGATCGAGGTGGTCTTAGTGTGACCAGCAATTGAGGCTTCCCACACCTGGGATCAAGCTATAATGCCGAGGAGGGGACCTCGTCATCTAAGGTCCAAATTGCTAGACCCTTCAAGCTGTCACCCAGGATCATGGCCCCCGACTCTGACGGCCCACCTTCAGTTCCCCAAGGTAAGGTGGGACCTTGAGAGTTTTCTGATAGCTCCCCCCACTGGGTCTGCTCCATGGCATCAGCCCCTCATCAATCGGCCCATGTCAAGGTCAGGCAAGGGTCACAAAGCTCGAGGTCGGGTCTATAGGATTATAAGGTAGCCTAAGAGCTTCTTCAGGCAGCCATTCTCCCAGTCAATGTGGAGCTTCTGAAGGTCGAGCAGCCTGGGTTTCATATCAAAGACTCCTATGATTCAATCCTTCAAGTAAGTCAGATCTGCCCCCTTGTTCCTTCATTTGCAACCATGTTTTAATCTTGTTCTTTTTCAACTCATCCACCACTTTGAATGCTTCATCGAGTCCTTGAAGGTGACCAGGAGGGCAATGGAGGAGATCGAGACCAAGGCGCAGGCTACCGAGGTGAAGGTGGCCAAAGTGCAAGTGGCCAAGGACAAAGCTCGAAGGGCCCTCCTCGAGGCTAGGCAGGAGATCTACGAGCTCAAGATCAAGGTCAGGGAGGTCGAGGAGAAGGCGGCCCAAGCTGAGGGTTGAGTCATTGAAGCCCTCTACGATACCAAGATTAAGTGGAGGATAGAGCTCTGGGCTATGAAGAAAAGGGTAGTCACAGAGTTTCGCATCACAACCAAGCTTCAGGAGAAGAAGGCCGAGTTCATTATCGACTCATACCCGGAGGGTATGGTAATATTGTAGGGCTCGAGTTTAGCATCTCTTCCCCAAGCTCTACCTTAGCTGTCTGGATAGTGACAACACGGATCCAGTCGAGGTTGAAGTGATCGTCGAACTCAAGACCCAAGAAGTTGCCTAACCCGAGGTCATCAAGTCTGCCACCCCGATCCCAACTACTACCGATGAGGAGGAACCTCCCCTCCCAGTCGATGTATCTCGTGGCCCAAGTCGGACATCTCCAACCTTATGCTTGGATGAGGTTGGCTTGACACATGCTTGGATGAGGAGCTTGGGGATCTCACTCAAGGATATCTCAAGTGGCCCAGGTCAGGCATCTCTGACCTCATGCTTCGATAAGATCGGCTTGACTCACGCTCAAGTGAGGAGCATGGGGATACCATTTGGAGGTATCTTGCGGCCCAAGTCAGGCATCTCCAATCTCACGCTCAATGAGGTCGGCTTGCACTTGAGCAAGGAGCTTGGGGACTCCTGCTCAGGGGTATCCCAGATGACCCAAGTTGGGCATCTCCAATCTTATGCTTGGACAAGGTCAGCTCATGTTTGGCTTAACTTGTGCTTGGATGAGGAGCCAGAGGATCCTGCTCGAGGGTATCCCAAATGGTCCAAGTCGAGCATTTCCAACCTCGCACTCAAATAAGGTCGGCTCATCTTTAGCTCAACTCACACTTGGGCGAGGACCTTGAGGATCCCACTCAGGGGTATCCCATGTGGTCCAAATCAAGTATCTCTGATCTCGCACTTAGATGAGGTCGGTTCATCTATGGCTCGACTCCAAAAGATCCCATCAAATTACATTTAGAGTGCATAGAGTTGATGCAAATTTAAGGACATCTTTTATTCACTGCAGTCGAGAGTACATCATTAATAATAAGTTCATAGGTTTTCAGAATTCTAGGTCTGAGGATTCGGAGGCTCGTCCAAACACCAAAGTCAGTAAGTTCCTAACTAGACTACCTCGTCGATCCGATATGGGCCTTTTCAGTTCAGTGACAGCTTCTTTTGTTCTCCTGGTTGAGACACTACTATCCTTTAGAGGATGAGGTCCCTCGCTCGGAAGACCTTCCTTCCAACCCTTGAATTGTAGAACTAGGCTACCTTTCATCTGATCGGTCGCTATCCAAAGCCATGCAAACTCTCAAATTTCTTATCATAAATCCAGATTCACGTGGAGGCCCTCTAAATTATTCCCCTCATTGAAGTTCTCTAGCCAAAGTGATGGGAGGCCAATCTCAAGAGGTATGGCTACTTCAATCCCCAAGATGAGATTCAAGGGAGTCTCTCCTATGGGAATTCATTGCGTCGTCCAGTAGGCCCATAGCATGTTGTAGACTTCTTCCATCCATAGGCCCTTAGCTTTGTCCAACCTAGTCTTTAGTCTCTATAGCAAAGTTCAGTTAGTTATCTCAGCTTCTCCATTGCATAGATGGGCCACCTAGGTTAGACAGTGTGTCAATCCGAGCTCTTTACAAAATTTTTTGAACTTTATATTTTTCAGCTCTTTACAAAATTTTTTGAACTTCATATTTTCGAATTGATGACCATTATCAGTGATGGTGATCCGTAGGAGGCTAAATAGATAATAATGGACTTTCAGATAAACCCATAGACTTTGGCTTCGATGATGCAGCCTAGTGGCTCAGATCGACCACTTCGAAAGATCAAAGGTAGTGACCTATGAAAAAGGAGTTGATAGATGATGTTATATGCTAGTGTACTATTGACACTAATCAAATCTATGCACTAGATCTACTGCATTTTGCTGCATAGTCAGCCAGAAGTACTCCTATCTCAGAACCTTATGGACTAACAATCTGCCTCCAAGTGACTATCGTAGATACCTTCATATACCTCCTAGAGTATATAATCAGCTTTGGATGGACGCAAGCAGTGCAACAAGGATAGGGAATGAAATCACTTATACAGTTTCCATCATAAAGGACATAAGGGGCGCTTGGCAGCTCAGCTTCTTTGCCTCATCATGATCAGTGGGGAGTGTTCTATTCCTTAAGCATCGCAAGATAGGGTCTATCCAACTTGGCTCTGGATTAACTTGCATCACTTGGGCTTCTTCTTCAGTGTGCGGTCTTTCCAAGACTTCAAAGTATGAGCTCTTCTGAAGACATGGTCACCCCCGATATGGTGAGCTTTGGCAAGAGATTAGCACTGGTATTTTCAATTCTTGATATCTGCTGGACTTCAAAGGGCACGAAGGAAAATGAGAGATTCTTCACCTTTTGTAGCTGTTGGATCATGCCAAATTCATGTGCCTTATATTCTCTCTATAGTTGACCGACGATGAGATATAAATCACTGCAGACATTCAGGTGTTGCACTCCTAGGTCTCGACAATCTTGACTCCGATAACAGAGGCCTCGCATTCGGTCTCATTATTCAAAGTTTGGAATGCAAAGTGCAGAGCATATTCTGCAATAATTCTTATCTGGCTTGTGAGGATCAGTCCAGCTCTAGAACCTACTGCATTGGAAGACCCCTCTACATGTATGAGCCAACACTCTTTAAGCTCTTCCTTCTTTGGCTCTTGCCTAGGGATTTTCTCCTCTTTTGGGATAGTGCACTCCAAATAAAGTTAGCGAGCACCTGTGCTTTGATAGTAAATCGAGGCAATACCTCACATTAAATTTCTAAGCTCAATCGCCCATTTGGTGAGCTGACCTGAAGTCTCTGGTCAGTGGACTGTTTCCATCGATTAATCAATCAAGACGACCACCATGTGGGCTCAAAAGTAGGGGCATAGCTTTCTTGCCGAGATTACCAAGGCATAGACCATCTTCTCTGCATTGTGGAGGACTCTGCTGATATAGTAGATTGGCCTTTGTAGCATTCTCTCCTATAGAACAAGCATCGAGTTGACCATCGATAGGGAGGCTGCGAGGTACAAGTATAGCTCATCTTCGGGTTCGAGCTTGCCGAGATACTACTTCAGCTCATCGAATGCGGTTGGCATTCCTCAGTCCATCGAAAGTTCTTATTTTGCTTGAAGACTTTAAAGAATGGCAAGCTCTTCTCAGTTGATCTGAATATGAACCTGCTAATGATGCTATCCTCCCAATCAAGCATTACACCTCCTTGATCATCTTCGGTGGGGCCATCTCTCTTAGTGCTAGATCTTCTCAAGATTTGTCTCAATTCATCACTGTGATACCATAAAGTCGAGAAACTTATTAGAGGTGACTATAAAGGTACACTTGCTTGGGTTGAATTTCATTTGAAATCATCAGAGTATTGCAAAGGTCTCCACCACATCAGCTATATGTTGGTTTGCAGCTCGGCTTCTGAGCAGCATGTCATCCATATAGATCTCCATATTTCTTCCGATCTTCTCTTTGAACACTTTGTTCAGAAGCCTTTGATAAGTTGCTCTTGCATTCTTCAAGCCGAACGGCATGATCCTGTAGCAAAAAAGATCATGGTCAGTAGTAAAAGATGTCTTTTCTTTATCCTCGAACATTATGGGGATCTGGTTATATCCTGCAAAGGCATCCATGATGATGAGAAGTTAGTATTCTAAGGTGACATCCATGAGCCGATCAATTCTTGATAGTGGGTAGCTACCCTTCGAGCACATTTTATTGAGATGATATATTCGATGCAGACGCACTATTTTTCATTCACCTTTTTAACAAGAATCATGTTCACCGACCATTCCGAGTAGTTGACTTCTTAGATGAAATTGACATTAAGAAGCTTCTCCACCTCATCTTCAATCACCGTCTGCCGCTCTAAGGTGAAACTCTTCTTCTTCTATCAGATTGGTCAGTATGCTGGATCTACATTCAGTTGATGTACTATCATATTGGGATCAATGCCAGGCATGTTCGAGGCTGACCAAGTGAAGACATTAGCATTTGTGTGCAAAAATGATGTGAGACGCTACCGAACTGCTTCATTTTGGCACGAGCCAACCTGAATGTTTTGGTCATATCAGCTTCTTCCATCGGTATCAGGATAAGACCCTCAACTGGCTCTCCTTGCTGTTCTTCCTACTCATCTCACATATCAGGAGCTTCGATAGGTAGGGACACCATAGGGCCTTTTCCCTACAAGGTTGCCATGTAACATTGCTTTGCCAATGCTTGGACTCCTCGTATTTCGCCGACCCCATTTTCAATTGAGAACCTCATTAGCAAGTAATATGTTGACATGATGGCTCGGAGTGTATTAAATCCTGATCATCCTAGTATAGCATTATAGGCTGAGGGAACTCTCCTAACCATGAAGTTAAGCTAAATGATCGATTGAAGTGGTGCCCATCCCATGGTTACTAGTCGGGTGATGACCCTTTCTATGGGGACAGCATCTCTAGAAAAACCAACAAGGAGAGAGTCTAGCCTCCCAAGCCGATCTCAGGTCAGTCCCACTCTTAAAAAGACATCATAAAATAAATATCTATTAAACTTTCATTATCAATCAAGATACAGCATACATCATAATTTATAATATTCAAAGACACTACAACCACATCGTCGTGTGGAGATTGCATTTCTCAGATATTAGCATCGGAGAAGGTGATCACATTGCTCATCCTCTATTCTTGAAACATCTTCAGTTCAGTCATGACTCCTAGTCAGACTATCGAGGTGCCCCCCAAAGATCGTATTGATGACACCCGTCACTGGTTGATTCTCAAGATTCCCTTCAAGTCACAAGAGGCTTAGTTCGGTGCCATCATGGTTCAGTCACACGTCTGCATATCGCATAAGCCAATTTTAATTGATGAGTGCCTCGATCTGATTGAGAGCTGCATATACTTCTCGATGTCGTGATCATGATCGTAATGGTACTGATAGTATTTTCAAGCATTACGTCTATAGCTTGGGGTCAACATCCTCTAAGGTCAGGGCAGATCTTCTTCTCCCTCCATCTCCATGAGTATTTGGGCCCGAGGCATATTTATAGGAGTATAGATCTCATATTTCTGAGGTGAAGTCTGGGACCGATAGTTATGAGGAGGTATCCTAGATCGATTATTGCCAGGAGGGGTCCTCGACTACGGTGACTTCCTCGCACTTTAATGTCCTTCTCATCTTGACTTGTCTTTTGGTCTTCATCATGGTTTCCTCCTTCCCGAGGCTTCTCAGCTAGTAGTTTCTCATGCAACTCCATCATCTCTTCGGTATTAGCATATATCTCTATCTGAGCCAACATCTCGGCAAAGTCCTTAGTATACTTTTTTCCTAAAGAGAAGACGAATGAGTTCTTTCGAAGACCGCCTTTGAGCAAGGTCATGGCGATCAAAGGATCCAGATCCTACACTTCCAGGATGGCCACGTTGAAGTGGCTCATATAGTCCCTAAGGGATTCACCTTCCCTCTATTTGATATTGATGAGAAAATCTGAGCTGCGGTGCTATCTTTAGCTATTGACAAAGTGTGCCACTAAAACTCAACTAAGCTGCTTGAAAGAGTCGATGGAGCCTGGTTGGAGGCTGGAGTACCAGTACCCCACAATCTTTCGAAGAGTAGATGGGAAGGCTTGGCAAAGAATGTCGTTGATTGTTCCATAAAAGAGCATGAAAGCTTTGAAGCACTCCAGATGGTAATGGAGTTGGTTGTCCCACCATAAGGCTCCAATTATGGTATTTTGAACCAAGGTGGCATCAATTTATCCATAACCCTCTTGGTGATAGGTGGGTCAATGTTGAAGTCTGATTTACTATTTTGAAGCTAAGCTCGGTCCTGAAGTGCTCAATCCATTAGTTCACCTTTCAAAGTTTCTTCTACCTCAGCATCTCGAATAGTTTGATGGTCCAAGTGCCAGGGTGAAGAATGTCCTGGGGCCGAGCCTTTGGCCAACCAGAGGGTTGGGAGCACCTTCTACTTCCACATTCAGGGAATCTAGGTCGATTATGATGGTTGGGATGCCACTACCTGAAACTGCAGGGAGGAGATTGGCAATCCAGAGGTTGGGCCATGGGTTGCTGAGGCAGTGTGGGCGACGATTGAGTTACAGTCGCTTGCTACATCCTTGTATTGCATCGATGAGGGCCTACACCTACTGGACGAGCATATTGAACTGCTCATTAGTCAGCGCGGATGCCTACTAAGGTGAGATCGGTGCTTCAATGGGAGTAGGGGCCGCAAGTTCCGGTAGAGCGACGCAAAATATTCAATGCTCCTCTTCGTGACCTCATGATGGTCGGAATGGATTTCTCTCAATCACAAATGGGGCTATAAACTGATCATTCCTCTAGCACCAATCTATTGATGCTGATTCCCAGGTTGGCTCCAAAGTCGGTGGGTTTGATGGGTCTCAAGTAAATTGAGGTTACCTAGGCTAGAGTGAGCTGTGGTGGGTGGCGCCAATCGGTGGAAAAGGGACCTGCAAATGAAGTCTCTAACCAAAAGTATTTCTGAGGGAGATCTTCTGATGCTCAAGTCAGTGAATAATCGAAGAACAAGAAGTGATAAAGAGAGAGACATTTGCAATGGGTTTTCGACTTACCTAGGGTCCTCCTTTTTCCTCTATTTGTAGAGGGGAGCAACAGCCCTTCCCATACTGAGTGGTGGCTGTTATAAAAGTGTAAGCGAATCATGCTGACGAAAATCGCATCCCATGTTTAGGATATGGGTCAAGCTAGCTATTGCATGGATCATCCCTGGTGTGGTTGAGATTGCCCTATCTAGCTCACCACAACTGGAGGATTGATCTCCTTCTAGATTAGTAGATTTTACCTAATTGAGCCAACCCTCTCTTTACTGTCGATGAGGTCAGGTCCGCTCGGTCCAACCCTGCATCCTTGATGATGACCAACCTTACGGGCACCTCGGATTCGACCCAGGTCAAGGTGACACCCCAACACTTGCCAAACAAAAAGTGACCTCACCTTGCGGTCCGACCAACATGCTAAGAAGGCCAATTTGCTAGAGGGCTCGGACAAAGTGCTAAGTAGATCAAATGGGTCGACCAAAGATCATAATATACCTCCGAGAGAGTCATGCAATGGTCGTCAGGTTCAAGTGGTGATCACAGCAATACAAATTGCCCTCAAGATGAGGCTGAGAGTAATGATATAGGCATACGAAGGTTTGAGAGCATTTATCTAAAGAGTCCTCCGAAAGTAGTTTATATATGTGATGGTTAGCACCCATCATTGAACAATCCAAACATGCAAATTGGCTATTTTTGGAAATCTAATTGCAGGTTCTAAAGATATCACATCCAATGCATCTCATCTCATTGTTATGGAAATTGTTCACGATCATGACTGAGCTGTCGTCAATTGAAAAATATTTCAAAATCTTCATGCACCTCTAGACCGGCCATATGATGGATATTAATTAATCGGTTAGAGATTTTATGGCAAGCTCTGATTAGTCAATTTGTCATATCAATTATTATTGGTTCTGAGGCGTACCAAACGTCAATGGCTTCTAAGTTCTCCGACCCATTTTCTTACAACTTCGCCAACCAGGAAGTCACCTCACCTCATGGAACTGGACGAAATAATCCAGCCCAGAATTATACTTGACAATGCTTGCCAGTGAAGCAACCTACTTGGAAGATTGCCAGATAAAATGGCTGATGCTTGTAACACAGCTTATTAAGTCATCTCCAACAACCTCTGGTTTATAGCCCAAATGAGAAATTGTCTCCTAATGACAAAATAGAGGAATCACGCCACAGCTGTCCTGATATTGACACTAAGTTGCTGATCCATGATGATTTCTAGTGGTACCATAGGTGGCATAAAGCCACCATTCCAGATTATTATGAGACGCCATTAATTCACCCTGCATCTTTTGCTAACTTGCAGTTTGTGTGCTGTGAAGTGCATTCTTGCTTCACCATCTTTGTTGTTAATATATATATATATATGCAGCATGATAAGGATTGATCGATCACTAGTTTGACATGATACAATTTTTATGTCATCAAAATAGTTAACATAAATACACTGCAGTATCAAAAAAATAATAATAAAATTCTTCAACTTTGAAAGGCGTAATTTTTATGGTTCTCTTTTTTAAAAGCAAGAACTGAACTAATTGAGCTGTGTTATTAGAAACAATACTTTGGCATGTGAATTATGAGATGATACGCAGGCCCCGTACATTTACTTCCTCGTTTGAAAATGGAAGGAGTTTCACTGGGTTCCATAGCCATAAAATAGAAAGGGAACTGAAAGAGAATTTTGAAATATAAATATAAAGTTGAAGCCCTGGGTGGAGTCACACAACTAGCGTTCACATAGAAGAGATTAGTAGTTTTGGAAAAGAGAGAATGGTTGGATGTGCAAACATGCAATCAATCTCTAGATTTACTCACGTAAAACTACACTCATGGTTTCCATGTTATATGGCTACATAGGTATAGTGAGAATGAATGCCGTGTACCATGCATTAACACTTCCAGCGGCCTATGGCAACGCAAGTTGGCATCACGCGTATGTATCATCTAAGCTGTGATGGTGCCCAAGAATTTGCATGATATATTGATGAGTCTATGTGACTTAAAACCAGTTCTATGCATGACACAACAATGGAAAAAATTCTCTCCACGACACCTAATCATCAGCCCTAATCTATATGTAGTCATTTTAATCACATTTTGATACTGGAGTGCAGGAGTTAGCCACATATGAAAGGTCATATTCTGCACTCTATGGAATCCTGAAAATTCTTAAATGGTCTCTATGCCTCATCTCATGAAATGAATTGAAGGGTAATTCTCTTGTTCACGAAAATTCGATGCCTCATCCCATAAGCAGGTGCAACACTAGAAGCCGAGGGTTTAGTCCTTGTCATTCATCCTACAACAACCCCACCACTACGAGGGCTACTTACAGGGCTATAATTGGATGCCTTTACATTTCATGCACATCAGCGAGGTGTACCACATACCATTTTACACGCCTAGAAACACGTCAAAAATTGAATTGTTTACCTTCCCTACATGAGCCATCAGCCTATAACCTTGTTTGGAAGTGGTTGTTTGGTTGAGTGCATATATGTAGGCCCGGCCTAGCCCATTTTGACAGTGCTAGTGATTGAGTGCATATATGTATACACCATAAAGCTCATGTAAGATGAGAAGTGATCCCACGTTGCTTGGGACAATCCAACAATCCGATTCTTTATCATCGCTTCCCTACTTTGTGGGTTTTTTTTTTTCCTTTTTATAGAAAGTTGAAGCTTGCTTCTATTCTGAAGTGGTATAAGAATCCATACAAATATGTATTTAGTTTCATATCAATTATTCATTGAAAAGATTTTGGATATTTATACAGACCAAAGAATCCAAATAATATTTCTAACCAATTTTTTTAGCTGAGATTTTAGATCGTTACAAATTGTATCAGAGCGGATCCAGCCCATAACTCATATAACTAAAGAATACCATAGCATGGGTTCATTGGGCTCATGGGCTGAGGACGGGCCAATCATGGATGCATAAATTTAGATCTTCGATCTAGCGAGGATGTCAAAGCTTAAACAAAGGAGCATGTGAGAACCTATACAGATATTTATTTAATTCTACATCAGTTATTCACTTATTCATTAGAAAAATTTTGAGTATTTATATAGGATCAAAAAATCTAAATAACATCTTTCGATTAATTTTTTTGGATGAGATCCTAAACCGTTATAAATGAATCTTATCGAATCGTACTTTTCTGTTAAGACACGTGATATCCGAAGGGTTGCATCTCCCTGTTTGAAAGATGCTTCATGCCTGGCTCACCTTCTGAATTCTAAGCGAACATGTGGTGCCTAAGCTGTACGTTGGTAGTACTTGACGATGACGTAGAGAGAATGAAAGAAAATGTTCTCTTTGGCCTATGATTAGGTTCAGCTACATTTGTTGCTCCCACTCCAACCGACCAAAAGGAGTACCTTTTCTATTGAGAAAAACCAAATGGAGCACTGAAGATGCCCAGAAGCAGTAAGCAGGCAGTGGCTTTCGTCCAAATGACGCGCGTCTGGAGCTCCATGATTTTCTAGAGTCATATCGGAGGCCTCGAAGGCCTGCTGGTGGATTTGTCTCGAGGGTAAGGGTGAATCATATGGATTATTTGTCGAGTTTTATTTTCATATCCGAATATATTTATATATGAATAAAAATTTGAACATCCAATTAATATTTATATCTATTTTTTTAATAAAAAATATGAATATGTAAAGACAACTGGGCGATCTATAATTAAATATCCGATTTTTTTTATAATCTTATTTAATTTTGTATAGAACTTTCAAGAGAAATAAATAATCAAATTACCATACTTCTAACTTGATTCACTTTTATTTAGCAATATCCTTGAATCTATAATCATAAAGTTCTATTATCCAACTTATATCAGTATTTGTATCTATATTCTAATATCCGATTTGTATCTATCTCTATTTAATAATATAGATATAAATTTTTTGTATCTAACCAATGTTTGTGTTCATATCTATATTCGTCCAACAAATAAATATAGATATGATGAATATATTGGTACTTGATCCGCATCTAATCCGATTTCAGCCCTAGTTAAGAGATCAGTGCATTGATGTGTTTTCACCACAATTGCTCGGAAATTTGCCTAAATTTGAGTGCTAGTTTAGCTCCTTTCCATGGGGACACAAATAGGTGAGAGGCATAAATTCTAAGACAGGATATTCCCAAAGAGAGCTTTTACACAGCTTTCTTTGCATCCTGCATAATCTCAAACAGAACGCTCTTGTAAATTCAATTTTTGACTTCCATTAGTAGTCATTTTACGAAGTAAGCATTATCATGATATACTTGATTACTGTTAAAGACACTTCAAGCTATGTTCAACGTATCAGGAAAACTTGCATAATTTTGAATATGGAAGACCTCAACCATTTGTTTCTAGCTTCTCAGATTTGATGTTATTTACCATTTCTCAATTCTGTTCCCAAACATGTACATACTTTTTGGGTATGCTTGCAAAGTTTATGCATGGAGTCTACATCAAACTGCTCGAAATTCAAATTTGCTCTTGAAAGAGAAATTAACGAGCTGCTTATCATTTCCTGGTGAATTGCGTCTACACTTTCATTTACCCAAAGGAATTTTTGGCTATATCATGGAACTAATGACACTATTCTACTGGATGTCCAACTGCAGCCTCCCATATTGGGTTATCTGAAGCTGAAGAACTTAGAAGAGCATATTTATTGAAAGGCAGCGACTCCACTTCAGGTGGCGCCGCCTGCTGTGAATTGGAACAGGGTAGGTAAGCAGAAAAACAAGGTGGATTGAGAGTAATCGATCTTAAGTCTAAATGATGCGAAGTTGGTTGAATTATGATGAGCCTATTCCAAGCAAGAAGAAACTGTGAAAAAATCTAGTCAAAGCCAGGTACCATATTAGAAGAAGATACAGTGGCTGTTCTAATTCCTTGAGAAGCCAAACTTTGGCCTTCAGCTGGAAAATGTGTTTAACATTAGTGCTTTTTTCAAGCTGGAAAATGAATTGATTCACATCCTCTAACAAATCTATATCCAATAATTTACTGTCCTGCAGTCGAGAGAAATGCCCATATTGATGATATCTTCCATCCTTCATGGTATTGCAACTGGAATCTAGGATTCATAAATCATCAAATCCCAGGAGCCAATGAGTAATTACCTATGCTTCTTGCTGTGATACCCAGCCGGCTTGGTCCTATCCATCGCAGAAAAAAGAGGGAAAAGAAAAAAATTCCTTCCCCTCCCCTGTTTGAGTCAGAGAACGAGTCCAACTCCAGTTCCTCCTCAAACTCATCAAAGGCTAGGAAACCCAAGCTTCCATCATTTATAAACCCAAACCCCCCTCTTAAGGTGTCAAAGGTTCGCCATCATAGAAGAAAAGAAGGTCCTACCACAATTTTCGTCTCCGAAGCTGAAGCATTGCTGCCTCCAACTCACAGACGCACTTTTCCTCCTCTTAGCCTTATCTTGTGCAGCCACTATTGGCCGAAATCTCAGCGAGCGATTACCAGATTTTAAACCGCATGTAAATCATGCCTCTATTTTTTTTTTTGTAGATTCGCACACTCTTCCTCTGATTCTCTTTGATGGCCGGTCGGACCTCTGGCCAAACTTTCTTGGCTCTCCTAGACCTGCATGAAGGAGCCTCAATCGCCAACGAGCAATCCAGGCTCTGAACAAAGTTCGATCCTCTATCTTTTCTTGGTTTCTTCCATTCTATTTACATCTAGCCAAACACCGCCGGGCATGGCCGTTGTCGGGACGTCCCTTGTCACCACCGAACGCCTCTGTGGTCCATCGGCCCTTGGCCTTCCCTTGCTACGATGAGAAGAAGATGGATGGGAGAGGGTTCCCAAGGATAAGAAGAGAGAATCATGTCTTTTTTTCTCTCCTTCTTTCTCTACCTTTCCCTTATTAGAAATGTCCATTATCTAGAATATTTTTACAATAGCATATTACAGGATATTAGAAATATCCATTGTCTAGAATATTTTACTATGACATATTTTTGAATTAGGAGGATCACGTGATTGATACCGTGATCTCTCCAATTTCCTGCCTGTTTTTCTCTTCTTCATCTCTATATATGGATGTACATATCATAATGAAAATAATGAAGATATCTTCTCCACTTGCTTTTTTTATGTTTCTCCTCCTTTCCTGCATCTCTCGGGCTTTTCTTTTACATGGTATCAGAACAAGGTTGCCATTGATCCAAGTCTTTTCCTCGATTAAACGCTTACAACAGGTTGTTGCTGAAGCGTCCTCTTGCACATAGCTAGAGGCAAATAGTTGCTACATCTTGTCTTCATCAACATGTCCGATCAAATCGATAAGAGCACCACAATCGAATCTATGGTGGATGGTTCGTCATCAACCTTAAATGCTGCGCATGATCCGGCATCTCCCTATTTCATCTCACCTTCAGAGAATCCAGGGAATGCCCTTGTGACATCTCTACTCAAAGGACCGAACTATCCTGCATGGCGAAGGGCCATTATCACTGCTCTTCGAGCCAAACGAAAATTTGGTTCGTTGATGGGACAATTGCACGACCTATAGATGGATCGCGGGATCATTTTCTCTGGGATACA
>KE504764.1:1031545-1049786 GCA_000441515.1 Elaeis oleifera | reverse complement strand
AAACAAGGGCATACAGAGTTCACTGGTAGTACAATCTCAGATTGTCGACATTTCAAGTCCGGAGAATGACCGTTCTTTTCAGAGTCTCCAGTCGGTAGGCTCCCGGCCTGTAGGTGTCCGCTATCTTGTAGGGTCCTTCCCAGTTCGGAGATAATTTCCCTTGGTCCAGAGACTTCGAGACTTCCGCCTTCCTTAAGACCAGGTCTTCGGACCGAAAAAGCTTCGGCTTAACCTTAGCATTGTAGTATCGGGCCACTCTTTGTCGGTAGGAAGCCATGCGGAGTTGAGCCTCGCGTCGGAGCTCGGGCAGGAGGTCCAAGTCGGCTCTCCGACACTCGAAGTTGCCCGGTTCACAATACTGCTCGACTTTAGTCGATGGTAGCCCGGTCTCTAGTGGGATCATTGCCTCTGTCCCGTAAGCCAAGTTGAAGGGAGATTTTCCGGTCGGGACACGGGGTGTCATTCGGTACGCCCACAGGATGGAGTGCAGTTTCTCAACCCAGAGGCCCCTGGCTTCGTTCAATCGGATCTTCAGTCCATGCAGAATGGTTCGGTTGGTTACTTCAACCTCGTCGTTGGACTGTGGATGCCCGACCGAGATCAGCCTGTGCGCAATGTGAAATTCCGCACAGAACTCTCTGAAGTCTCGGTTGTCGAATTATCGTCCATTGTCGGTGATGATAGTGTGTGGTAGTCCGAACCTGAAGATGATGGACTTCTGGATGAAGTCTTCCATCTTCCGCTCGGTGATTTGCGCCAGAGGTTCGGCTTCCACCCACTTAGTGAAGTAGTCGATTGCGACGATTATGAACTTTCTTTGGCCGGACGCTGGAGGGAAAGGTCCGAGTATGTCGATTCCCACTGGGCGAAGGGCCATGGGGCAACAATGGGAGTCAGCTGGTTGGCAGGTCGGTATTGTATGTTGGCATACCTTTGACATGGTTCGCACCTCCGAACCAACTCAGCCGCGTCCTTCTTCATGGTGGGCCAGTAGTAACCCTGCCGTAGGACTTTGTAGGCCAAGGATTTGCCCCCCAAGTGATTTCCGCAGATTCCTTCATGCACTTCTCTAAGTGCGTAGTCTGCGTCCGTCGCTCCCAGGCACCTCAGCAAGGAAAGGGAGAACGACCTTTTGTAGAGTCGCCCGTCCATCACTACATATTGGGAGGCCGTCCACCGGAGTCGTTTGGCTTCCACGGGATCTTCGGGGCATGTTCCGTTGGTCAGATACTGAACGATCGGATCCATCCAGTTTGGCCCAGTCGTCAGTTGCAGCACCTTCTCGGTCTTGTCGATGCTCGGTTGCTCGAGACTCTCTATGAGTGTCCGGCCCAAAGTGCCGTAGTCGAATATCGCAAGCCTGGAGAGTGCGTCGGCCCGAGCGTTTTCCATCCTGAAAATGTGGGAGATCTCGAAGTACTTGAAACGTGCTACGAGATCTCTCACTTTCTGATGATATTTTGCCATGGTCGGATCCCGCGCTTCGAACTCGCCTTTGACCTGCCCCACAATCAGCTGAGAGTCGGAGAAGACTTTGAGGCTGTCGATCCTGAGCTCCTTCGTCACTCTCAAGCCGGCGAGAAGCGCCTCATATTCGGCTTGATTATTAGAGGTTTTGAAGTCGAATCGGAGGGCATACTCGGTAACCACTCCCTCCGAGTTAGTGAGCAGGAACCCGGTCCCGCTCCCTCGAGCGTTGGAAGCTCTGTCGATGTGCAATACCCAGGTTGACTCGGGGTCATATTCGAAGGTCACCGCCTCTTTGGAGCTCCCATCTTCCGACACTTGGTCGGTTGTCGGGCACTCCGCAATGAAGTCGGCTAAAATCTGAACTTTCAAAGCAGGTCGCGGTCGGTACTGAATGTCGAACTCGCTTAGTCTCACCGCCCATTTCATCAGTCGTCCTGATGTGTCAGGGCGGTGCAGGATCGCTCTCAGGGGTTGGTCGGTGAGAATCACGATAGCGTGCGCCTGGAAGTACGGACAGAGTCATTATGCTGATACGACCAGGATGAATATCATTTTCTCTACCTTCGAGTACCAAGTTTCAGCTTCGTGGAGCACTTTGCTGATGTAGTATATGGGCTGGTGAATTCGGCTCTCATTCTCCCGGACGAGCACCGAGCTAATCGCCTCTGGGGAGGTAGCCAAATAGAGATACAGTGTTTCCCCGACCTCTGATTTTACGAGCAGAGGCGAAAAAGTCAAATATTTCTTCAGTTCCTCGAAGGTCTGCCGGCACTCGTCTGGCCAAGAGAAGTGCTTTGCTTGCCTCAGGGTTTTGAAGAACGGGAGGCATCTCTCGGCCGACCGAGAAATGAATCGGCTAAGCGCGATGATTCTTCCGTTGAGTTGCTGCACCTCCTTCTTGGTGTCCGGATGCCGCATGTCGATGATCACCTTGATCTTCTCGGGATTGGCCTCGATTCCTCGTTGGAAAATGAGGAACCCGAGGAACTTCCCCGAGGTTACTCCGAAGGCGCACTTGGTCGGGTTGAGCTTCATCCGATGACGTCGAAGGGTACGGAAGGTTTCTTCGAGATCTTGGACGTGATCCGAAGTCCGCATGCTCTTCACCAGCATATCATCCACGTATACCTCTATGTTGCGTCCGATTTGATCTTTGAAGACCTTATTGACGAGTCGTTGGTAAATAGCTCCGGCATTCTTCAGACCGAAGGGCATTACTCTGTAGCAGTAAAGGCCCTTGACGGTCACGAAAGCCGTATGCTCCTTGTCCTCGGGCACCATCCGGATCTGGTTATATCCGGCAAAGGCGTCCATGAAGCTGAGCAATCGATGGTCGGACGTCGCATCCACCAGCTGGTCGATTTTTGGAAGTGAAAAGCTATCTTTCGGACAGGCTCGATTCAGATCGGTATAGTCGATGCAGATCCTCCACTTTTTGTTGGCTTTTTTCACCATGACAATATTGGCGAGCCAGTCGGGATACGTGGTTTCTCTGATGAAGCCCGTCTCGAGTAGCTTGTCCACCTCTTCGTCGATGGCCTTCTGTCTTTCAGCAGCAAAAGACCGCTTCTTCTGCCTCACCGGCCTCATGTCGGGGTCGATGTTAAGTCGGTGGGTCATCATCTCCAGGGGGATGCTGGACATATCCGCTGCCGACCAAGCGAATACGTCGACATTGACTTTCAGCAGCTCTATGAGCTGCCGTCACTTTGGGTCGGACAATTGTGATCCGACCCTGACCACCCATTCGGGATTCTCTGTCATTAGGATGGAAACCAACTGTTCGGTCGGTTCACCCCATTCTTCCTCTTCTCGTTGATCCAATTTGTCGATCAGCAGAAAATCCTCCGACGCATCGCTGTGAGTCGAGATTTGGAAGCATCGCCGAGCGAGTTGTTGATCTCCGCGTATTTCTCCAACTCCATTTCTAGTCAGAAATCGGACCAACAGGTGATACGTCGAGACTATCGCTCTGAGAGCGTTTAATCCGGATCTTCCAAGTATGGCGTTGTAGGCCGAAGGCACTTGGACGATCGCGAAGGTTAAGTGGATGGTGCTTTACCGTGGTTCGGTTTCGGCTGTCACAAGAAGGATAATTTCTCCTTCTACTGTAACGGCATCCCCAGCGAAACCTACTAGGGGCGTAGAAACTCTCTCGAGCCGATCAGTCGATAGTCACATTCGGAAGAAGGTCGAGTAGAATAAACATTGGTCGAACTTTCATTATCGACGAGAATTCTTTTTACATCATAATTAACTATTGTTGCCGAGACAACAACAGCGTCATCATGGGGAGTTTGGATTCTCCGAGCATCTTCATCTGTAAAGATGATTACATTATCCTGGCGCGGCTTCTTCGTCGACTCTCCTTCGGCGGTCGTCCTCCGGTCTCGTTTGGAGATCATGTTGATGACCCCGACCGTAGGTTGGTTGTTCGCCGCTTCCTCAGTCGGCTGGGGTCGTAGGTCGGGGATGGGTCGAGTCGGTGGGCTCCGTCGGAATTTTTTGAGGTACCCTCGTCGTATGAGGGCCTCAATCTCATCCTTGAGCTGGATGCACTGTTCGATGTTGTGGCCATGGCTCCGATGGAATCGGCAGTATTTTCGCCAGTTGAGGCCTTTTGCCTTCAAAGGCGGAGGCCGTCGCAGATATTTCTCTCCTTCGATCTCCATCAAAATCTACGCACGAGGAGCGCAGAGAGGAGTATAGGAGTCATACCTGCGATGCGTCGGTCTCGGACTCCGTCGTCGGGGGGGTCTCAGGCTCTGCCGCCGGGCGAGACCCGTTTGTCGGTCGGAGGCCCGCTGGGCTCAACAGGAGCCCGACCTTTCCTTCGCTTCTCCTTCGGGTCCTTGGTCTCGGTTAGGCGCCGGTCGAAAGTTCCTTCGTCTGCGCGCATGTATTTGTACGCGCGCTCCAGCAGATCGACGTATGCTCGGAGGAGGGTCTTGTCCAAAGAGTACGTAAATCGGGACCCCCTCAGCCCCCGCTTCATGGTCGAGATAGCCATATCTTCATTGAGGTCTCGAACCTCAAGTGTGGCCGCGTTGAATCGCATCACGAAGTATCGGAGCGTCTCATTCTCTCCCTGCTTGAGGGAGAAAAGACTGTCCGAGGTTCGTGGCGGCTTCCGACTGGTGCTGAAATGGACCACGAAAGAATGCTCGAGCTGCCCGAAGGAATGGACGCTTTCGAAACGGAGGTCGGAGTACCAGGTCCTGATGGCTTTACGAAGCGTGGCGGAGAAGCCGATGCAGAGAAGGGCATCGGTCGCCCTTTGGATCGTCATGAGAGCCTTGTAGCTCTCCAAATGGTCGACTGGATCGGTAGAGCCGTCGTAAGGCTCCATGTGGGGCATCTTGAACCGACTAGGAATCGGCTCGTCGAGGATGAATTGGGAGAGAGGTTGGGTGGTCTAGAAGTCGACGTCGTTCGAAGACTTCTGACCATCCACCTGGAGCTGGGCAAACCGACGGTCGATTTCTTCGAACCTACGTTCGTAGTCGTCCATCTGTCGATGTTGAAAATCCCGGGGGTCGAATCTCCTGACGAATCCGAGAGGGAGGCGGACGGTGTCTGTGGTCGCTTCTCCTTCCTCGCTCGCTCCAGCTGGGAAGGGAGGGACGTTGAGACCGGTGGGTGTCACGCCGTGGCCGCCTCTCCCCTTCTCGGTGGAAATGCTAAGGCAGCTGCTCCTGAGGAGGAGACGGAGACCGATGCGGGCATCGACGGCTGCCCCTGGATGGCATCGGGTTTGCCGCCGGCTGCTCCGTCGACGAGTGCGGCAACCAGGTTGGTTGTTGTTGAAAGCTTTTGACTGCATCCGTCAACACAGTCATCTGCCGCCCGATCGTCGCGATCTGCGCCTCCGTGGTTACCACGGGATGCGGAGAGCGGGGCTCCGCTGCGGGGGTAAAGGAGAGGCCTCTTCCAGACGGGAAGAGTGCCTCGCCGATCCGGTGGCTCTCGACCGCTGCGTCCTAGTTCTTGTCATCTTGAAAGGATCTTTCAAGCTCTGTGGAGGTCGTGCACCCCCTTCCTGACGCGCCAAACCTGTTGCGGCCAATCCCCTCGTCGTCTGGTCACCGAGAACGAGCACCTGCAAGGAAGTCCACACTGACTGGAGATGCCTCCGACGGGGACCCTCCGACGGTCAAGTCAGAGAGGAGACTAGGCAACAGTAGAAAGGAATCAGGGGACTCAGTGATGGAGAGAGGGGGAGGAATTTCTCCAACCTTATCGTAAGCTGTTGCCTTACCCCGTTTTATAGTAGGAGGTGGTATGGTCCCGCCGTCAATGATGTAGACAACTGGAGAGTTGTCAGGTCATCGGGGATTGTCATGTCGTTGATGGGCTGACAGGTCCTTGGAATTAATTCATGTCCTTGGGAGGACAGCGCCCCAGGTCCCTGGCAGGACAACGTCCTCCGACGATCGTACAGCATGTCCTTGGCAGGACTGCAGCCCATATCGGCCGTTCGGCGTTTGGAAGAGCTGGCCGACTATACGTCGGGTTTGGACGTCAGGTGGTGACTCGGGAGCGCAATCGGCGCTTAGAAGGGCCTGTAGAAGTCGGACGTCGGCTGTCCCACCCGACAGGGAGTCGGTGATGCAGGTTCGGCCTTTCGGATAGTCGGAGGTAATGTTGGCCTGTTCGACCAACACATTCGGGTCGGACATCGTCGGTAGTCATTGTCGGTATCGTCCGTCGTTGGACGGGTGAAGTCGGTCGTTGGTTGGTTCATCTCGAGGATGAGTCGGCGTCGGGGTCGGTCGGTGAGTCGGCGTCGGGGTCAGTCGGTGCATCCCAACACACTTGTTTCTTTTGTGTCCTTTAGTATTCGGGTGCATTTTATCTAAGGAAGATAGAGTTGAAAATAT
Source organism: Elaeis oleifera (assembly GCA_000441515.1). Lineage (NCBI taxonomy): Eukaryota > Viridiplantae > Streptophyta > Magnoliopsida > Arecales > Arecaceae > Elaeis > Elaeis oleifera. Next base: position 1,043,436 of record KE504764.1, on the reverse strand, counting down.
TTATTCCTTGCCAGAGATTGTAGTAGGATGACCCCAGACAAGATCAAACGGAACATCTCTCCTCAGTTCTATTTGTTGCATATCAGCTAGGAATAGTTCTCAATTCATCGAACTTTATTTGATGATTGATTTTCTTCTTTCCTTCTGTGATTGTGTCTCCTAGCAGATCTCGATTCCTTCTATTTTGTTCTCTCTTTTGTTTCGCTCAATGTACCCTCTTCCTTTCATTTTCTGAATGAAATTGATTTGGTTTTGCCTTTTTTTTCCTTAAAAAAATTTTCAAAAAAAAAAAGGAACACCCTACTCCTGTTGGTGACAATCAGTTGCTTATGTGTCAAAACTACAAGTCCATAACCAGTTATGACCTACTTTTGAAATTGATTAAGCATAGAAGATAAATATAATTAGTAATCTTAGACCTTGTCTTGTTGCCCCAATGCATTACGCAATCTTCTAAGAAAATGACACCTACACATTTTTAATTCAGGCAATCATGTTAAAAGCTATTAGATTGCGTATATTAATCAAATACAGAGAGAAGATGGAGCATTGATGATCCTCTTTAGCCTGACAAACCAACAAAATCAAAAGTAGCATATAATTCAATTTTCTTCAGAACAATGATATAAATCTCATCATTTGCATATAAAACTAGCACCATTCTACAGCGCATTCACTAAAAGAGGGTTGCCATCCAAAAGAAACACTAAGTGATAGTTAACATATTTGATCCAGAATCTATTTATATTTTAGTAATGCTAAGCGGGCACTCTTCTGATGCACTCAAAGTTTCCTGTCATACAGCACAAGAGGATCAATGTAATTCATGGGAATTGAGAAGGTACACACAGAGAGTTGTGCTCAGTTGCCAAGCAAGAATTAGTCAGCTCGGATAACTTTTCCAAGCCCATCAAATTATTTGGGCATCCTAAAACATAGTAGTGATGAGTTGGTCATATGTTAATTTGACTAGGCTTTTCCTGATATTGCTTTCTTCAAACCATTCCTCTCTGCTAGGACTGCTAAGTGCAGCAACATTATCTGAAATATCAGAAAAATCTTGAGCTATCCATAATTCCTTCCCATGTCACATGATTTCCAGAACTATTCTTGGAGAATTGAACTAGCCAATAACTAATTCTTGGTAAAAAAAATTAGTCATTCCTACTTGTTAGTGATGGTAGTTCTGCAAATTTATGAACACCTCCTTCCTCCTATATTTTCTTTTACCAAAATAAACATAAGAATACACAAACAATTTTGCATTATGTCCTTGTTACAGCCTAATCTGTACCAAATTCGCTCCAAAGCCAATAAAATCTTTTATGAATTACAAATCTTTGGCTCTACCTGGATTCCAAACTTGTGTCTATGAGACTGGCCTCTTCATCCTTTACATACCGCTAGTTCTTTTGTGAAATGGAATAAAATAAATATTTCCAATCATCCTGAGTGTCCAAATTGTGCTCTTCTCAGAGGATCATTCCCAGCTGAGCAAGATCATGTATACATACAATTATATAGGCTCCATTCATCAGGAGACAAGCAATATCCATAAAATCATAAGAAGAACAATTATTAAAGAAATAATATGTTGAATTAAAGTCCAAATTTCACTTCACTTCTTGAGCAGCAAAGGCCCCACGTTGTCACCCGTAGCCTTGTTGTGCTTCACATGGCTCCCGTCGCACAGCGGGAACGTCCCCGACCTCCAACACCTGATCCCATCTCCCATTAATCAATCGTAACAATGTTTCGTTTTTGTTTATAAAAAAAGAGAGAAGGAAGGGAATATGAATACCGGCAATAGGCGGTGACGGGTTTGGAGAGCTCGGCGACGACGACGGAATCCACGACCTTCTCCTCCACCTTTCGGATCTCCGGGTTGATGCCCCCCTCCGCCCTCACCGCGACGGTGCGGCGCCGAATAGAGACCGCCTGCATCCGCCTCTGTTCAGCCCTTCCGCGGTCGGGGCGTACGAGAAGCGAGCTCCCACCGTGCTCACCATACAAGACGCCATCGCTTTTACCGGAGTATTCGATTTCGCCCTTCTCTCTTCTGTTCTTCTTTCCTGGAGGCTGCGAGGTAGGTGGGGGGTGAGGCGGAGCCGCCGGTTTTTGAAGGGGTTGTGTGGAGAACACGAGCTCTCTTCAGATTGGGGAGGAATGGACGGTGGAGGGGTTGACACGTTGCTATTTTACTTCTCGTTATTTCCGTGCTCCTTGAAAAAGACAAAAAGCTAATAACATGGTAAAAGACTAACGCCGTTTTAGGAAATATCATATGATTAAGACCGATAAAATATGATTTCATCTATCAATTCGATTCGATACGTATTTAATTTATTATAGATATATTTAAATTTAAATTAAATAAATTTAAATTATAAATAATTAATTTATTAATTTATTAATAATTAAATTAATTTAAATTTTAGATATTTGATTCGTTTAATCTATTTAATCCGTTTAATATTCAGATCGAATTAAATCAGATAATTTATTTAACCTATTTAATCTATTTTTGATCCATTTAATCTGACTTATTTAATCAGTTTAACACATTTAAGATCCGTTTAACTTGTTTCTGATCCATTTAACCCGACTTGTTTAACCTGTTCAATCTGTTTAATCTGTTTAATCTAATTTGACCTATTAAATGGATTTGATTGGATTATCTGTTTAATAAATAGGTCGGATTCAATGTTGAATTTTTCACTAATTTAATGAACAGATCGGATTTGGATAAATAATTTTCTGATCTGATCTGTTTATGATCTAACCCAATCCCATTGCCACACCTAATGTCACTATATATTTTTTTTAATACATATCATTGTATTCTATATGCGAGTGGCTCCTACCTATGGGCGAAGGTGCTGATGGCACGTATCCATCAAGCTACAAAATCATCGATCACAGCCAAGTCAAAAAAAAGAGCCACGCTTTAGCTTTTCACTGGGAGAATGCTTAAATAACATAGAAAGCTTGGAAAAAGATTTGGCCGTTTGGATGCTGATAATCTCCCATTCAAGGTTAAATTAAGAGTATATTTTGATTCACAATCAGTATCGAAATTGAAATCAAAATTAGAATGGATTGAAATGAGAACATAAATGATCATATTTCTGATACGTTTGGTTCACGATTGAAATCGAAATTAAAATTTGAATAAATTTTAATAATTTAAAAAATTAAAATTGAATTTAAAGGATTGGAGCAAAAATTTCATTTCTATCTAGAATCAAATAAAAATGAGATCTCTCGTTACTAAACAGCTGAAATAGGAGCCATCCATTTCAATTTTTAATTTAGAAACTAATTTTCGCTAACCAAATATACTTTGAAAAGATGCATTATAAAATTGAGAGCCTAGAAATATCTAGCTCACCCTAAATTAGCTAGGATCTTGCTCAAAAGGCTTACAAAACTAATGTATAACCTTCTTTCATTAGCCAAACCTTCAATTGTAAATATGTACCATGTCAAGTTACCTACCGCTAGTATGGTAAAAGCTTCAAAAAAATGAGAGTTTTGGCGCCACGGAGAGATTGTCCTTCTAGTATAACAAAAAATTCAATAGAGAATTGTGGAGCAAGATTTTTTTTTTTTTTTCGGCTCAATATAGAACAAGATTTTATATTACTTTTGCTCTAGCCTATTCAAAAAATCTTTTTTCATTTTTTATATTGTTAAACTTCTTGGTATTTTGCCATTGATGAGTCTTGCTTATCAATGTATGACAGAGATGCCAATGGATTAAGTATGAGCAAAGCATATAGAAAAATTAAATTAGCTTGGTTCAATAAAGAGGCCTACCATAATAACATAAACAGAGGTCAACAAAATGGTTTATTGATGTTCATGGAGCACAATGCCTCCTTATTTGTCTCTTGGGATAAAGTAACTAACTTGTGTCCTATCTTTACTCAAATCCCAATGGTCAAGTATGCACCATTGAGGATTTGAAGATGGAGAGCCGTCCAACAATTGCCAAATCAATAATAACACTCATTGTTATGAGAAGAAATCATTTGAGAAGTTAAATGGCACATGCTTTAATTATTAGAAAGGCTGTCCACACAAATAAGAGTCAACGTCCTTCCATGTTGAACGATATGATATAAAATATAGAATAAATTAACTATGTCATCCAGAACGCCCCCTTTCATTTGGAGAGCCCCATGGTTAGTAGCACCCGGGCTTTCCTCTAGATTTTGATGGCTGATCGGTGATGGAAGATCTGTTAATGTGCTTAATGATCAACAGATGACTACTATTCCATTGGCTCGGTGCCTACTTGCTATTAATAAAGAGGTCTTCGAAAACAAGATGGTGCATGAGCTAATTGCTGGCCGTGAAGGACTTGGGATAGACTTCTGATTGAGGCTTGCTTCGAAGGTGAGCTCAGCCCTCAGATCCTCTGCATGGCAATCCTTTGGGTGATTGTCCAAATAGACTAGTCTAGGATGACACTAGAAATCGAAGAATAAAAGCCAGTGAGATGCATTTGCTCCTTAGAGGACCGTCTGTCTATCCTAGGGATTTGGATTGGATGTGGAGATTGTAGGTGCACCCCAAAATGGCTATTTTATTTGGAATGTTGCTCGGAATAGGTTATGCTGTAGGAGTCTATTACATTATAGGGGTGTTGCCATCTCTTCTTTTTGCGATCAATATAGGGAGGTGGAGAATATGGTAGACCATACCATCTTTACTTGTTGAGAGCTCGTTGAACCTAAAGTCAAGCGTTCAGTGTTGGGGCTTTGGAGTTCAACCTGGGGATAGGGAATCCTTCACTCAACTCATTGGCCAAGCAAGTAGGAGAAGCTGCGCAACCAAGCATAGTGACATGTTTTATTATACTGCCTAGCATATTTAAGCAGCTTGCAACAGAAGGATCTTCGGTGGTGGCCAAGACAACCTCTTTAGGATTGTGATGAGAGCTATGACTAAAGCTACAACTTACAATGGCCATGAAATCAGAGGAGTCTTTGACAGCATGGGAAATCAAGGGTCTCACTTCAACAGTTACTATGATCCGAGTTACTCATTTCACGTGGAACCTCCACCCTTCGGCTTCCTGAAGATCAACTTCGACGACAATGTGAAAGATGGAGATCAATAGGATGGAGCTAGTTTTGTCATCCATAATGCCAAATCGCTTTTAATCGCAGCGGGTGGCTCTTCTTTTATGATATGCGGATGCCACAGGTTGAATTGAAGGCCGCTTGGGAAGATTTGATCTATGTGGTTTTATTTTACAGATGGACAATGTAATTCTTGAAAGGGACTTAGGACTGTAATCTCTTGGTTCTGCTTAGAGTCTAACCTCTTGGATGGCTATCACCCCTTGGTGGTGGATGCTCGAGGCTTATTGTACGGAGCGTTTGTAGCCTAATTACACATATTTTTAGAGAGAAAAATAGTGCAACCAATTAGATAGCCTCCTATGTTGCAGTCCATAGTGGAACTGTCACCTAAACAAGTCTGGATGATATTCCATACTCACTTCACGAACTGATTATGTTGGATGCTCGTCATTGTATTTGTACCAGAGCTTCTTAAGGTGTGGCCAGATTCAATAAAAATAATAAATAAATTATTGTGGTCATGAGTCAAAAGGTCGAATGACTCAAATAGTTGGCTTATGCCTCCACCTCCGTCTCCGCATATGTGAGGTATTGTCCGCTTTAACTCATGATCATCTTTAGGCTTTAGTGGGCCTTAGGCTTCAATGGGCCTTTGACTTCAATGGGCCTTGATCATTTAGAGCTTCACGGTTTTATCCTTTAAAAAGCGTCTCACGTGGGAGAGAAGGTTCGAATCCATATAAGCCATATCCCCTCTTGACTCATAATCGATGTGGGACTAAAGAAACCCTCTCTACACCATAATACAGCCCTCTAGTCAAGAAGGAGTATGTGTGGATAGGAGGCATTCCCATAGATGGTGCCTTTTAAAGGATAAAACTGTAAGGCTGTAAATGATCAAGGTCCATTGAAGTCAAAGGCCATTGAAGCCTAAAGCCCACTGAAGCCTAAAGATGGTCATGAGTCATAGCGGACAATACCTCACGTATGAGGAGACGGAGGCATAAGCCAACCACCTGAGCCATTCGACTCCTTGACCCATGACCACAATATTAATGCTGTCTGTCGAAAATCGAAGATCTGTCCGAAGGTCTTCAACATAGAAGGCCATCTGATCCGAAGGAGAAGAGTTCACCTGACCATCGGCACTAGGTGCGAAGAGTTGATATTGCTCTGGGATGCGATATTGCTTCCGGAGCCGCTCAACGTTCAGTTCCAAAAGTGAAAAACCTTCACTTTCAGACTCGACGGGAGTCGTCAGCCGGATTCTCCAACCGACCATCTCGAGAGGAAGAACCCCTAGCCATTGGAGAAGAAACTAAAGAAAATGAAGAAAAATCAGAAAGAAGGACCCAAGAAAGATAAAGTTTAACCTAAAAACCCAAAAAGAAAAAGGAAAGAACTCTTTGGACGCTGAGACGATCCTCCGATAGAGTTTCTACAGCAGAAAGATAAAATGCAAAGTAAAAGGTTAGCCGAAAATGACTCTATATATATAGGATCCTTCAACGGCTAGGATGGAAGCAATCAAATCGAAGTCTCACTAGATGTTAACACATGGTAACATCTGAGCCGACGATTGATTGGACGATTCGACGCACCTTCTCCTGATCGCGCCACAACACCGTTATCTGCGTGAACAGCTCCAATCCAATATCGTTCTGATACGTGGATGAAATCTACTTATCAGAATCATATCGTTCGGTGCCAAATTATCTTCTCGAAACGACGTCTGATACTGACATCCGATACCAAATCATCCTATCAATATGACAGTCTAATGATGATTCTGTATCCACCAAAACGACAAAACAATCGACGCTCATATTCCGAAAAACTAGTAGCCAAATCGAAGTTCGATATGACAAGAGATGACTCCCTTCATCCAATGTGACAAACCACGTGGTAATACACACGTCAGATCACCTTGGACTTGAGAGTGGGGGGCAACTGTTGGGGCAACTCAATCGACCTCCGGCTCAAGTTAACCAACTCCGATTCTGACTCTACATCGATCGATTGGACATATTTCATCAACTCACGATCGGTTGATCGACCGACAGTCGACTACTATCGATCAACAACGGATGGCTTGAACAACCTCCGACCTAAGACCGTCGGTATATCAGAATTACTTACCGATGGTCGTTCAGATCTTCTACCGGCTTATTACTACCGATCAACATATAATCGGTTTATCTACCCAACACATCCTAACCGTTGTAAATGGTTATCAACTACGTGTCATGGCAATTAGTAGGAATTAACGACCCACTAACTCTGCAATAATGGTCCGATAATTTAGTACCATAAAAAGTGGGACCACGTGCTCGATGGTTACATCAGAATTGTCTATAAAAGGAGAGTAAGGGAACTGCATTGGTAAGATAATTCTGGACCAAGATTCTGTTACTTATTTTCTACTATTTTCCAACTCCTTTCTGACTTAAGCATCGGAGAGTTTTCGTCGGACACAACTTCAGTCTGTGAGGATGTTATTTTGCAGATGTTCTTTATCGGTGACAGACGATAGAGAGTTGGCTGCAACATAAATAAAGTAAAATTCACTAGACATCCTTTATGAAAAAAATGTTACGAAGCATGACACTCTTATCCGTTTCTAGTGTGATTTCTGAAGCACAATCCGCATATAGCCTGACATCTGGTAAACGTATTCGACACACAAGAAGCATCTCAAACCTATTGATGCTGGTATGGCAGTTCAACATTTAATAATTCCCTGCATCACACCAATGCTGATGCAGCGATGCATGGATGGAATGATATAATTTTCTCAAGCTAGAGATTGAAGACACCGCCTAAGCTCACAAACTCACAACCAAAAACTGATGTCCACCAAAAGGCTAGGCAAATACCGGTTTCTAGCGAACCACGCCACTCCGCCATGAACCACGGTGACCACATAATCCCCCCCTCACGTGACAAGTCGAGATGCGGTAGACAGGTTGGGCTCGTATCCAAGTTCCACGCTAGCTCAGATCCACAGGCCCAAGTCTAGCGCATGTGAACATGGACTTGCCTTAGGACGCGAGGCGTGAGATCAACCAGAAACTCCATCAGGCCCATAATATTTCAGTCTTCAAATTGTTTTGGATCGTTGTATCGCCCGTTCATTCACATCCCTACTTATTAATAACTAGAGAAGAAAGTGGATTAGATAATATCTATCTGTATATATTTTATATCCTAATATATTCAAATATAGATATAAATTTGAGCATTCGATTAATATCCATATTCGTGTCCATATTCATAAAAAAAAATAGATATGGATATAGATATCGATAGACAACTATTCAATTTGTATCCAAATATCCGATTTTATTGTAATCTTATTTAATTTATATAATATTTATAAATTTTTTAAAAATATATAATTATATTAACATGCTATTAATATGATTTGTGATCAACTTAGTAATATCTTTAATTCAATGATTATAAAATTTAGTTATTCAACTTATATCTATATTTATATCCATACTTCTGATATCCAATTTGTATCCATATGCATTTAAAATAAATACATATATGAATATTTATATCTAGCTAATATCCATATTCGTATCAGTATCTTTATTCATCAAATAAAATGAATAGAAATATAAATATATTGGTATCTAATCTGTGTCCGATCCGATTTTAGCCCTATTAATAATCAAGTCTATAAGCAGGTAGCTCCAACATGATCAGTCACTCTCCACTGTTTGTTTAAGCCATATTTGATTGTAGAAACTAAAATCTAGCATGCAAAGCATGCTGATTTCATGATTCCTCCTTTTGCCCGAGCTTAGAGTAGTAGGTTTACAACCGCGGGATGGTTCCAGCGTGAAACAACTAGACAATAAATCCAAGCCCTCTCGAGACAGTAAGGATTCACAAAGGGACGGATTATGTGCAACGGGCCACGGCAGACAAGAATCATGGCTCCACACTCCCGTGTTTGTCATGACTTATGAGACGCATCAGACCATTAAAAACGCATCCAACGCATGCTGGACCCACGGTGAGTTATCATCCAACAAGCCCTTTCCCACGAAGGGCCACAAGGGTCGGGTCATGAGAGATCTATATTGGACGTATACCACCAGGTCAACGTCGGTCCCCTATGGCTTTAGCATGAGCTGTCTCAAGTGGAGCGGCCTTGGTAAGTAGCCTCTAATCATGGTAGGCCAAAATCCATTTAAGGTCAGGTTGGCATCCTTACAAGTTTATTAGCTGACGAAGTGTTAGTTTGGCGTCTCTAGAGGATGACATAGTCCTACTCCCAAGGGTCTCTTAGGCTCTCAAGCACAACTCTAAACGAGTATTAGAGGGTCTGCAGTAAATAAAACATTAGTAGGAAAGGTGTTCCAATGGCAGTTTAACTATATTGTTAAGAGATTGGCTAACCTAAATCTTATCTTTTTTTCTCAATAAAATTGATTTAGTATTGTAACTAATAGAGCTGAGCATGGGTCGGATTGAGAAAAAATTTAATTCGATCGAATCCAATCGAATTGAAGAAAATCCAATTAATCCGCTGCCAACCATTTATCATACATAAATCGTTTGAAACCAAAGTTAACGGTCTATAACAAGATCGAATGGATTGTGTCGGTTTAAGTTTTAATGTTGGTTCAATATTGATTTTAAACATCACAAATCACTACACCATTCAATTCATACAGAAATTAGGATATAATAATTTCATAACATCTATAAGTTAGTACATAACATGTCATAATTGTCAATTTTTAATTCTCTAAATAATCTAAATATTGAAAATACTATATCGGTCAGTCAGATTCGATTTCATATGGATTAAAAATATAGAAATCGAACTCGATCGTAATTAATCGATTTTTTTACGAATTACAATTCGATTCAAATTCGATTTCATACGGATCCGATTTCATATGCGTCACATTGGATGGATTTCTTTGAATTTCGATTATTTGCTCAATAACTAAACAATGATTAAGAAATCTCTAGCCGATATCTTGCATACGTCTAATTATATTCGTCAAGGTAAACAGAGGCCAAGATGTCAATTATATTATGTATGTAAATATGCAGTAATCATACAAATGTCACAGTGGTGAAAACTTAGATAAGGCCCAGCCACCTGCATGGTTGCAGCAAGAGGAGAAGGGTGAACACAGAGTGCTTTTATTGACTGTTTACAGCAAAGCTGATCGACCAAGCCATGTCTCCGGTACGTTCCTAAATTAGCTGGACTTGTCAGTTATTCTTCTCGCTTCCTTTAATTTCTTAATCCCACTGGACGTTGTTGTTTGGCCCTTTAAATGGAAGCTAGATTCTTACTTTTTTNTTTTTTTTCTCCTTGCACTCAATCTTAAAAAATATATATATTGTAGGAGCATCGTATCTTTAATTTATATTAGTTGTAAGTCAAAAAAATATTTAATTTATATAAAATCGAAATATTTTCTCTCCCAATAAGATATCTTTTGAAGGACAAACCGTGAGGCTCCGTATCATAGACCGATCAAAATAATAATATCTTATGCGGATGAATGTAGAGAACCGATCCATCCTACCCATCCAAACCCTAAACCCTTGGCCATAAGAATATTAAAAAGAAAATTTAAATTTAACCTCTGACTCGGAAATTAGTGCCTCCAATCAGATCTACGTTTGGGCTTGATCGAGGCTGAGCCTGGACTTAGGTCTCAGGTTTTAGCCTTGGCCAATTTAGTTTCCAAGAGCAAGTGGGACATTCGGAAAGGCTAATGTTTCCGTAGATATTGCGTCAGGAATGGAACAAAAATTTCTCTCAAGGACCGGAGGCTTATCATCTGATATTAGACTATGTTTGGCGATTGCCTGGGGCTTGGGATGAATCTTAGATAATACCCTTTTTGATCCATGGATTTCTTAATCCCGACACTTCTTGAGATGACAATGCTTTGATGAGGAATTATTGGATGCTCTGTGGTATCAAGTTTAGTCATCATTGAAAGATGGCCCTAGCACGTACAGAAATAAATAATTGAATTTTGTCTGATACAAAGTTTCCAGAAACCAGTTGTTGGATGAGGCATCCTAGAATTACGAGCTATTCTAATTTTTAAAATATATAAAAAGAGAGTGCCATGAGGCCCAATAAAGCAATGTTACCGTTATGCCGAGATTTATCCTCTTCATTCAATATATTTGATGGTCTTCGTTTTAAAGGATTTTATTTCAAAACATTCCGAGATATACATGTACAAATTGATATTTTCATTCTTCATTCTTTTTTAAATATTCTAAATTTTTGGACAAATATTCAATTATTCTCCAAATTTCAATCCCATTACTCTTGTCAAAATTTCTCACAACATTGCTGGATGGGATTAACAGTGTGACGCTTATTCTCCATCTTTATCCTATGTTTGATTGGGATCACCAAAAGATGGATAGATAAGATTAAAAAAATATGATAGTCTTGTCCACTATTTAATTAAAAATTATAAAGATGATAGATAAAATAAAAAATTATCCATCCATCTTGACACATCAATTTACATCTTCCGAATTTAGAAAGACGAAAGAAACATGGATGGAGCATTGATGAATGAATATTGCATTGACAAAATTATTTTATTAATTTTTGTGACAAAACTATAATATTTCTTCACATTTTTATTTATATTATTTGTTGCTGTAAAAATCCGCCGGCGTCGGAGATGCTAGAGTCGAGGGTGCCGCGGTCGCCGCCGGGACCTGCAAAGGAAGTCTAAACCGGAGGTGGGGTTGCTCCGGCAAGACCCTCCGACGTTCAAGTCAATT
>KE504764.1:998547-1018798 GCA_000441515.1 Elaeis oleifera | reverse complement strand
CCGGGGGGGGGGGGGGGCGGTTCTCCATCAAGCATTAAGGAAAAAATAAGCATTCAATGTGTTAATAAGAAACCAGCAAACTATACATTAATTATTCAAAAGTGCATGACATTACTAGTTAATTTCTATACCTGATTAAGTTACCATCGAACATTGGTTCATCTCATGCAACACTTCCACTCGTGCCAATGCACAAAGTTCGATTTCAAAGGGCATTGATCTTTGCTTCGATCTCTATGTATATAAATATCATTAAAATCGAGTAATAGATCATTCGTGGGCGACTATTACATCCCATAATTGCGAATAGTTAATACCATCGACGAGTAACCATCGTCTAACTCCTAGTTCTCCAAAATCGATATTGTTGGAGTAAACCGACCGACCTTTATAAACCGACCAATCTCCAACACACACCAACCGACATCCGACTCTGACCCACCAAACGAACAGACAATCCTGGAAGCAATTACCGACTATATATCGACTGAGCAGGCCGATGCTACTCTCGATCGACCAATTGAACACTCCTCGTCGAATCAAAATCGGTAGGTAGTCAATGGTCGGACTCTACAGACAATAAACTACTTCAGCTGTCGGTATTCCAGAGTTACTAACCGACAACCAACTCCCGACGCACAGTCGGCTGACTCATTCAAATATATCATAATCATCACGGACGGTTACTCCACTGATATCACTGCGTAATCCATGAAGATTAATAACCCACTACGAGATTACCGCTCTGTGATTCTACACCGCTAAATGCGGGACCATATCCGACAGTTGCGACAATCTACTCTATAAAAGGAGGTAACGCAACAAGTTTCGGTAAGCTAATTTCATGTGCTGAGCTCTGTCTCCATTCTTATTCTACTGTTGCTCAGTCTCCTTCCCTGACTTAAGCATCAGAGGGTCCCCACCAGAGACAACTCCTGTAAGTGCGGACTTCATTTTACAGGTGCTCGTTCCCGACGAACAGGCGATAAAGAGATTGGCAGCAACAGATTGGCGCACCAGGTAGGGAAAAGACAGCGACAAGAAGGAAACTCGTAATGATGAGAATCAGAGCTCAACGATCAACGGCGCCTGGCTCGGTGAGATACTCTTCCCGATGGAAAGAAGCCTCTCCCCTGCCTCCGATAGCAGAGTCCAGTTCTCCACACCCCGTGGTTATCACGGACGCTCAGATTGCTGCGATCGTGCAACAAATGAACATCCTCGCGGAGACAGTCAAAAACCTCCAATAACAGCAAACCCAGCCACCACAACCGCCGGCGAAGCAACCGGTGGCGCATTCAGTGCCTTCCAAACATAGTCGCCGTCATCCGCGACGATCTCCATCTCCTCCACTAGAGCGACGATCTCGGCTCTCTCAATGGGATGAACAGCGGCACTCGCGGTACTCTCGACACGCCACCACCATTCATGGCGCCCCCCTCTCCTTCCCAGTTAGATCGAGCAAGGAAGAGGAAGCGACAGCAAACATCGTCTGCCTCTAATTCATTGGGATGATCAACCCCCGGAGTCTCCCACCACCGGCGGCTTGAAGACTACGAACATAAGTTCGAAAAAATCAACCGCCGACTCGCCCAGCTCCAGACAGATGGTCAGAAGTCGTCAAACGACTTCGATTTTCATACCGTCCAGCCTCTCTCCCGACTTATTTTGAACGAACCGATCCTAACTCGGTTCAAGATGCCGCATGTGGAGCCCTATGACGATTCTACCAACCCAATCGATCACCTCGAAAGCTACAAAGCTCTCATGACAATCCAGGGAGCAACCGACGCCCTCTGTGCATTGGCTTCTCGGCTACACTTCGGAAAGCTGCTCGGGCCTGGTACTCTGGACTTCGATCGGAAAGTATCCACTCCTTCGAGCAGCTGGAATATTCCTTCGTGGTCCATTTCAGCACCAGCCGGAGGCCGCCACGAACCTCGGACAGTCTCTTCTTGATCAAACAAGGAGAGATCGAAACACTCCAAGATTTCGTGGCCTGATTCAACGTGGTCACGCTTGAGGTCAGGGACCTCAACGAAGACATGGCCATATCGGCCAAGAAAAGAGGTTTGAGAGGGTCTCGATTCACGTATTCACTAGACAAAATCCTCCCTCGGACGTATGCTGAACTCTTGGAACATGCGTACAAATACATGCGTGCGGACGAAGGAGTTTCTGACCAGCGCTAGAAAAAAACAAGATCAGAAGAAAAAGCAGAAGAAGAGTGGGGCTCCGGTCGAAACAAGTAGGCCCCCATCCAATAAGCAAGCCTCACCCTGACGATGGAGTCTGAGACCGACACATAATAGGTACAATTTCTATACCCCTCTCTCTGCTCTTTGTGCACAGATCCTCATGGAGATCGAAGGGACGGAATATCTATGACACCCTCCGTCGATGAAAGTGAGGAACCATGATCGAAGGAAGTATTGTCGATTTCACCGAGACCACGGCCACGACACCGAACAATGCATCCAGCTCAAGGATGAAATAGAAATCCTGATACGATGTGACTATCTCGAAAAATATAGGAGGGAGCCGTCGACTCAACCCCTCTCGATCGACGACCCCAAAGGACTGAGGAAGCTGCGAATAACAACCGACCGCGAGAGTCATCAACATGATCACCAGACGGCTGGACCGGAGGGCAACTTCTGACGAGGAGTCGACGAAGTGACCAAGACTCCATGATGTAATAACCTTCTCGGAGGAAGATGCTCGGGGAATTCAAACTTCCCACGATGACGCTGTTGTTGTTTCAGCAATAATAGCGAATTATGATGTAAAAAAGATACTTATTGATAATGAAAGCTCAACTGACGTTCTGTTTTACTCGACTTTCTCTCGAATGAAATTGTCGATTGACCGACTCAAGAAAATCTCGACACCATTAGTCGGCTTCACTGGAGATGCAGTCACAGTGGAAGGAGAAATCACCCTCCCCCTAACTGTTGGGATTGAACCACAACAAAGCACCGTCTTCATAACCTTTACGATTGTCCGAGTACCCTCAACCTACAACGCCATACTCGAAAGATCCGGACTAAATGTCCTGAGAGCGATAGTCTCGATATACCACCTGTTGGTCCGATTTCGATCAAAAATGATGTCGGAGAAATGCACGGAGATCAACAACTCGGCCGACGCTGTTTCACGATCTCTGTCCAGAATAATAAACCTGAGGACTCCTTGTCGGCCAACAAAATAGACCAAAGAGAGAACCAGAAAAGGGTGAGCCAGTCGAACAATTGACTTCCATCCCGATAACAGAAAATCTTGAGCAAACGATCCGAATCGGATCATAATTGTCCGACTCAGAGCGACAACAACTAATCAAATTGCTCCAAGCCAACACCGACATCTTTGCTTGGTCGGCCATGGACATGCCCGACATTCTTTCGAAATAATGACTCATCGGCTCAACATCAGTCCAAATGTCAAGCCAGTAAGATAGAAAAAATGATCCCTTGCCCCAAAAGACAGAAAGCCATCGACGAGGAAGTCGACAAACTACTCGCAGCGGACTTCATCAGAGAAGCCACATATCCAGACTGGCTCGCCAACGTAGTCATGGTGAAAAAGACCAATAGAAAATGAAAGATCTACATCGACTACACTGACCTGAATCGAGCTTGTCCAAATGACAGCTTTCCACTGCCAAAGATCAACCAGCTGGTAGACGCAACATCGGATCATCGACTACTGAGCTTTATGGATGTCTTTGCTGGATATAATCAAATCCGCATGGCACCAGAGGATGAGGAACACACGACTTTCGTGACCGACAAAGGCTTATACTGCTACAAAGTAATGCTTTTCGGTCTGAAAAACGTCGGAGCTACCTATCAACGACTCGTCAACAAAATCTTCAAAGTACAGATTGGATGAAATATGAAAGTATACGTGGACGACATGCCGGTGAAAAGCATCCTGACTTCGAACCATATTTGAGATTTGGAAGAAACTTTCAACACACTCCGACAACACCAAATGAGGTTAAATCCAACCAAATGTGCGTTTGGAATGACCTCGGAGAAATTTCTTAGATTCTTTATTTTGCAACGAGAAATCGAAGCCAACTCCGAGAAAATAAAAGCTATCATCGACATGAAGCATCCAAACATGAAGAAGGAGGTACAACAACTGAATGGCAGAATCGCCGCACTCAGTCGATTTATCTCTAGGTCGGCTGAGAGGTGTCTACCATTCTTCAAGACTTTGAGGTAATAAAGGACTTTTCTGATCAGATGAATGCCGACAAGCCTTCAAAGACCTGAAGAAGTACCTGACTTCTCCATCTTTACTCATAAACCAAAGGTCGGAGAAATACTATATCTCTATTTGACGACATTGACAGAGGCGGTTAGCTCGGTACTCGTTCAGAAAGATGAAAATCGAATTCACCGACCCGTCCACTACACCAGCAAAGTACTCCACAATACCGAAGTTCGATATTCAAGAGTAGAGAAAATGATCTACGCTCTGATCATATCAGCGCAACGACTTCGCCCTTACTTCTAGGCACACTCCATTGTGGTCCTTACCGATCAACCATTAAAAGCGATCCTATACCATCCTGATACATCGGGGTGAATGGCGAAGTGGACGGTGAAGCTAGATGAATTCGACATACAATACTAACCATGGCCGTCCATGAAGGCACAAGTTCTAACCAACTTCATCACAGAATGCACAATAGCCGACAATAAGTCGGAAGATGCAACTACGAAGGAGGCTGCAACCCCGGAGCCCGACCTAAGGTCGACCTGGGTGCTACATATCGACGGGGCATCGAATGCTCAAGGCAGTGGAGCTGGTCTCATTCTCACCAACTCAGAAGGGTAGTCACCGAATACGTCCTTCGATTCAACTTCAAAGCTTCAAATAACTAAGCCGAATACGAAACTCTCTTAGCCGGTTTGAAATGGCTAAGGAGCTCGAGATTGACAATCTGAAAGTCTTCACCGAATCTTAATTGATTGTGGGACAAGTCAAAGGTGAATTCGAAGCTCGAGACCTGATCATGGCAATCTACCTTCAAAAGGTGAAAGACCTCGTGATGAATTTAAGATACTTCGAGATCTCCCACATACTCAGGATCGAGAATGCTCGAGCTGACGCACTTTTCAGACTGGCAACGACTGCTTACAGTTCGCTGGGCCGAACATTCGTGGAGTGTCTTGAACAATCGAGCATCGATAAAATAAAAAAGTGTTGCAGCTAACAGCCGAACCCCTAGCCCAAATCACCGAACGCAAAATAGAAGACTTCATCCAGAAATCCATCATCTACAGATTCGGACTGCCACATACCATTATTACCAACAACGGACGACAATTCAATAATCAGGACTTCAGAGAATTTTGTACGAAATTTCATATTATACATAAGCTTACATCAGTCGGGCACCCGCAATCAAACGGAGAGGTTAAGGTGACCAACCTAACAATCTTGCACGGGTTAAAGATCCGACTGAATGAGGCTAAAGGTCTTTGGGTCGAAGAGCTATATCTAGTCTTATGGGCGTATCGGACAACTCCCCGTATATCGATAGGAGAGTCTCCTTTCAACTTAGCCTACGGGACGGAGGCGATGATCCCACTCGAGATCGGGTTACCATCGATAAGAGTTGAGCAATACAATGAACCGAACAACTCCGAGTATCGAAGAGCCAACTTAGATCTCCTACCAGAACTCTGACACGAAGCTAAACTTCGCATGGCCACGTACCAGCAGAAGATATCTCAGTACCATAACACCAAAGTCAAGCCGAAAGTTTTCCAACCAGGAGACTTAGTTCTAAGAAAGAAAAATTTCAAAACCTCTAGATTAAGGAAAGCTATCTCCAAACTGAGAAAGACCCTACAGGATATCAGAAACAAACAGACCGGATGCCTATCGGCTCGAAACCTTGGAAGGTTCGGCTATTCCTCGAACATGGAACGCCGACAATCTAAAGTTGTACTATCAGTAATCTTTGTACGCACTTGGAAATACAGTTCTGTTCCAGAATCGTAAACCAGACTTTCAATAAAATGTCGGTCCTCGTTGTGGAGGCCGGATCATTGATGTCACGGCTTGGGGTCTGACTTTCCAAAGAAATTAGAAACCTTCAGCCTGACCACCGACTGCATCCTGACTCCCCTGCAGAACCGACCTATCTACTTCAAAGGGAGGCTAGCACCGGCCACGCAGATTTCCTCCATAGAAGCCGTGCCGCCCCCATAGTCAGCTTTCCGTTCAAATGGCTGGCTAATTTACCGATTTGGTATCAACTAAGAAGGGCAAAATGCCAAAACAACCAAGGTCGGATTGGAATTATACCGACATAGCCACGGCCAGTCGAGAGATATTCGGCTTGCCACCGTTTATCAGATAATACGACATATGAACCCGATCAAGATCCGAGTAATGGATATATGACTTACTATCGTTATTCTAACTAAATACGTTGGAAACCACACAACTAGCAGACCTTACAATCTGCAAAATGGTCAGATCTACGATCTGCATTCGGAGATTACTCCACGGACGGACATCACAGACATTTCAGCAAACAAAATTCTATCTTGAAGAAAATATTTTCATTCATTAATAGAAAAGAAAGTACAAAATTGGACCGAAGTCCGATTACAACTTTCTTTACAAAAAAAAAATTGACTAATCTTCATCGCCGCCTTTCATTCCTCTGAAGAATCGACGGACCCACTTTAAATCGGCTTCTCCAACAAACTTTACCTTCCAGCTCGGGAACAGTACGAATCGGATCAGACTGCGAAGATGGTTGGCCGATCATACTGCCTGACCAACCACACCAACAGCCTGATCCACTTCTACATGAAAAATACGATCAACGACCGCATCCTCCTTGCTGAAACCTGACCGGCAACCGGAGCTAGAGGCGGGCTTCAGATTTTCGTCCGTCGATGAAAATGACTTTGATCATGCAGCTGAGACGGAGATGCGGAATACACGGTAACGGATCGTCGACCCTACCATCAGCACCAGAGGTGGAAAGTTGACGTCGACTCGAAGCACAATTCCGCTTCCAAAATCGACTTACAATCGGACCACATGAAAGAAAAACCTCCAAGTCCGATAGGGAGCCGTTGGTCGGAATCTCCAACCAACCACCCCCTGCAAGAATCTCACCCATCAAAACCATTTGGGAGGCTCTGAAAACGACAAGGAACAGTTTTACTCGAGAGCGGCCCTCTGACAAAGCTCTCCCATCAAAAAAGACGAAATGAGAGATGAGTACCTGGCTGACAACAGCCCTTTATATAGGAATGTCCGACGGCCCAGATGAAAGCGGTCAGATTGAGAACACGGATGACGACACGTGGTAGCATCTGGACCTATCACCGGTCGACGGTTCGACACACCTGCCCCGGATTGAACCATGTCATCCCTATCCGCGTGAACATCTCCGACCCAATAGCACCCCGACATATGGCGAAAATTTACATGCCAGAATTAAATCCCGCGACGTCGGTTCGCCTTCCCAATATAACAGCTGACACCGGCTCACCTTCCCGATACGACGCCTGATACCAGATCTTCCTGCCGATATGACGGCTCGAAAGCGACAAAATGACTGTTCAGCCATACTCCAACGAAAGTGGTGTCAGAGCCAGGATTCGACATGACAGACAACAACTCCTTTCATCCAAGGTGATTAACCACGTGACGACGCACGCGATGATTCACCATTGGACTCGAGAGTGGGGGGGCAACTGTTGGAGTAAATCGACCGATCTCCGGCACACACCAACCGATGCCCGACTCTGACCCACCAAACGAACAGACAATCCTGAAAGCAATTACCGACTATATGTCGACTGAGCAGGCCGACGCTACTCTCGACCGACCAACTGAACACCCCTCGCCAAATCGAGATCGATAGGCGGCCGATGTTCGGACTTTACAAATAATAAACTATTTTGGCCGTCGGTATTTCAGAGTTACTAACCGACAACCGACTCTCGACGCACAGTCGGCCGACTCATTCAAATATATTATAACCGTCACGGACGGTTACTCCACTGATATCGCGGCGTAATCCATGGAGATTAATAACCCACTACGAGATTACCGTCCTGTGATTCTACGTCGCTAAACGTAGGACTATATTCGACAGTTACGACGATCTACTCTATAAAAAGGGAGTAAGACAATAAGTTTCGGTAAACTAATTTTGATACGCTGAGCTCTGTCTCCGTTCTCATTCTACTGTTGCCTAGTCTCCTTCCCTGACTTAAGCATCGGAGGATCTCTGTCGAAGACAACTCCGATCAGTACAGACTTTATTTTGCAGGTGTTCATTCTCGGCGAATAGATGACGAAGGGATTGGCAGTAACAGATATAGTCAGCAAAATATCGAGAAAGTCATCATCAGACATCAGTATGCCGAACTTAATCGGTCAAATACCGACTTAGTTTTATTCTATCGATCTAAATCTGCTTAATTCGTAAGGTCGTATATTTAGTCGATGAAAAGATGAGGATAAATATTAGTCAGCTAAACGATGAAGATCTATCCCAACATATATGATACGGACAAACATTCAAAATTAATCTATTCTATTCTAAAATAATAATTTGTGTCATGAAGGTCGTTTTTCATTCAACAGGTCTTACCTATTTTTTAGAGCTGTATACTATATACGGAATATGCAGTACACGCGTCATATATCAATCTAGATGGTGAATTTGGAGGTAACAAAAGCGAGGAGCTAGATTGTCCATGCAAGATCATCATTGTTGTGCAAAGCAACAAACAAGCAAGCACTTGATGGTTGGAGGGCGGTTTCCGATCTCTGCAATCCACTTCATATTTTCACACAATATTGAATCGGTGTGGTTTCAACACACGACAGCCAATGACTCATTGGACCCAATGTGCTAGGTCAAGTGGCTACTAACTAGTGTGTTGGAGTTGGAATGGTGCTGTCTGGCCTGACTTGTTCTAGAGTGGGCAGGAAGTTTCAGCTCAATAGACTAGCAATACTTATTAAACAATACAAAACGATAAATCATGAAAATTTTAATAAGCTGAAATTAATGGTTGTGTGATATTTCTGTTGCCCTGAATAATTTAGAAAGAAAACACGATTAAGCAAGGTGGCCACCTATTATATTATTTCAAATATGCCGTGCATGATTTATTGACAACGTTGGCTTGACCAGCCTTCCAACAAGGTGGTGTGGGGCAAGCCCTAGACCGTTCCTAGTGTGATTAATTAGCTTACTTATTATTGTACATCCCCGTTTACACTAGATAGGTATCCTGTCTCAACCTTCTAGAGATATAGAAAAGACCCGTTGAAGCAGAGTTCAGATGTAGAAGTCACTCCTTATAAGTGCAAGCTTTGGGTCAAGTTGAAAAAGCCAATCAAGGTTCAATTGGGTTGTAAAAATAGCCAAGACAATGCTCTTCCTAACCATCAATACGTTTGATTGCAGAACTAAACCCACTCGAACTCCAAAATTTCAACCTAAGCATAATGTGCGTTGGGCTAGATTGGTTCGAGCAATGTCTGGATTAGGGTTTGTTGTGGGCTTAATTGTCACTATAATTGCAGATATTCAAATTGTGTTCAGGTTGGTTTATTTCCTAAACTTTTGACCTAAATTCAACATGATCTAAAATCAGTTGACATTTTTAAACAAAATCCAGCACAGATTACATATACTATGGTCCTGGCCAACATGAAATACTTGTTGGCTTGAGGATGAAATTTGTTTAACCCGGCCTAATTTGAACTACTTTACTCATGCCTAAATAGAGCACCTTTAACATACATTTCTTTATTTTCAAGTCACATAATTGATATGTTAGGGAAGGCACTTAATTTTCCAAAATTAAGAACTTTATTGATTCTCAAATGTAGGACCTTCTTAAAGTGATGAGTGCAGAGGCTTGTTAAATTACAAAAATTCTAATTTTGTATTCTATTTGCTTATTAGCAAGTTGAGGTATAGACATGAGAATACTAGTCTGGCGACCTGATATACTTAAAAAATCATTTACTTTCACTTTGTGTGCAAAGAAATCAGGATAAAATTTCAGGCTACGTGTATTTAATAGAAGTTTTCTTCTTCCCCCAGTTCTTTCATTAGATGTGTGATGGCACCTCTATTTTTCATTCATTTATCTTTTAAGTTGGAGAGCTGCTTACATGGATGCCGTGCATATAGAAGCCAATGAAATAATTTCCTAATTATAGCATAATAAATAAAAGATACTACTTATCTAAAAAAACATTAAGTATTTCTTTTGTGCATAGAATAAATTCACTTATAAATTAAGCCATGCACTTCTTAGGAGAAGTGCAAGCAAGACAAAGAAAGCGTAATACCGTTATCAATTACAAAATCACGTAAAACAACAAAGCATATGCAATAGCCAATGAGACTTAAGAGGTTGTTATCCGACGGTTGGCACCCCTGCTATGGTTGCTAGAGGCATTAATATACAAAGAATTTGTCGCATCTCTTTAAACCACAGATGTCTTATTGAATTACATGTACTTTGTCCAAGTACACCATATCTTATAATATGAGAGTAAATAAAACATGTTGAGATGATATGTATATTAACTCTGTTAGAATCAACCTATTAACTGATGCATTTAATTGTTTTTTCCAAACAATAAGATGAAATAGATGCTTACCCAATGAGAAGTTAAAAAGCCAGTACCACTCTTCAGTTCCATACATACCAAATCAAAATTCTCGTTCTGATACCTTGTATTGAAATAAAGTTAGATTTTATTGAACCTACCAACCCACAGCCACACATGGCGGGCCAAAGACAGTTATGTGTTCGAAGCATAAAATTCTTTTAAACATAATTTCCAACTTCTGAGAAGTTCCAACCAAGCAAGGGTTGAAGTGGGTTGGTGGACCTCAATCCAAGTAGCCCAGAGCTAGCTGATTTCCAAAGGTTGATCCATGTATCAGCATCCATCTCAACTTGGGATTCAATTACCATTTTTTTCTCAAGAATTCAATTTTAAGCCATTCGACACAAATTAAATTAGCTCAAGATTCCGGATCTAGCTATGTAAACCTAGACTCGACTTAGCACCATCCTGATCCACTTGGTTCAGATGTAGGTCTAATTCCAATACAAATCCCATGCGGATTTAACCCTACCCGGGTCCGACCCCACAAGCTTAGGGGCCAAGACAGGCGGTTCGGGATCACCCCCAAAAGGAGCTCACCGGGCTATCCTGTAACACCATCTCACACCGTCCATCCGGTGGACCCGTGGACCCGTAGGGAGCTTCCGAGCCCAACGGTTTACCTATCGATGGCGAAGAAGTCGTTGGAGCCTCGAGCCTTCTCTCCCGCCTCGCACCCAAAAGCCTCCGCGCCCGCCTCTCCTCTCTCTGCTCTCCGATTCCAAACCCTCCTCCCTCCTCTTTTCCTAGTGCTTCCCTCAAATCACCAAATCCCCTCGCTCTCCTCCGCCGATCGCCGCCGGTAGCTCCCGTCCCCGATCCGATGGGCGCCGGGATCGATCCGGCCTGGGGAAGGCTCGATTCCTCATCTTCCTTGTGTTTACCTCGCCGTGCACGAGAATTCTCGTTGCCGCGAGGCTGGACAAGGAAACCAGAGGGAAATTCTACGGAGACCTCGCCATGAGGGCGTCGCACAACAGCACGGGGACGGGGAGCTTCGCCGATACTTTCGATCGCACGCTCGATAAGGAGTTCTCGGACACTGATGATGCGTCCGAAGGTACGAAACTTCAATTAGATTTTCCCATTTTCACCAACAACCTCTGTACGCGGCTTTTTAAGCTTCAAGTTTCTGAAGATAGGGTTTTGTGCGATCCTTCGGAAATAAGTTTTACCTAGACTTTAAATAGTTGATCAGATGCAGAAAGATTCAATATTAATTTTTTTGTTGGGGGCGCGGGGGCGAAGATCTCTTCTTGGTAGGTTTACTTGATATGGAAGGAGCATTTGCTTCAAGAGGGTTAGTTGGTGATTAGGGGAAGAACGGAGGCTGGAATTGAAGTTTAACATATGTATATAATGTCATGGGATTGGAAACGAGTTTCACTGCCGTCAGTAAACTTTCATTCTTGTTTTCTTGGCGTCTAGGTTCACATTGATCTGATTGGTAGCTGCCTGCTTTTGGAGTGAATAATATTGCAATATTACTTCTGTTACTTTCTCAAAAAAATGAACTTTGTTGTTTGCGTTGAGAAATTCTGTAAAGTTGGTTGGTCTGTTTTTTGACCTCCGCTGTCACAAGCAATAGAAACAACAGTGTCATATTTCATCAGGGTGTCGTGACATTAGTATACTTACTCAGAAGAAGAGACTCTAAACATAAGAAGAATCGACATTAAGAAGTAATTGTTTCATATTCTCGTTATGCACCTTATTATTAAAACCAGATGCCATAATTTTCTGCAGATAAACTAAAGGCTAGGAACACTAAAGAAATCTAATAGTACCATTTGTAGAGCTCCCCTTGGTATAAAACAACATTGACCTCGCGAGAAGAGGGTGCAACGATATTGATATCATTAATTACCACTGTAGTATACAGCCCAGGTAGAGTTTCTAGTTCTTCAATAATTTACACATGCTCTTGGATCATAATCAAGAGAGAGAAGAAGAGGGGTCATCTCTCCATCCTCCAGGGTTGCTAAAGAAATATTTATTATGAAATTCTGAGTTTACAGTATGTTATTAACGAAATACTGGCCTACAATGGTTGTTTTGTTAATGCAATTTGTTAACTCCTGTCTACTTTGAAATTGTTTAATCATGTAGTTTTTGACTTGTCTTCTTGAAAAAAGCACATGTCGACCATGACATCATCCGATTTTCTTTATTCAGCTCATGCAAGTATGATTAAAGCATGCCAATCTTAAATGTGTTATCATCAGAGCCTGAGTTCTACATTTTGAGCTTAGTTAAAGTGATTGTTTTGGTCATATTAAGGGCTGATTGGC
The DNA here is from genome assembly GCA_000441515.1 of Elaeis oleifera. Taxonomy (NCBI): domain Eukaryota; kingdom Viridiplantae; phylum Streptophyta; class Magnoliopsida; order Arecales; family Arecaceae; genus Elaeis; species Elaeis oleifera. The sequence goes on along the minus strand of KE504764.1, from coordinate 1,005,815 downwards.
AGTACTAGTTCATTTTTGAACTGTATGTTACTTTTGGGTAAGCAGACCCTTTGCTTTAAACTTGAACGTTTTATCATACTGATGCCAGGTGCACGATTCATTATAACTGATTCTATTTTTTGTGCTTTCCTGCATTGAAGGTGGAAGCAATCCATAACCTCTTTGCAGTGCTATTCCTTGCTATCATTGGCATGCTTATACATGTGCACTTTCTTTGGAACCATGCTGCTATTACTGCTCGCATCTGTCATTCTGGTTGTGATAGTTAAACAGTTGTGGTAGCCATGGTGATCAAGGCCTTTGGATACATCACCAGAACATCATTCTTGTGAGTATCACTTATAGAATATTTGATGGAACTAATAATTGTTGATCATATAATGATCAAGCATCCCTCTTCACTTTGTTTGAACTCAAAGGTGGCTTTGTCATTAGCTCAAATTGGAGAATTTGCTTTTGTTCTCTTGAGCTGTGCCTCAAATCTGCATCTCATTGAGGTAACTTTTCGCATCCTCAAATGATTGCGCATCTACGTGATGCTAGAATTTTCTTTTTGTGCGATTTACTACTATCTTTTTTTTTTTGAAACAATACTATGTATTTCTTTTTTAATAATAGATAGTTAGGTATTGAAGTACAAATATAACATTTTATTTATTTTAAAATTAGTCCTTAACATTCATCAACAGAAGTTTATAATATAGCAGTTGGGAGCAGAATCTTTAAGGAACTGTTACTGATGGAAATGTTTTATAAAGACCTATATTTATATGGCTGTAGGGTGTTTGGACAACTAAATCATGTAATTCCATGATTTGCATGTTTTTGGAAATTAAGTCCTGATTTTGTGATATTGGGGGCTTAATTGTTCCATGAAAATACCCAAGAACATCCAAAAATTACAATTTGTAATTATCTGTTTTTTAGAAAATATCAAGACTGTTCCCTCCCCCCCCCCCCACACACACACACAAAATAATAAATAAATAAAGGTTAAAGTTATATCATGGAAAAGAATAAAATCATGATTTGGAAATTACAGACCTCCAAATATAGCTATGGTCCTTGTCTACATTGCAATACATGAAATACCATGTGCTTGACAGATAACATGTTTGAGCTGCTGTAATTATCAGTTTTCCTTTGTTGTATAATGGGTTCTATGCGGTTTTTATAAGATTTATGCACGGTTCCTCCTTGTTCACTTTGATATGAGTCTTGCTTTGGTAGTTTCTCATTTATTTAAACATATGCTTTTTCCTCTTATGCATGTTTTCTAGCTAGTCCTTGGTAGGTCTTTCAGACTAGCAGCCTACTTACCATATTTTGATACAGGGAAAAATGTATCTTCTATTTCTGGGAACTACAGCTCTTAGTTTGGTAAGCTTTTCTCCAACATCAATCCCCTATTTGATCAGAAGCCTTTTGTTTCAAGGTTTATATGTATTTAACTGTTTCCGTTTGCTGTAGGTAACCACTTCTCTCATGTTCAAATTAATACCTGCTGTGATGCACCTTGGCATTCTCATGCACTGGTTTCCTGCAGAAAGCAACATTAGAATGAGGTGTGTTCACTTGTTATATGATTTTGACTGATAAACTATTTAGTTACTGATGTAAACCAAACTTGGTTGTTTGCATGACCTTCATATGGAACTTGAGAAGTTCAAGACTTGACAATTCTACAGTGTTACTGGATTTTATAATGGTCTAGTGGGAAATGGACGATGACAATAACTTCATGCATTTGATCATTATCCATATATTCATATTTACATGCTTCTTTTAGATTTGCTGCTCTCTAGTATGTTGTGTGCTGCAAATTGAGCTTTTGTAAGTATTGACATATCATACTTTATATTGTCATGTTTTGAAAGTTAATATCAATTTTCTCCTTTTAGGAACAGGTTTTGAAAAACTTTTTGTGACCGTGAGATACTGAACAAAGTATGTTTTTGCCTAACAAGCTGTTCATTTCTAAACTTGCCTTGTTTCTTCCACATGTTTTCAGGATAAAGCTACGGTGCTTGAAGCTTACAACGGAGCACTCTATTATCAGTTCCTTATATCTCATTCAATTGGAGCCTTTATTATCCAATTATCCAGTCTTCATTCCGATACCAGAATTTTAACCATATACAAGGAAATTCTTTAATCGATGGGTAAAGAAGATTTGGCTGCCTGATCAATCCAAGGATGGGAATCTGTAAACTAGAAGTAGCTGCCACATATTTGAATTGGAAGTATGCCGAATGGATTCATAATGGCAAATGATAATTTGTCATTTTATTTGAATTGTTAGATGAGGGATTAAAAGGGTTTGTCATAGTCCATTGAGAAGGATATGGTGTATCAAACTATCAAACTCCTAGTATGATATTATGAAGGCATGGGGATCAACGAGTGATGATCCATAAATGAGCCATGTCGGAGTTGTAGCAGTGGAGGCTCTTTTTTATGGATCTTTTTTCTGGTAATGTTGGAGGACATTTATACCTGTTAACATGATAAATCTCATTTTCATTCATTCATGATCAGAAAGTGGTACTTTTATTGCCCAGAATCAGTCCGTTGGATTGTAATAGATATCCTCGTGTCATAGTATTGGTTTTTTAGAGTGAGGTTTTGAAGTTTGGCTCTTTGTTTTAGTGCACGTGTTTGAGTAGGCTATATTATCACCTTTTTTGTTTGAAAAGCTCTTTATCTTATGAGTGGGACTACATGCTTTATATTAACTATTAAGTATTTGGAAAAAATTTATGATTGAAAATGAATGGTGGATCATGTCAAATTGTGAGTCTAAACTTTGGAAGATAATGTATACTCTAAAGAGTATCTTAAATTAAAAATTTGTGTATTTGATGCTCTAATAAAAATCAGGCAGATTAACCTAAATACTCTAGTTATGATATTGTATTTAGTAAATCTAATTATCAAAATCTAATAAATTTAAATGTATCAGTATTTAAAAACTTCGAGATAATGATTACTAAAGTGATTTTCTAATTTATAAATTCTACCATGTATTTCTTATACTAGCCCAATTGATTTCATTCATTATGCTCATTTATTGCAAAGATTGGGATGAGCAAAATGAGTTGCAATTAAGATCTTCAACATTAGGATATGCAATTTATATAACCTATCATAGATTTTATAATATTGAACTTTTATAAGAAAGATAAAATTTAACATATAATCTCAGCCTTCCTTATTTATATCATAACTGCTGCTGCTGCCATAAGTCTCTCTAAAGCTGCTATAAGTCTAACAGAAGAAATGGATTAGTAATAGCAAAGTTATTATAATACAAGAAATTGGCTATAACAACAAAGTAATCTTCATAGAACCATAGTTGTTCTACCCAAAAAAAAAATCATAGCTGTTACCTTCGTATGCCCTGTGTGATTATGATGATAACTGTTGTATACTCCGTAAGATGCATTTTTCAGTCAGGACAAAGGCCATTCTAACGCCCTTTTTTTCGTCATAATCAACATCAATGACTTAAGCTAATTATAAAATTCCAGTAAAATAATGATCTTATTATGAGAGTAAAACGGCTGATAACGGTTTGAGCCAGGGACTTCTCATGACGAAAACCTTGGATCCCAATTCCCAGGACGATAGGGCAAAGACTTCATAAAAATCATAAAATAATAATAATGATAACAATAATAACAATAAGAACAGAAGAGCCTGGCAAAGGGCACAGTCTTCGATAACTCCTCGCTTACCACGTGATATCAATAATAAAAAAATATACGTAGACTCGTTCAGCTCGTTTAGTTACCGCGTATAGAGTTTATCCTTCGAATCTACTACCGAGCTCACCAAACTCTCTGTATTACCTCATCTCGTGTATAAAAATTTATACGCATTACAATGATCTGCCGTTAGTTGTGCTGTTGAAGCATCACCGACCATAAATCTTTTTTCTGCATAGAAGCTTCTGTGCGTAAGCGTGCAAAGATAGCATTGTGCAAGCGCACTATGTGTGTGGCCTGAAGCTTTATTTTTTACCCCGAATGCTATTATGACCATGCGTGGCAGCTGGCAGGTGTCAGATAGTGGGCCCCACGGTTTTTGTTTCCCGTTTTTGCCTTCGCCAATTGCCTACCACAATCGCTCCCTCCAGCTGTGGCCTGCGGACTGCCGTGGGTCCGTTCACGTGATCGAGCGTCCATGTAGCTGGACCCCACCACACCCAGGCCCATCTACGTGGGCTCACACGGAACTGACGTGGATGTGGTGCCGTGTGGGTGTCTTTTGCGGGGCGTGCTTCTGGGAACATTGGAATGGAAGGAGGATATGCGCGGCTCTCCTCTCTTTTTGTTTTTGGGGGGGGGGCGGTGGGGTTGTTGTTATTCCACTAATTGCTTCCAGAAATCTACTTTGTTATCCTGTTCCTATGAAAGATAAAAAGACGATGTGAGGCCACTGAGTGGCCGATCACTTTTCCATTCACTTAAAAAAATGGTGCTGGACTACGTTAGTTAAAATGGTTCGCAGAGGAGACCTCAGATTTGGGCTCTCAGTTCAAGGAAGGAGCGCCTGGTGCGTAATCCAAATAGAATACGGATTCTTTGGCAGCACCAACGGCAGCAGCGCGAGGATAGAGAATGGAGGAGATAGAGAGAGAAAGGCTGACACATTGTCAGACGACTTTCGCTGCTCACACCGTACACCGCCCCTCTCGCATCTCGATCGCTACCGCCGTTATAACGGTCGTTGTTTCAATTGAATGCGGTATATTCTTGCCGTTATCCAACGGCTGGTAAAAATCTTGTTTACACCACCATTTTATAGATGTGGTCGAGCCTGCCTCATCTTGAAAATGCAATCAACTCAGACTTAGTAATCTAAAGCTTGGTTCCCTCCAAAAATGACAAAATAACCTTTAGATTCTAAATTGAGATATTTTTACATCATGATATTGATCGTAGCATACGATACATTGCACCAGTAAATAATGCACGTATGAATATGAATTGTGCATATAGATGGTATGCATTATTTATTGAATGCCCACCTTATAATGGATGATCAGTGTAATGTATTTCATACTGTGATAATAAATCTTATCATTATTATTATAAATAAGTACAAGTGAGTAGTATGTTACATAACTCATTTAATTCAACATATATTTTATTTGTTTGCATAATCTATTTTTTTATGTATTTCGGTTGTGCCTCGCTAGATATATAAAGATGATATTAGAAAATTATAAACAACACTATCTTTGCATTCAAATACCCTGGGAACAACGAATAAAACATGGATCACAAAATTCACCATCCAGCCCGGACAGAGACTTCTGCTGTCAGTAGACTTTGGCCCTTCAAACCAGTGGTTTACCTGGCAGTCTTCCGGACTACACCATCCTGCAGCTTATAGTAAGGCCAACAGCACCCATGTATGGCATCCTATGTCTCGTGATCCGTGAGCTAAAACAGAGAAAAAATAATTATTCCTTGTAACAGACCGTTCTGACTTCAGTAACGGATTCCTAACACTCCTGGGGCAAGAGAAACGTTCCACTTACATAACGGCGTTATATAAACCTCTCCTCAGCCCTCACCCCTAGTTCCCTGCCGCCATATCTGACAGCTATCCATCCCACAATTCCCGTCTTGTCACCAAAAGCAATTTGGTTTGAGGCCAAGAAGAAGTATTCGGCCTTCTTGCCTTTGGACTTCGGAGAGCAAAAGAGAAGCGAAGAAAGTAGCGTTCTCTCTGCTGCCTTGTCATCTTTGAACCATCTCTTCCAACGCGTGTGGATGTCCAGAGGATGGCTGAGGAACAGAACCACCACCACCACCCCAAGAAGAGCAGCAGCAGTATAGCCTACTCCCACCACCCTCCAAAATCCCTCGCCTTTCATCAGATGCCTCAGGTACTACTTTGCTTCCTTTTAATCGTCACTATACTCTCTTTCTTTTATCTGTATTAACTTCCTTTCTTCTTTGCTGGTGTTGGGTAGAGTTGATGATGAGATTATAAGTTTTCTAATGGATGTAGGGGTGGTGACGATGGCGGCTCCATCGCCGCTGGGGCTGGGGCTGAGACTGGGGCTCGGGGGTGGTTACAGCAGGCCGGCTTTCACTTTTATGCAGCTGCAAGAGCTGGAGCACCAAGCGCTCATCTACAAATACATGGTGGCGGGCGTCCCCGTCCCGCTACACCTCGTCCTCCCCATCTGGAAGAGTGTCGCCGCCTCCTCCTACGGCCCCCACCACTACCCTCTTGTAGGCACTTCTTCCTCTCCTTTATCTCCAAACTTTTTTTTCCTTTCCTTCTTACTATGGGCTTCTTTGGTTTGATTGTGTTCATTTCGTGCATCATTTGATTCTTTGGTGGTCCTTGTTTGGGATTCTTAATGGTTGAGCTCCTAATTAACTCACGATGGAACATCTTTCTTGGAATAAAAGTACAGGACTAATACTATAGCGTTGATTGATCCGTCATTTTCCTTCATATGTAGCTCTTTCCGTTTTCTCATGTTATGCTGAGAAAAGAAAGCACTAGTTTGGAGTTTAAAATTGTGCTCAGTAACTCGGTTCTACAACCTTTTTTGGAACATCCAAATGCTTTAATCAAGTCCTTGGGGTTTTATATGGTTTTTAGAGTCTGTTATACGCTTTAAGCATAAACTACAACCTTTTATGAGGGTTTGAATAACAGAACTACTTTTCTTCACGTTTTTTGAATCTTTATTTCTTGTAAGCTTCGTCGATTCTTGACTCTTTGGGTTGGCTCAACAACAGTCATGGGTACGGGAGCTTGTGTTTAGACTACAGGAATAGCATGGAGCCGGAGCCCGGGCGGTGCCGGAGAACCGACGGCAAGAAGTGGCGGTGCTCCCGGGATGTCGTCCCCGACCAGAAGTACTGTGAGCGCCACATGCACCGCGGCCGCAACCGTTCAAGAAAGCCTGTGGAAGCAGGAGCTGGAGCAACCGCCGCCGCCGCCGCCGCCTCCACGGCCACCACCACCCTGGCCGCCACCACATTGCAAGTCGAAGCCAACAACAATGGTAGCAACACCATCCCCACCACCACCTATCTCTCTATCGCCATCCCATCTGGCAGTGGGCTCCATTTGATGCCCACCACCAACTCCAGCAGTAGCAGCAGCGGCGGCAGCAACAACGTGTCACCTCCCGGCTTGGCTTCTCGCCCACCAGCGTCCTCCAGGGCGGCACCGCTTGTAAACCGGGCCTTCTTGAGAGTTGCGACCCCTCTCTCTCTCTCTCTCTCTCTCTT
>KE504764.1:983627-998527 GCA_000441515.1 Elaeis oleifera | reverse complement strand
CCTCTCTCTCTCTCTCTCTCTCTCGTTTGTCTTTTCTTCCTTTTTTTATCTTGATGTGAGTGTTGGATGACACCAAGGTTTGTTTCTGGTGTGTCTTTTTGGAGATAGAACCCCAGGGGCTGCGACCCTACCGAGCTTCCATCCCATGAGCCTCTTCTTTTGTTCCATTGTCCTAGTATGGCCAAAGACTGGTGTGAGTTCGAAATGGTGGTGGGCTTGTTTTGCAGCTTCCAGTCTCTTTTTTCCTGTCTCAGGTCATTGAGCTCCATGCAGTAGCTAGCAGATAAAGGTGGTTCAGCTTTTTCACCATAACATGAAACGCATACGATATGAATGTGCTAAATGGTAAAGAGAGGGCCGGGGTTGTTAATTATTGGACTCAAGTCTGACTCTAGTTCAAATTGGATTCGATTTGATTATTATCGAGCTCAAATCTAGTTCGAATAGTATGAAATATTAAGTTGGAAAAGAGAGGAAGTTGTTAATTATTGGACTCATACTGTATGAATGTGCTAAATGGTAAAGAGAGGGAATTGTTAATTATTGGACTTAAGTAGGATTTTAATCCAAATTGGATTCGATTTGATTATTATCAAGCTCAAATCAAGATCGAATAGCCTGAAATATTGAGTTGGGAAGCTTGCCAATTTATTAAATTTATATATATTTTTGATAATATTATTTTATTTATAATATATGGTATTCAAGAATGGGTTAATATTCAAGTCCAGTTGACTCTGTTTTGAGTGGTGTCTTTTTTTCATCAAGTTGAATTTGAGTTTTTTTCGTCAAGTTGAATTTGAGTTTGGGATATAAAGATTCAATCCGTAAAAGTATTTTTAATATTTTATATTTTTAGCTGTTCAATTTGATTCAATTACGCACCTAGAGGCCTATCTATTTCTTATGAGTTTAAAAATATAAAATATTGTATGGTAAAGATGCTCTCGATGTTTGAGAGATTCCATGTCGGGAGGTTAGAAGTAGTTCTTTTTACCTGATTGTGTTTCTTCGTTAGTGGTGCTGGGGCTCGCAGTTCCCCGCGGTGGATGCCTTCTGGTCTTGGGGTGGACAGGCATGAGCAAGGTCTGTCCTCGAAAGCTTCGAGCCTCGCAATTTCCACGAGTCCTCCCTGGTCTGGAAGCTAGTTAGGGCTTCATTGGAGTCTTTTAGCATACGCGTGCCTTGGGGCGTTCTAGCCCTGGAGTGCACTGATTAAAGGATGAGACCGTACATAAGTAGGAGAGGCAAGATGCCGCGCGCCGACCGGGTAAACTAGTTATGAGTACCTACGCTTAGCTACTTTGGAGTTCGTGAAAGTTTCAGGCCCTACAAATCTTGACATGAGTATTGTCTTGCTTGCCCAGGTTTGTAACTAATCCTCGGAGCTCCAGTCTCTGTATATATACTCTAATGTCATGGTTATTCTAATTTGAACGTATTTTGAAACATCTATTCTACACTGCTACAAGTTGGTGACATACCAGTTGGCTATCGGTCTGGTGCTTTCCATTGTTGTGCTGTCCACAAACTGTAGATGCCAGTGGAGGTATACAGAGAGAAGTTTTAGCCTGCTTGCACGATTACTGGGATTTGAGAGAGAATTGGCTGTCTGTCAGTATGATTAACTGTCCAAAAAAAGACTTGTGATAGATGTATCTTTAATGGACTAATATGAGTCAGTTACATGAGAAGTGTCTGATGCAAAACAGATGGAAATGTGAGGATATCGCATATAAAATGATCGTTCGATATGATGTGGCGTGTGCATGCGATGATATGGTGAGAGATGAAACGGTGAGGATGGTTGTTGGCAATCTCGCTATCGTTTTGGATTGAGAAAACCTTTTGGTGTTATGGCAAGCTCTAGAGTTAATGCATGGCCTCTGCAATGCAAAACATGCATCCGGACTTCTCGTGCAGTAGCAATCTTTTCTTGATTAAAGTTTTGGTCAGTGACTGAAGTTTTCAATCGCCCCGAAAGGTACTCAACCGGCTCAGTTGAAGGTACTAAAGAACCTCTAGTGTTACTGGCCAAAAACTTTAGTACCTTCGGTACCTAGAGGTTCAGCAAGTGGTGGTATATAATCATCATAAAGAGTGCCACACGACATTAATCACAATAGGCTATCATAAATTTTTAAACCTACAATCTACCACAGACTTTCAGTCAAGGAAAAAAAAAAGAAAAATCTACTGCAGACTGTAATAATGAATCATTGGGATGTTTGAAATCAAGAGTGCGATTATGAAATCATTGGAATGTAATAATAGGATTCGGTAGTATTTCCAACATACACATTACATGATTGGGATGTTTGCTATCAAGAGTGCGGCCTTATGAAATAATGAATCACTCATGAGTTGGCATTTAACAACTATGAAACAATTTCACAACATTATGATAACAGCTGTAGTTTTTTAGCTTTTAATATTTTTAGTTTCACAGTAGAAAAAAAATTAGAAATAACTTAATTGACATTATTCACTTTGAATACATGTTCATCCAACTCTCAGATATACTGGAAAGGTATTAAAGTTCCAACGCTGAAACGGTCAGAGGGCTTAATAGCTATCAAAGTGTCATACCCTTGATCCCAGGGCCTTCTCCAACACCTCTCCCTCCTCACCCCGCACTTCCACACTCATGATCTCCTTAAATTCAGGCTCTTCACCGATGTTGATGTGGCGTCTGCCCTCATAACTATGCCTTATCCTATCCTGTTCGACGAAATACCCAACCGAAACGTCATCACCGTCAGAACCATGCTCACCAAGCTCAATTGGGCCTGTCCAGAAGTCCAAGCCTGACTTCTGGTCCAAATCTTGAGGTTGAAACTTAGACTCTAATTCATTATAAGAAGGCTCTTTTGCCGGTAAACTTTTCAGCGCAAGAGCAATTCTTTGTGCACCGCGTGCATTGATTGGATCATGCGGGGTGCAGCTCGTTTTGCACCGCATGCAGTGCAATAAGGATTTCGCTTCGACGCAATCGGGCATATTAGGTCCAGCTCGGTCTGTTCGCCCAAATAGGCTAATTCAGGAAAAGCCCAATTGAGCTTTGAGCTAGCTTCCTTCGTACCGAGCCTTGGAAAGCAAATTCGAATCTAAGCTTGGGCCGAAGCCCAAAATATTTTGGGCCAAGCTCGGGCGGGCATGTGGCCCAGCTTGACCTAGCTTGATACCAACTCTATACACAAGGGACAATTGTAGATTCCACTTGTGTCAAGTTACCACTTGTGCCAAGTTAAACTACTTCATGCGCAATGCATTTGGCTAATCCAATTGGAGAAAGAAGATAGAAACCACTAGGACACCAAACATCCCTAGCAAGTAGAATAGCATTTGGTACCAATTTTAAGCATGTAGAATAACATTTTCTACATGCTAGTGGAATCGCACATATCCATCAAGGAACCGGGCAATCGGGGCTGAAGCATGGGTTTCTCCATCCTTCCAGGGACTGAAATGCCCAATGATAACATAATAGGTTACCTTATAAAGACTGTTTAGGTTACCATATCACTATCAAAATTGACGCACAAAACCATGGATGAACACGTATGACCATGCACAAGTACAAACTTTCTATATTTTAAACATGCATGCCAGTAAATTAATAAACAATAATTTTTTTAATTCGTTATATAACATCATACTAAACTACCAATTAAAAAAATTAATATAACAATTAACATAAAGATATCTGACATTATCATTGTGCAAAATTGAAGAATTGATAATTACATGTTTGCAATTTATTTAATATAACATCATGGATGCAGATAAACCTTCACCGTGCTGTTATTTTGCTGTTACGTATCGATGAATATTTTAGCTTGTTTCTCTGGTGCGCATTATGCAAATACCATAGAATGTTTTGATGTCTGTGCATAGACATCTACAGATCATTATAAATATCATTTAAATAATCATTGTCTTCTTGAAAAGGAAAAAATTAATTATTGAAAGTTTTAAATGAAGGAGTCATCGTATGGCATCGGACTTATGCAGGCTAGGATGAACTTTTGTATCGCCTGAACTATTGAAAGGTTTCTTTCCATTCAAGCTCTCATTATTGCAAAATGATTCAAGAAAATGATATCAGATAATTGAACAATTGACAGACCATGGCATTATGGACCAATAATATACTGACGACATGACGATCCATAATTACTTTATTCGATTGCATAAGCTTTCTACCTCTAACACATTGTTTAATTTACTTCTTTTTATGTAGATATTTGCAAATATTTATAGCGATTCTTTTGAAACAAAGGTGTTAATTGGTCGGTTAGCCCAATGATCGGGTTCAAGAACCCGGCCTCAAGCTCAAAATATGAAATCTAGACAAGTTTAGGACATACCTGGTCTTCTAAAGTTTCAGGGATAGAGCAAGTTTGCTCGCGGATGGCAAAATTTGATCTTAAGTTAATCCTCTAACAAACTAGATCATTTTTGAGTCAAATTTAGGTTAGGAGTATGAATCAAAACTTTGGATCTAGACTGTAAATCGAATACGGCCCAAGATTCTTTCGAACAGGACCTTGTGAGAATTAAAAGAGAAATTCTTTGCGCACCGTACATTTGCGGTGCGCAAACGTGCGGTGCGCAAATACGTGCATCCCGAGCAAAAAAATTTTTTTCATGCCACTGCCCAACTCCGCACATGAGCCAATCACCGTGCACAATCCGCACCGTGCATGGTGCACAAAAATTTCTCGGAGTAAATTGTTTCGATGCCAAGTGGGTCTCAAACTAGGCGATCATGGCCCAACCATATGACGTCCCAAAGTTTGTAAGCCGCTATCTACCGTAGATATCACTTAAAAAAGTTATAAAACCTTTTACCCAAAAAAAAATTGTAAAACCATTACATAAGAGGTAACAAAGAAGGAAGTTGACACCACAAATGTTGCTGCTAAAAACCAAGCCAGTGAGATCGGCCGGTCTTCGCAAGAGAAGTCAAAGCAAAAGAGTCCTCGACAAGAGATGAGATTGAAAGATCCTCGACGGGGACGAGGTGTCGATGAAGATAGCGTTTCTCGAAGGATTAGTCCCTTCGTCATCATCTTTGGCTTCTGCTCAACTTATCCAAGGATAAAGAGCGCGGATTGGTTATTTCAAGAGATTTCTAGAGGATTAGCCCCTTCATCATTATCCTCGGACCTCGCTCAACTCGTCTGAGGATGAGGAGCATCGATTGGCCATTTTGAGGGATTCGAGGATAAGGAACATCTGTTGGCCTATGCTCGACACATCCGAGGATAAGGAGTGCCGGTTGGCTATTCTGAGAGATTTCTTGAGAGTTAGCCCCTTCATTATCATCTTTGACCTTTGTTCACCTTATCCAAATATAAGGAGTGCTGGTTAGCTATTTCAACGGATCTATGAAGGGTTAGCCCCTTCATCGTCATCCATGGCCTCCATTTGACTCATCTGAGAATGAAGAGCATAGGTTGGCCATTTCGAGGAATCTTCAAAGGATTAGCCCCTTCATCATTGCCCTCGCCTGATGAGTGCCTCAATCTCATTTTTTAACTGTCAATACTCCTCGATATCGTAATCATGGTCTTAATAATATTGATGATATTTTCTTAAATTTCACCATGAGGCAGGGCTATCATCCTCCTCTGCCTCGATAGATCTCTTTGGTACTCAATCTCCATAAGTATCTGGACTCAAGATGCATTGAGTGGAGTATAATTTTCAAAATCTCCAAGATAGAGATCTAGATCAGCAGCGTTCAAGTGAGGTCCTCATCTAGTTATCACGAGGAGGTTTTTTGGGATTGGCATAATCTCCTATCACTTTGACAGCCCTCATACTTATGTCCCTCACTCTTGAGCTCGCCATCTTCTTCTTTCTCAAGACTTGTCGCGGGGTGTTCTCCATGCCGAGTCCATGCCTCCTCCGTGTTTGTTTACTTCTCCACTCTTGCCAATATTTCGATAAAATCCTTAGGGTATCTCTTCGCAAACGAGAAGTGGAAAGCATTCTTAAGCAACCCACCTTTGAGAGTGGCATGGTCACTAATTGGTCCAAGTCACGTACTCCAAGGGTTGTGGTATTGAAGCAACTAATGTACTCCTAGAAAGATTTATCCTCTTATTGTTTAATGCTATTGAGCAAGTCTAAGCTACGGTGCTATCGGTGACTACTGACAAAATGAGTTATGAATAGTCGGTCAAGCTGCTTAAAAAATTAATCGAGTCGAGCTGAAAACTTGAGTATCGGTATCGGATAGCTTTCCTAAAGTAGATGAGAACGTCTGACAAAGAATTTCATCTGTTTCTCCATAGAGAAGCATTATAGTTTTGAAGCTCTTTAGATGGTCAACGGGGTCCAAGGTCCGGTTATACGGCTCCAATTGTGACATCTTGAACTATGGTGGGATCGGTTCATCCATAATCCTCTTGATAAATAGAGAGTCAGCATTGAAGCCAAGCTCCACATTATGCTGTTGAGTTCAGCCTTGCATGCCTCAATTCATTGATGTATCTCCTGAAATCTAATCTCCACCTTAGTATTCTGAGCAATGTAAGGATCTCGGTGCCAAGGAGGGACGTTGCTCAAATTGGAGTCCTTTCATGACCACGGGATTGGTGACCGCCTACCTTGTCCTCGACTGGGGCTTTTGGGTCGGCTGTGCCGACTATGCCCCTACCTCAGATTATGAGGAGATGGTTGCTGGATTTTCGGTTTAACTTGATCTCAGCGCGAGCATCTGATGCAAGTTGAGCTATAGCAACTTGCGTATTTCTTATACTGCAATGGTCAAGGTCTGCACCTATTGCACGATGCTGTTGAATTGATCGTTGGGGACCGCCAACATAAGTTAAGGAGGTAGCAATGACTAGATCGGTTCAGGTACGACGGCTTCCCATTGAGCATCATTGGATCATGCATCATTGGAGCGATGGATGGCATTTTAAACTCCCCTTCGTGGCCTCGTAGTGAAACATTCTCTCTTCAAATGAACTTTCGACAGTATTCGTGACCTTTCTTCTAGCGTTAATTTATTGCTACCAAGATCCAAGCGGATGAGGTCGGATTGATCTTCCCAGGAGAAGTCAAGATGAAAGAGTCCTCGACGGGAGACAAGGTTGAAGGGTCCTCAATGGGAGATGAGGTGCTGATGGAGACGGTGCTTCCTGGATGTTGGAGCTGGATCTGTAAAATAAGTCTCTGATCAGAAATTTTTTCGATGAAAACCCTTCGATGCTCAAGTTAGTTAGAATTGAAAAATAGAGGTACAGAGTACTGGGTAGTAGGGCTGAAAACGGTTCAGTCGGTCTGGTTTTAAGTAATTTTTTCCAACCGAACCGATATTTTAGTTTAAGAGATTCTTAAAATCAAATATTTGACTAAACACAATTGGTTTCTCCGATTCGGTTTTGTATCGGTTCGGTTTGTTCATGTCACTTTCCTAAGTATTTGAACGGTTTGAACAGTTTTTTAGTTTAAGTGAGTTGATCAATCGAAATAGGGCCAAATTAATATTTTAGATTCTTAATTCATATAAAGTATATGGCCCAACTTTAAATATACATATAACATAAATGTATATATAAATATATGAAGTATGAAATATAAGTGTATATATAAATATATAAAACGACAGTAATTTAAATTCGATTTGTCGGTTCGGTTCGGTTTCAGCGGATCATATAAATCAATAAATCAATAATCAAACCGAATATCAATTTTTTATTTATTCAACCAAACTGAATCAATTAAATCATCAAACCGCCATATTTGATCCGCTTCAGATCGGGTTGGATGGTTTAGACAATTTAATCAGAATTTTTTACACCCCATTGTATAGCATAACATCTCAAGACTCTCGAAAACTTATTTAAGATCCCTTTTTCTTCTTATTTATAGGGAGCGAGGATGAGTCGTGTACATCAAGGGTGCTAGCTGTCATCGGCAAGTGCATATAGATTGTGCCAGTGGAGATCAAGTTTCGTATTTATGATATGGAGCCAGCTAATAATTACCATTCTAAATCGTGTTTGAATCCTGCTAGCTTGGATTTCTTTATCTGATCTTGCTGTGATTGTGAGAAGTATTGCTTATCTGAAATAACCAACTTATTGAATTGGAGCGATCTGGTGAATTGGGACCATACTGCTTAGATTACATCAGATCAATCATGGCCAACCCTTGCACACCTCGACGGAAATCGAGGATCAGATTGGCCAAGATTGGGGTCAAGGCTCACAACAATCAGGATACTATATATAAATAGAGAATTTTGTAACAAGAGACGATACGATGGATTGCGTTCCTAATATTGTGACAGAGACCCCGACGGCAGCTCCAAGCCCAGGTAGGAGGAGACAATGGAATGGGCCCTTGAGCCCTGCGGCCTCAACCAAGGAAAGAGAAGCGGTGGGTCCCTCGGATTGATTGGTGGGAAGGCGTTCAGAGCCTGCCTGGCAGGACGGGAAGAAGGACAGGAGGAGGCTTTGGATTCGAGTGCCTGGGTGAGCATGGCAAAGAAGTGGACGGATTCTTCGTAGCACTGGGGAAGATTCCTTGCCAGCTGGCAACGTTCCCATCAGCCTACACCTGGCTCCATTATCCCGCCACAAGATGGGCCCGATGTCTTCCCGCCACCAGCTTAATTTGGCGGGACGCCGGAGCGGTCGAACCCAGGTTTTCAAATTTGAATTACCTTTTTTTTTTTTCAGCAGGGAAAAGACAGCCAAGCGGCTTAGAACGGTTTCCAAACTCTCAGACTCTCAGTTTGCCATGTTGGATGGGGACCAGACTTTCTCATGAATTCCAACCTCTCGAGATCCCTCACCGTCCAAGTGTCCGTCATGGTCGTAAGCTTTGGTCCAAAACCCTTTTGTTGGTAGAATTTGACACGATTAATGTGATGTACAGGGAAATTGCCATCCCTTTCTTTCTAGAGATGACAAGAGAATATGTTTGATGGCAGTTCAAATTCAAGGCGCAACAGCATGCATCTAGAATTGACATCCCAATAAGAGGAAAATTATTGGATAGAATGATTTTACCGCATAAGATATAGGCAAATCCAATGAAAGCTCAACCACAGCCATAAAATCCAATTCCCATTAAATATGTGTCCATGGTTTAATAGAGAAAAAATGGTTTAGTGAGAAAGTTGCAGGCAGTAAGAAAAAAAATGGCTTGGTGGAAAGTAAACAGACGTCCCTACTTCCAATCCGTCAACCATTAAAGCTCAACACATCAACCATAAAAGCTGATTCCATTAAATGCAAAACCATGCCGAGAAGATTGATTTAGCAGTACAAAAATCATGTGGGCGGGCATTAAGCAAAAAAAAAAAAAAAAAAAGACGGGACTCATGGTTTGTCATGTTTTCTTTAACAACAATCTCAAAGAATAAAGTTAAAAATTAAAAAAATTTTCTATAACAAAGTTGTTAGACTTGTGATTAAAAAATATTTTTTTTATTTTTTATATATATTTTTATCATTACATATTATATAATTATATAATATATATTAAATAAATTAATCATCAAACAAGTTAATATATACCTTCAAATAAATCGATATATAGCTTTATGAAGCCATCAATAAACAATATACGGTTAAATAATCTATACTTATTAAATTAGTCATCTAACAATTAAATACATGCCTCCAAACAAATTGATACACGAATTCTGAAATATTAAATTTATTAGTACACATTATATAGCTTAATAATATACACTCATTAACTTTTGATACATATTGCAAATTTTTTTGATACATATCCAACTATAATCCAATACATATCTCTAGATAAAAAGCATATCCTAAAAACTATATATCGATTTATCTGAATGTGTGTATTAGATCATTACTAAATGTGTATCAAAAGAGCTGGCAGTATGTATCGAAAAATCAATAAGTGTGTATTATAATACCATATAGTTAGGGTATACTAGTGAATATAATGTTCTAAAACTATATATTAATTATTTAAAGATATGTATTGGATTGCTAGATAACTAATTTACCAAGTATGTATTACTTGACCACGTACTATATATTGGTGAACTCCATATTTTGAAAACTATATATCAATTTACTTAGAGGTGTGTATTATATCACTGCTAGGTGTGTATCAAAGAAGTTTGTATTATGTATTAGAAAGTCGATAAGTATGTATCACTATACTATGTAGTGTCTATTGGTGAACATAATATTTCGAAAATTATGTATCATTTGTTTGAAGATATGTATTGGATTACTAAATAACTGATTTATTAAGTGTGTATCATCCGTCTGTGTACTATGTATTAATGAACTTCATATCCCAAAAGCTATGCATCGATTTTGCTGGAGGTGTTATTAATTTGCTTAATGATTAATTTATTTGATATATATCACTTGATCATGTAATATGTATTGATAAAAAAATATATTATAAAAATAAAAAAATATTATATTTTTTATTTTAATTATAAATTAATATCTTCGTTGATAAAATAAAATTATTTTTCCTACTTTCAGCAACTTTCTTACTAAGCCATTTTTCCCTATTAAACCGTGGTTAGCCATGTTATGTATTTAATGAGAACTAGATTTTATGGCTGACATAATGAGCTTTTATTGGCTTTGCCTGTATTTTATATGATAAAATCATTCTATCCAATAATTTTTTAATAAAAAAATAGTATACGAAAAAGATTGGATGAGTGGAGGTGGTGAAGAGGTGAGAGGACGAGATGGAAGCAGAAAATTGATAGTTTCTTCTTTGACAAAATGAAATCTCATCAACTTTATACTGAACAATGGATTATGACCCAGCAATTTCACAATCTAGAGCTCATTTATGTGGAAAGTCCACGTCAAAATGCCAAGGACAAGGATGTGATTTATTGCCATTGATCATTAACACCTGCATGCACGGGCAAGATTTAGACATGAACTTGACTATAAAAGTTTTGCTAACTAAGTTCTATTGAATGCTACTGCATGGCAAGATTATCAAATGGAACATAATAAACATCTCCAAACAAAATCACACGACATCAAGGCATTTGTATTTTCATGTGTTCTCTCTCTCTCTCTCACACACACATCGATTCAGTGGTGAACGAGGATGGAAATAATATTTGGCCATAACTATTTACAAAAATTTGATAATTTGTGGACAGCGTGTACATGAGATCCCAGCATATTATATATATATAAAGATGATATAGTTTATCCTAAGGATGGTAATCCGATCGGATCGGATCAATCTGGATCGGATCAGAAAATCGTCAACCCAAATTCAATCTATTTATTAAATGGATGAAATTTAAATATGAACCTGATCTGTTTATTAAATAAGTACTCGATCCGATCCGTTTAATCTATTTATTAAATAGATCAAATTAAGTTAAATAGATTAAAAAAATTCAACGGATTAAACAGCTTAAACAGATCGGATTAAATAGGTCGGAAATAGATTAAACATATTTTAAATAGATTAAATGGATCTTAAATGAGTTAAATAGATTAAACAGGATGGATTAGAAATAGATCAAACAGATTAAACAGATTAAATAGATTATCTAATTTAATCTAATTTGAATATTAAAAAGATTAAACAGATCAGATATCTAAAATTCAAATACAATCCAGTGATTAAATAGGTTAAACAGATCGATCCGTTTATGATCCAAATTTATTTAACTTAAACCCAAATCTGTTTATGACGGATCGAATATCGGTCGGATTGATGGCTCGGATTAGGATCATAGTTTGCCGATCTTAGTTTATCCAGTCCAGCTACAAGCAGCAATTAATGGTGGTAATTTAAAGCTGATTTAAATTTGATATAAATGAATTTGGGACAAACATGTGAACCTATTTAGTTATGTTTCTTAATAGATTGGATCATAACCAACCTATTCGATCCATTTAATATATTTTTGATTAATTTAATCAGATCTATTTAACATGTTTGATTCATTTAACTAATTTAATCTGATTTGATATATTTAATAATAAATTATATGAGTCGGATTAAATTATTTATTAATAAATATATCAAATTTTATATTAAATTTTTGATATATTTAACAACCTTATCAAAATTAGATTAACAAAATTTTTGCTAATCTCTATCTAATTTGATCATCATCCGATCCGACCTGAATCATTGCCTCCCCAAACAGCAATGCAAAGGACAACCGATCAGCGCCCAAATGCTCACCATCCATAAGTTGACCCCGTTTTATTAATTTATCTATTTATTATTTTATAACGCAATTTGACCGGGCTCATTAGTAATTTCGAGAAGGAGCAAGAATGTTCTGATAAATCCATCAATCTGCCTAGCCCCCAAAAAAATCCAAATACCACAGAGAACACGCCCAGTCCGGCAACATTGTCTCCCTCCCACCCTTTTGCGTCGCTCTCTCCGATGGACTCAGCAGAATTAAGCTTCCAAAACTCTTACCAGATTTAAGAAAAAAATAAACAAAACCGGCCATCAAACCGCATGGAAAGCCCCTCGTAAACCCTCCTCCTCGCCCTCCCCCAATGGCCCGACCCCCTCCCCAGAGTCCGCCGGCGAGGAGGAGAACACCGCCCAAAGCCGGCCGTCCGGTGGAGGAGGCACGGCGATGCGGCTCGTGGTCCCACTCCAAGGCGTCGTCCAGGGCCGAGGGGGCCTCGTCCTCGGCTCCCTCCTCCCCTGCGCCCTATTCTACGTCCTCCAGCTCTACCTCAAGCGCAAGAACCGCTCCTCCCCCTCCTCCCCCGCCGCCAGCGTCTCCGAGCTCCCCGCCGGCATTCCCCGGACCCTTCCCGGGGTCTCCTCTCTTCGAAAACCTCCACCGGCCCAGCACCGATCTCCTCCCGGGCCGCCTCCGTCGCTGGACCCAGTGATTCCCCGTACTATGTTGGGTATAAGAAGTGCCGGGAGGACCCCTACCATCCCGCCTCCAATCCCAATGGCGTCATGCAGCTCGGATTGGCCGAGAACCAGGTATTCTCTTAGCTTTCTTTTATATTTTTGCTCTGTTTTAGATTTGGAGATTTAGGTTGGCTTGTTGGTTTTAGAGCAGTTGTCGCTGGATTTGCTCCGGGATTGGCTTGCTGAGAATTTGAAGGATCTGGCGCTGGATGGCGAGGAGGGGAATTTGAGTATCAGTGGCTTGGCAACTTACCAGCCGTTTGATGGGTTGATTGAATTGAAGATGGTGAGGAAAGGGCTGGATTTTGTTCTTTCTCTTTCACTCGGGTGCTCTTTTTTCATTTGTCGCTTATTTTTGTCTGCAAGCTTTGTTTGATGGTGCTGCTATTCTTTCTTCTTCCTTCCTTCCTTCATTCTTTCTTTAAAATTTCCCGTACTATTGATTTATTTGGTGAACTCAAGAAACTTCACATTAGATGTTTTATGATACATAGAGCAAATTAGTATGTGCTCCCGAATGGCAGGACTTCTATTTGATTCAATGACTCTTAGCTTCTTATGGAAACCTAGATGTATATATGGAAGTCGGCATGAAACATAAAATTTCTGTGCAAGTAGTGAAGGTTTATAAGGAGTAGGTTTTTTGGAAAACTTCCGAATGTTATTTATTCAACGTTCTCAAAATCAAACGACATGTATGCGCTTAAAACCTGTCACCAGAATGACGAACTGAAAGTGGTAAAAAATTGTCAAATATTTATTGAACAGAACAAAGGAGTGAAATAATAAACAAATTAGTAATCAAATAATGATCGACATATTTGTTTGTTTTGATAATTTTATTAATAAACGAACACAGAATTAAGGAGAAAATTCATGACGTTAGTATACTCGTTTATCAAGAAAATTCCCCACTTACATTATATTTGTGTGAGCATTCCATCTGTTAGTAGTATTTGTTAGAATGTAGGTGAGCATACTTGAATATTCAGGGACATATTTAATGATTGGAAAGGTCTATATTGGTAGAAATATTACAAAAAACCTTCTGACATTCATCTTCCTTAGGTCAAGGGGTCAATTCATCTCAACCAAAGTATCTTGTACGCTATGTGGACAAACCCTTGCAAAATTTGTCTCATAAACCAGGGTGATGTCACAACAAGCTCAATATTCCAAACCTGTGTTATGAATCCAAGCACCAAATAGCCTCCTTGTCTCGCCTCCAACTCCTAAGGGATATGGTTGTTAAAGATAAGAATGGAAGATTGAACTGGAAGGGTGATTGTTAGGAGTTGGAAGGTTTTGACAACCATGACTTTTCAATGATGATATACTCATGAATTGCAACATCGCAGGACACTCCTTAGTATGAGAGTTGGTGCTTGACAACATCAACTGTTATGACTACCATCGATGATGTGGAAGGCTGTAACTATTAGAAGTTCTTCTTTGACCTGTTCATGAGTATGGCATAACCTAAAATTTGTCATCCTTTGCATGATCCCAGGGACTTGCTTCTCGTCATTGTACTGGAGGTGTCAACAACCCCCTATTTGCAACTGCATCATTGCCTTCTCTGCTTTAAATAATTGTTATTTGAAGAAAAGATTGCTAGTCATTGATACATTCATGATAATAATTGATATACTTGAAATGTTTAACTTATTTGCTACACGGTATTATGGATGAGCGAGGTTTGGTCCAAATTAATGAAAACCTTAGTTAAAAGATGAGTCGATGACATTCACGGGGTTATTAAAGGATTGGGTTAGTTCCAGTTCATGTAAGTTAACAACCAGTGCAGAAGAACATATTCCTTAACTTTGATCAGATCAAACCCCAGCCATCACTAGGTCAAAGCTGCTTGTTCCCTTGTACTTTCGAGTGGTTACAACCAAAGCTTAAACTTATCTGCTATACCCTGCCTCAAGCTTCTGAGATAAGCAACCTAACCAAACCCACCAATATATATATATATATATATATATATT
>KE504764.1:972336-983607 GCA_000441515.1 Elaeis oleifera | reverse complement strand
AAGTACTTAACTTACTCTCTCTCTCTCTCTCTCTCTCTCTCTCTCTCTCTCTCTCTCTCTCTTTATTTGGATAGAGCTGTTAATATATCAAACTTTTGACTCGAATGCTTGAGATGTATTGTGAGTTAGACTTTACCAGGGAAATTTCCACTGATAAATTTGGCTTTGTCAGCTTTTGTTAGGTAATATTGCGTAGTTTTGTAGTGACAATCATGGTCTCTTTTGTTTCTCAATGTCTTCCTCCATTGCTTCAAAGTTTACTGGAGCATCTACTGTTTAAAAGTTACTACGGAGGATGTGCAACTTATAGAACTGGCTAATTGTTTGGTTTGGAAGTTTGAAGTTAGCTTCGTGATGAGTTCTTGACCTTCCTTTATCCAGATCTGTGTCCCATGGAGTCAAGTATGAGTTTCAGGTCTAGATGCAACTCTAAATGTCCAATCCTTTTATTCTTTAAGTATTTCAACTTGTGAGCATGATACAGGATGTGCTCATGGACCAATTCCTAAATAAGATTGATTAAAGTGGGCCTTATCCTGCATCTGAGATGGCTCTCCTCTCCTCGCTGTCGTTAGGCATCAGGATACCTACCGAAGTGTCAAACTTGAATCCATGTTGAACGATCAGGTGTGCATACTTTGCAGCAATTCCAAGGGTCTGGGTAACATAGCCCTACATTTCCTTGCTATTCAAAGTCATTTGTATTGGAGTTCTGGGCCTTGAATTGTAATATAAGATCCATGCCTGGTCTAGCCTGAAACTGAGTGTAAATTCAGATTTCTTGGTGATCTCTGCTGTTCTCAAATGAATCCAGTTCATCTTTAACCAAAAACTTGAGCCCGGTCTGGCTTAAACTCATTTGAGCATCAAAATTTTGGTCCAAAATTTTGATGGCTGGGTCTTTGGGTCACTTGGGCCAGCATGGCTCATAGACAGCATTGCCCTAGTTATAACCATACTAACCAATTGCAAGCTACCATCTGGAAAGTCACAGCATATAGATAGGAAAAGTCATCTAACATGTGGTGTTTTTGTTTGTTTATTGCAACTCCTGGCTACACTAGAAATGCTTGTCGATTAACAATTTTGTATTTTTCCTTAACAGGCTGTGGCTGGATTTATGGGTCATGTAATGCAAGGATCAGTCTCATTTGATCCATCAAGAATCATATTGACAGCTGGTGCAACTCCTGCAATTGAGACACTCAGTTTCTGTCTTGCAGACCCTGGAGATGCATTCCTTGTACCTTCACCATATTATCCAGGGTGATTTTCTTCTTGTAACAAATTATTCATTTTAATCCATGATACTAAGAGCTCCATCTCATATACTTACAATATTGATATGTGCAGATTTGATAGGGATATAAAATGGCGAACTGGCATAGATTTAGTACCTGCACCATGCCGAAGCACGGAAAACTTTAGTTTGAATATCGCCACTCTTGAAAGGGCATATAATCAGGCGAAGAAGCGAGGCATAAAGGTCCGTGCTGTTCTTGTTCAAACCCTCCAACCTGTGGGCAATCTACTGAATAGGGAAACCCTGTATGACCTTCTTGACTTTGCCACGGCAAAGAATATCCATCTGATTTCTGATGAAGTTTATGCTGGATCAATCCATGGAAATGAGGAGTTTGTTAGTATTGCAGAGGTTCTGCAGACACAAAATTTTGACAGGAGCAGGGTTCATATAATATATGGGCTGTCAAAAGA
Organism: Elaeis oleifera; assembly: GCA_000441515.1. NCBI lineage: Eukaryota > Viridiplantae > Streptophyta > Magnoliopsida > Arecales > Arecaceae > Elaeis > Elaeis oleifera. Next base: position 981,891 of record KE504764.1, on the reverse strand, counting down.
TCTCTCTGTTCCAGGCTTCAGGGTGGAGTCATCTATTCCTTTAATGAACATGTCCTCACAGCTGCTTCACAATTTGCAAGATTCTCATCCATTTCAGCTCCCACTCAGCACTTGCTAGTCTCAATGCTTGCAGATTCAAAATTTATTACCAGGTATGTCATGCAAAACAAAAAGAGGCTTCAGAAAATGTATGCTTTGTTTGCGAATGCACTCAAACAGTTAGGTATTGATTGTGTAAAAAGCACTGGTGGATTTTACTGTTGGGCAGACATGAGCAAGTTCATTCGACCATACAGTGAGAAAGGGAGCTTGAGCTGTGGGATAAACTGCTTAACATAGCTAAGATTAATATAACACCTGGATCGTCATGCCACTGTATTGAACCTGGCTGGTTTCGGTGTTGTTTTACAACATTGTCAGAGGATGATATACCTGTAGTTATTGAACGCATGATGATGGTTATTAATAAGCATAACGATAATCATTGAAATGCTAGAAGGTGACTTCGATGCTACATCAATTTGGTCTGTTGTTTTCATTATTCTGAGTCAGCAAGCTTTCTGCCGTAGATAGCAGGGATGACGTTAATTACCTCTCAATATTGTCATCTATTTTGCCCATCCAAGAATAGACTATGTTGTTGGACTCTGCTTTGGAAGCATACAGGTTGAGGTTTGGGTGAGATAAAACTAATCTTAACATGATCCTTGAGTAGGTCCTGTGGTGATCATTCCCGCTCTGGCGGTAGATTGATGCATTGTTTTGTTGCTGCTGGTACTGAATGGAAAGCACATGAGCACTCTTCTATATGAGTACCTGCAATGGTGGGAGGACTCATGAACGGTCTCTATATTTCTACTGCAAGAGTAACCGGTCCAGAAGTTCTGCTGTATATGGAATGTATCTCAAGAAATATAAAAATCATATTTGTCTCCTAAAGCTAAATTGCAGTTTAAATTCTGTGATATGTGCATTGTAGTTTGAATTCCCCGATATGTGCTCACAATCGTAGCTCGAACGGCTATCAGTGATCGACTAAGTCTGTTTAACAGGTCTACAGGCCCAGCCTGACCGGATTTGTAGTGGCTCAGGTAAGCTCCTGATCTGTGAAACTCTGGCTAGATAGCTAGTGTCTGGTATGGTTGATCAAGTTGGTTGACTATTAACTGATCAGACTTGATTCCAGGCACAATCCATTTAGAAGGCCTTCAGGGAATGGACCTGATTGGATTTGTAGTGTCTTAAATGGGCTCCTCATCTATGAGTCATCCTTTAGCTAGCTTGCTGAGTTGTAGGTGTCTACTTTAGTCAAGTAAGCAGGTTGAATATTACTAACCAGAACCTCCTCGGGTCCAAATAAGGTAAGGTCGTTTTGGTCTTTTTGGCTGAAGATTCAGGTAAATCAAATGCGGCTGCCGTAATAGCAGGAACCATGTATCATTTTAAATACACAGTTGCAGGCATCAAAGTGTATAAAATAACTGTACTGGATACTTCTCAAAGCAAAAAATTAATGTGCAGTGGTGTAACAAAACCAAATAGCCGGTCTGAGTAACTACCATCAAGTGGCTTTTGTAAACATCAACTGGCTTTATTTATAGCTTAATTTGCGTCTCAACACATGAGTTGTCCCAAAGTTGATTGTTCTTCTCGGCATGACACTGTGATCGCGACTGCAGTCCATGGGCTGTAGTTCTGGGCAAAGCAACAGTTGGAGTCAGAGCTCTTTCTTGCCTGTGTACCTTGTTAAGAAGGCCCGCATCAGGAGGACATAGAGGCAGAAGGAACTCCAAGACTGAGGCATCAAAGCAGCCACTTTGTGTTGCTGAGGAACTTCAATTGCTCTCCGTTTCTGATACCAAGTACCAGTTTTCTGCCGGTTTGACCTGTTCTCGGTTGAACCGTTCACAAAGGTGAAAGATTCGGAAGTTGAAAGATTCGCATGCTGTCACATTGTGACTTGGAAAGATAGAAAGGGCCAACCCAAATGCGTCGTCATTCATTTCAGAAGCAAAGCACTTTGAAATCTCAGGTATCAATACTTCCTTTTCTTCCGACACGACAAGCCTTGCTGGAGTGGGGATTCTGATCATGAGGACCGGCTTGGAAATCCACTCTTAGGTGCATCGGGTCTCTCTTGCCGGTAACGGAACTGAAATCTATTGCATGTCTCGTTGCCAGGGATGAGATTCCATGCATTCTTTCTATCATCAGCCTTCTGTAGCACAAGTTCAAACTTTAAAGAAACCATAGACTTGTTCAAACCTTATGCTCTGCTATACGTAGGATACTACATGTGGGTTAGATAGGCTACTTCTTGATTAAAATGTTCAATTAGTCTTATTTAGTGGAACTGGAAACTCAAGCAACTGCTCTCATTATCTCTCCTCAAAGCCCAAATACATTAGTTTAGAAAGCAGTGACAGAAATTGCAATGAATCAAAATAACTTTTATTCAATAAACATCTAAATTTCACATAGCAAAATCCAATAAATATGGTGACCAAGGAAAAGAATGAAGAAAAGAATGTGATTGTTTTGTTTCTCTGTTCTAAACACTTGCATTAGCCACCAACAAACCCACCAAACCTGAACGTCCATCCTTGCATGATTTCTTTGCCACCAGCATCATGAATTGGGTTTGATCGACTCCAAGAACTGCACCACCTCCGCCATGCTCGGCCGCCTCGAAGCAGCCTCAGAAGTGCAAATCAACCCCATCTTGAGGACCTGAATCAGTTCGGTCTCCACGAAGCCCCTCAGGTTTCGATCGATGCAATCAGATGCAGTGCCATCCTCCAACACTCCTCTCACGTAGTCACGCAGCACCACCACCTCTGCCGCCCCCGGGCTGTCCACCGGTTTCCTCCCAGTCACCAGCTCCAGCAAAATCACCCCAAAGCTATAGACATCGCACTTGTCGCTATATCTCAAGCTCTGGGACGCCAGCTCCGGCGCCACATATCCTATGGCAGTATGAAACTTGGATAAGACATAGTCCCCCAGGATCGGCAGCAACTTCCCAGGCCATAATCAGCTAACTTGGCCTCGTACCCTTCATCTAATAATATGTTCGTAGACTTGATGTTGAGGTGCAGGATTTGGGGCCTGCAGTCATGGTGAAGATAAGCGAGAGCCCTCGCTGTTCCAAGAGCTATATTGAATCTCCTGGACCAGAACAGCTCTCCCCTGCCACCACCACTGCTGCTGCCAGAATAAGAATTGCGAGAACCATGGAGGTGGTCATAGAGGCTGCCATTGGCGATGAATTCAGATAGAATCAACTGCATTGTGGATGACCAGTAGTATCCCTGGAATGCCACCAGATTGGGGTGCCTGAGGCCGCCAAGCCGGCTCATCTCCTGCTCGAACTCGTCCTGGTTCCTTATTCTCCCAAGTGTCTCCAGCTTCTTCACGGCAATCGAGACACCGCCTCAAAGCTGGCCTTGTAGACCGTTCCGATCGATCCACCTCCAACCAGGCAGTCCTTGTCGAGCAATGCCTTGGTCCCTGCCTCCCAGTCTTCGTACTTGGAAGGTAGACTCTTGCTGAAGAGAACCAGCTTTCCAATGATCACATTTGAACCATTGGAAGCTGGAGGGTGCTCTCAGAAACCGGAATCTCTTCCTCTTCCCCTCTCTTCTTTCGATATGCCTGGATGTTCATCACAGTCACGATGCAGACGCCGATGAGAATCACGGCGGCGGCGACAATGACCACGATGGTAGATGTACTCAACTGCCTTGCTCGCCGGGGACGACCGCCGGGGCAGGAATTATCTAAAGGAGGGCCACAGAGAAATGTATTGTGAGAGAAAGCCGACGGACCGAAATGCTGGATGGCGGGAGGGATGCTGCCACTGAGGTTGTTGTAAGAGAGATTGAAATGGGTCAGTAGTGTTAGATTCCCCAGTGAGTCAGGGATGGTTCCTGTAAGTGAATTCTCTGAGAGGTCGAGGAATTCAAGCTTGGTGAGGTTGCCAAGTATCACCGGGATGCTCCCATTGAGCTGGTTGTGGTGGAGGTCGAGGTATTGGAGGTAGGTGATGCTGTAGAGTGTGTCAGGGATTTCTCCCTGCAAGCGATTTCCCGATAAATCCCTGCAAAACCATAATTCTGTGAATCATTCGATCAAATTCCTGAAAGAAATGATTTTTTAAAGGTTTATGGATTAAGTTTTTGCTGTTACAAGGACTCACAGCTCGAGAAGGAAGAGGCATTGGCTCAGGGCATTCGGAATCTCGCCGGAAAGTTGAAGGTTTTGAGGTCCAGAATCTGAAGCAGGTCGGCGCCTGCAAGCTCCGGTGGAATTGAGCCTCCAACGGCGGCATTGTTCCCTAATCTGAGAACGTTGAGAGACTTCAAGCTCCCAATATTGGCCGGGATTCCTCCACCGAGATCATTGAAGCCTAAATCCAAATACTTCAGGCGTCGGCAATTGGCGATGCTGGAAGGAATTCCACCATCCAATTCATTGCCGGAGACATCAAAATGGCCAAGCCTGTCGCTGCAAGTGTTGATTGCCGGGATTTGTCCCTGGAATTTATTAGAAGATACATCGAAGTAGCTGAGGTTTTGGAGGGCCAGGAGACCGAAAGGCACCAATCCGGAGAAGAAGTTGCTCCCGACATCAAAAAGGTCCAAGCTTTGGCACCTGGAGACCTTATTGGCGACGGTTCCCGTAAGCGAATTGTTCCTCAGCGAGACATAGTTGATGGCCGGCGGCTCACAGATCTCGGGCAGGAACTCGCCAGTGAGATTGTTGAAGGAGAAGTCGAACCCGACCAGGTTCGAACAGTTGGCGATGGACGACGGGAGCGGGCCGGAGAGGTTGTTGTGGGAGAGGGAGACGAAGCGGGTCTTGAAGCAGTTATGGAAGAGGTTCTCGGGGATCTGACCGGAGAAGGAGTTCATGGAGAGATCGAGGAGGCGGAGGCCAGGGAAGTTCCCAAGGAAGGCGGGACGGGGCCGGAGAGCTCGTTTTGCTGAGGTTGAGCTTGTGGAGGGTGGTGAGGGTGGCGAACGCCGGCGGGATTCCGCCGAGAAGCGGTTGCCGAAGAGGGAGATGATCTGGAGGGAGGGGAGGCCAGCGAGGGCGGCGGAGAGGGTACCGGCGAGGGAAGCGCTATGAATGAGAACCTTCTCGACGTCGCCGGTAGGTCCGCAGGTGACGCCGGCGAAATCGCTGCAGGGGTCGCGGCCGGGGCGGCGTACCAGGAGGTGAGGGCGCCACTGGGATCGGCGGTCACGTTGCCCTTGAACTCGAGGAGAAGCTCCTCCTCCTTCTCTGTCGCCAGCGAGACTGGAGAGATGCGGAGGAGGAGGAGGAGGAGGAGGGCGGAAGCGGCGGGAAGGAGGCAACGGTGGCGGCTTGTCATCTTGGGCGGCCGTTAGTCGAGGGTGGTGCGGTCACCGCCCTCGGCATCCCCGCTAGAAGGGAGTAGAAGGTAGAGAGCAGTAGGTGAGGGCTTTTAAGTGAGTCGTTTAATGGGGATGGGGAGTTCCTCCGGTGAGCGGTTACAAAGGGGGGGGGGAGCATGTGTCCAGTAGGGTACTCAGTACTGTCTTTAGTGGATGGATGTGGGGAATTGGCATTTAATGGGCAAAGGGAGGAGGGGTGGTGTTGTTATTGGTGGTAAGGTGATGGTGGTAGTGACAGTATTCTTCTTGTTGTTCTTATTGGAAGAATGATTGAATGCTTCTACTTCCAACCACCACCAGGGAAAAGAGAGATGGAGGAATTGAAAGAATGAGAAGGGGGAAGTCCATGAGAGAAACCGTGTGGGAGAGAGCAGTGCTTGTTTCCAGAGATTTAGGTTTTCTTCTTTTATTTCCCCTCACTCACTGTGGTGACTTTTTAATCCTCTAATGGCTTGGAAATATGTTTATTTCTTTTATTAGGAGGGAGCCCACAAAGGGAAAGGAAGAGGAGGGGATTGTTGTTTCCTGTTCTACTTTATGACAAGATGGAGAGCGTTATGTAACGGAGAGAGTGTGGGCTGCAAAAGGAACAGAAAAAGAGGAAGAGCTGGGAGCAGGGAATTATAAGGAGTGGAAAAGGTTGTTGCTTTGGGAAAGAGAGAAGAAAGTGAGGGAGTAGGTCCGCTGTCTACCATTCAGGCAAAGAAGTCGCCAATTAGCTACAGCATTTGATGTGGTACACCTGCATTGACTGGATTTTGAAATTAATAAATCACATAAAAGATTTGCAAAATTAATATAAATCATATTAATGATTTGAAAAACTATTTTAGTATTGAAATAATTGTCCGAAAAATATTTCATAGTTCATTTGTATCTTCGCTATTTATTCCTCCTGGGTTTACCAATATATAAAAATTTGATTTTAAAAAAAATATTTATGGGCATTTTGTGTGACAAATTTTAGGTCAGTTAATATAGCAGGCGTTTTTTATTAATATATTATTTTTTGGATTTTTTATTAATATATTGATAAATGGTGCATGCCTCTATTGCGACCTCATCATGATCTTTTTATGATGTAGATCGCCTAGCATTTACTAATTTAGAATTTTCGATAAGATATATGCTAGGTGACTTTTTCATGTAAGAAATATCTAGATAACATCGCTAGCAAAGTCTATTCAACAAAAATATAACAAATAACACCATTGTGGAAAGTAAAAAAGATTAAAAATGGAAATATTATTTCCTAAAAAAGCTGTGCAATCCCACCATATTACTCGTTCCAATTATTCATCAACTGCCAACCCATGAATGGCCCCATCCACATAAACTGCAACAATTTTCTCACACAACATCAAACAAATTACTAAGAAAGGCAAAACAGCATTGCATAGCATTAGCCTATTGGTCAACCATTTGACACCTAATTTCATTTTCTGAGGGTCATAACTTCTTAAGTCGTCTAAAGATTAGAAAACGAGTTGGGAGACCAAACTTTTGTGGTCATGGATTCATACCGTTTGCTACAATCTGAACTTGTATCACACGCAGTGGGTGTTTTTGAAGATAAACTATTCAAATACGACAAATGGACTCGATTATTTTACGATCCTCTCTTGCCGTTCGGGATGAACAGGAAACACCGTATCATTTTTGTCTTGGTCCCATACTTCCAAGCACCAGAGGAGATGAGAGAGAGAACAGGTCTGCTTGGTCCCTGATTAAACTTAAAAAGAGGCAATGTTGAGGAAAAGATAAAGAAAGAGTAGGTGATGTTAGTTGGGATAGTTTTGTATGGAAAAGGGAGAGTAGTGATGACATGCACCACCATCACCATGCGCTTGGGCACTATCTGCCACTTTATTCTTGTGATTGGAATAAAATAGGAGGAAGGGAAAACTTTTGCCTGGAGGGGAGCACAACAACCTCAGAGCTTGGAAGTTGGAAGGAAAGGACATGCCTTTCTAGGACAATGATTAACAAAGCCTGTTTCAGTTGAAGAAGATTTTAATTGTTGTTGGCTATGGATATCAAAATTAAACACCCATAATTCAATTACAATTGATATATGGCATACCAAAAAATTGGTGGGGAGAGAGAGAGGTATTAGAAAATGAAAAATACTTGTACACATGCAAAAAAATTGCTGAGGTCACAATTATTGAATGACAAAGCTCCACAGCCAACTCTCATGTTTCATAGCAAATTCTATAAGATGCATCAATCCTTTCTTGCTCCATATGACAAGAAAATTGTTCCTATATGAATGTTATTCTTCAGCGTCTTTTAAGATTAGGTGAAAGAGAAGTGTGTGCATGAGCTGGCTTGCTTTTACTACTATTTTATAGAGTTTGAAACATATATCTCTCTCCAATTTGAGTGGTAATGTGCCACTAATATAGTTTAAAACCTCCAAGGCAAGTCCTTGGGACACCGATAGTTGTTGACCATCATGTGTTTGGTGTAGAGGGATCACTTTACATCACTATCATTTGTATAGAGGACACACTAACTGTCCTGTCCCATTGTTAGAATGAACATGGGGTGATTGATAGGACATTTGAGCTTATCTAAACTTGTTGAAGGTATATAAACCTCTCTTATATGTATCACAGGGGCTTAAAGTCTTGGATGATTGTGGTTGATCATAGTTTATTGAGATTTGACTATAGTTTAGCATGATCTGGATGCTTGGGTATGGCAAATTTTTCTGCCACTATAATTGTTCATGAGTAAATTTGTACCACTGTAATAGCCTATGGGTTTTTATATTTGGTTATATGACTAATTTTGCATCTTTATAGTGGTCTATAAGCTTTCATAACTAGCTCCCTGCAACCGCCACCAGAACCATCAATACCAACACTAAGCATGGTCTCTCAAATCTCTCATCAAGCTCCATGTAATTCCCTGAACATCTCATGGCCAAACTTCTCGTTCTAAATATTTTCTTCCGCCGTTCTGCTTGCCCACCTAACTCCTATTTCAAGCATGCTCAACTTTCTCTTTCTCTGCATTCTCCTTGGCCCCAATGCTCATGCTATGCTAATTATAAATCTTTCTTTTTATTCCAAATATCTCTAATTTCATATATTATTTTCCTAATTTAAATGTCTCAATCAATGTTCCTTATTACATAGGTATGTTTGATTTGCAATTAGAATTGGAAGAAATTAGAATAGAAATCAAAATGATCATATCCCTGAAAGTATTTGATTCACGACTGAAATTAGAATGCGATTTAAATATTAGAAGAGAGTAGAAATTAGATTTTGAGAGATTGGAATATTATCATTTCTCTTAAAATTAGAATGATAATAAATTTGTTCAATCAAATGGTTAGAATGGAAGTCACCTATTTCTATTTTCATTCCAAAATCTAATTCCTATAATCAAAGGAGCAGAAGAACAAAAAAAAAAAATAGAAAAATCAAAAAAAACTGTACTTCTATTCTATAACTAAAACTGTGGATGTGCGTCTCCACTGGTCATTATACTTTTGATAGATTTTATTATTTTCTTATTTCTCTCGTGTTTGATTCTTTACTATTACAGTGTGCATCTATCTCCATGACTTCGACAACCAGACTGCTTCCTTGAAACTCCAATATTATATACACTGTTCCATCCAAAGAGGAATCAAAAGCTATAGGCCCATGTGGTTTTGCACTTGCTTTCTGTTTTTGTTTTCAAAAATAACAAAAAAAAAAAAAAAACTAGATTGAAGGTACATATGATAACCTTTTATTTTTTCAAATATAATGTTTAAAATTTTGGAAGAAAAAATTTATTAATTTAAAATTAAAATGGAACAAAAGCAAGAGATAGGAGTAACTTTATGTTTATGCAAATGCCATCCGCAACATCAATTTCCATGTGAGACTTAACTAACATGTAAAGAAGCAAAAGCACAAAATAACAACATTACCAAACAGGCTCTAAGTAATAGTATGAAGGTGGAAGCTAGAAACTTTGTGCATTCTTTTGATGGTTATACTAAAGGTCTAAACTTGACTCATAAATATAAATAATCTCAATTTCTTAAGCTTCATTTATCAAAATAAATAAATAAATAAGAATTATTGCGCCAATCCCCTCGCATCGCGTCTGGTCGCCGGGAGCGAGCACC
>KE504764.1:955761-970776 GCA_000441515.1 Elaeis oleifera | reverse complement strand
TTCGTCGGGGTTGCCATGTTGTTGATGGATTGACAGGTCCTAAGAATTAATTGACGTCCTTGGTAGGACTCTTCCCCAGGTCCCTGGCAGGGCAAGGCCCCTGGCGGTCGTACGGCGTGTCCTTGGTAGGACTGCAGTCCATGCCGGTCGTTCGGCAGTCTTGGAGGGGCTGGCCGACTGTGTGTCGGGAGTCGGCCGTCGGGTAATGAACTCCGGAGCGTGGCCGGCGTCTGGAGGGTCCGTGGGAGTCGGTGTCGGCCAGTCAAGTCGACACTCCCAGGCCGGTCATTACCGACAGTCGGTGTCGGGGTCGCCTGTTGTCGGTCGGACGGAGTCAGTCGGTTGGTCCATCTCGGGGATGGGCCTGTGTCGGGATCTACAGAGGAGTCGCTGTCGGTCAGTGTCGACGAACCGATGTCGGGATCCGTTGGAGAGTCGGCACAATGATCAGTCGGCGTCAGAGTCAGTCGGTATATCCCAACAAGAATCATGTTAAAATTAACTTAAAGAAAAAATTGAGAAAACGACCACAATAGGCACGAGAAGAACTCTAGATTGGAAGTACAAATAGATTGGATTGGATTCCATCATGAGTTATCTCAATCTAATTTAATTTTTATTTAGATACTAATGCTGCAATCAAATAGAAAATCAATTGTTGCAAATAAGATCTATAGATAAAATTTTTGATCTAACGAATCATTTAAATTAGATTGGATTTATGTATAATTTGATTTTAATCTGAAAATTTTAGATTTAGATCGGATTGGATGGAGTCTGGACTTCACATGTTGTTGGACTAATTTATCCTAATAGAAATATGATAATTTTGCTTTTAATAATTAGATAAGTCTAAGCAACATCCGGCATGCGTGCAGGACAAGTTGGCTTAGCCTTTAAAACAAAGTAATAAAGCAAGAGGTGTGGTTAGTACGGTTGTATAGAGGCGACTAATGACAAGACCCTACGTCAAATTGAGCGATAAATCCAGAGGGATTCATGTCATCATGTTCCCAAAGGTGGACCCGCGGAGAAACTATCGGGAAAAATATTTAATAAAGTCAGCGTCAACTAATGCTACTTTGACGCAACCCGTGGTTATAATTTTGTTGTTTCCATGATTCCATCGCACTCTTTCTTTTTTTCTTCAGGTACAAATCCATCACGTTAGGCATGGCCTAGACCAAGTAAAATGGAGAAAGATTGCAAGGCTTGATGGGTCCAAATCCCGTGTTGCCATTAATGTTTGTCTCCATTCCGACCTCATGGCGATTGTACATAGTTGGACCACTTCTGGCCTGATTGATAGTCATTTCTTTTCCTTTTGAAGCAGAAGAACTGATTTCTATTTTTTAGTTGGTAAAAAATATTGTGTTGCAGTCTATCCTGATGAAATAGTCGGTCAGAAATCGAGTTATGCATCTAAATAGTAAACGATAGAGAACCTATAAAAAAAAAATTTATCAGAATTATCAGATGGCAGATCCTTCAACACCTAAGTCAGTCATAGAAAGAAATAACCAGAGAGCTAAATAAAAGCTCAAATGCTTATCACTAGTCGAAGAGTGCTTAGCTGGTCCCCATGACTTACCCTTTTATAATACAAGAAAGCCGTTACACGTAACTCCCATCTCTGAATACTCGGAACGTAAGAATTATAACATTTAATAGGCGGTTACCTCATTAACTGACGTTAAAGTCGAGTAATGGGCCGCTCCTGGGTGATTATTGCACTCCACGTCCGCATGTAGTTAATGCTCATGTCGAATAAATAGACATCATACCTCTAATATCGATAATCAGATCAGCCACTAACTGAAATAAGATGAAGCAAAATTGAAAGCAAACTGAGGTAAACGTTCTACTTACTAGCAGTTCTAGATTAAGTTGATTAGCAGATAATACTGGAGAAGCAGGTCAGTCATGGACCGATGTAACGTTTAACTTAGATAATAATAATCTGCTGTCATATGTCCAGGTGATGATGAGGTCGGTCTTCTGATAACCTTGGCCTTCTGATGAGCTCGACCTTCCGATAAGGTCAGCTTTCTGATGATCTCGACCTTCTAATGGATTGACCTCCTGATAAGGTCGACTTTCTGATGAGCTCAACCTCCCAATGAGGTCAGCTTTCTGATGATCTTGACCTTCTGATGAGATCGGTCTTTTAACGAGCTCCATAATCAAGCTTTACATTAGTATTCTTATCAATCCGAGAACTCATGAGTCCCGAGGACATCAGCTGAGATGGTATGACCCCCTAAAGCATCGAGAAAGTAGTCGGCTATATGCCGAATATCACTAGCTAGTCGTAGGTTGCATGTCATACCAAATTGGTTGGACTCCAACTAGTTTAGGTTCGCTACCTTGAGTCGGTGGTCAAGTTACGTAGATCTTAGTCTGTCGAACGTCGATTAGATCCAAACCTGTCGATCCAAATTGGATTGAACCACAGCAAATCGATCGATGCAAAAATGAGAAGAATTGACGGTAGCACTCTTGGTCGGTTGGGAGGCGAGAAGAAAGCTAGTCAGCTAAGCGACGAAGATCTACCCCAATACTTGCCTCCTAATCTTGAGTCAGATTATATAATTTTGATTGAACGAAAGGAGTTAGTCGTCATGTGGATTCGAGTTGCTTCTTCGATGATCAGCCACGTTATCATTTCGTAGAACGAGTTGTCATTTTTGAAGCATAGTCGTCGAATCGAAGTATAGTCATAGATCATTCCATCATAGATCGTTCCATTGAATCGAAATGTAGTCGTCGATCATTCCATCAAATCGAAACTTAATCGTAGATCAATCCATCGAATTGGAATATAGTCGATCAGATAAAGCTTATTTGGATCAATTGATCCCTTGTCAATCAGAAACAGGCCGACTAACCATAATTTTATTCACCTAGGCCTTCGTGCAAATTGTAGCTTATACACTTACGACTTTTGGGCCGTAGCTAGTATGCTTGCGGTTGCCGAACCTTACGGCTCCATTAATCGAGCACCGATCGAATAATATTTCGTCGGATACTAGCCGACGATGCAATTGTTTGGTCGGGTGTCAAGCGACCAAGTTACTCAGTAAATTTTTGAGTATTTGAACTATTCGGTATAGAGTTGTAGAATATGAAAAGTTTGGACTCCTTGTAGATTTTCCTTGGAGAAAACAATGTCGTCGTTTGGAAGAGCTTTTCTAGTCATCTGCCCCCTGGAGTCTTGATCCTATCGAGATTGTGGTCGATTCGTTATTTGGAGGAGCTTTCTGAATCGTCTACCCCTTGGAGTCTCGATCTTTTCGAGATCATGTTGATCACGTCTGTCGTAGATTGAGCATGAGTTTCTTCCTCGGGATGCGGATGTGGTTTAAAGATTAGCAGGCAGCTGCACAGATCGATCCTGTAGGTATTTTGCCTAGATATCCCCGCCTTATTAAGGCCTCTATCTCGTCGTTCAACTGGATGTACTGTTTGATGTTGTGACCGTAGTCATGATAGAACTGACAGTAGCACTTCTTGTTGTGAGATGCCGACCACGACTTCATCAACTGGGATCATCGAAGATAGTTATCCCCCTCTATCTCCATGAGAATCTGCGCATGAGGAGCAGTTAAAGGGGTGTAAGAGTCATATTTGACGCCAAAGTTTTTAGGCTTCAGACTTAATCGGAAAGGTGGAGCCTCCCTTTCAGCATAGATTCAGCTGGATCTCGTTGAGGTTCCTGCCTCCTTTTTGTTCTTCTGACCTTTGCCTTCAGATTAGCGCCGGTCAGTTGCACCTTCCTCAGTGTGAATATACTTCTGCACGTATTTGAGGAGCTCGACGTATGTCCAGATCCTTTCAGAAACTGACAAAGTTTCCACTAGTAGAGTCTTACTCTAGTTTTGGCATAGAGCTTACTGCTGGAGGATCCCTGGCCTTCTATTTATAGAGGGACTGGTAAGGCCGTTATAAGGTTTGTTAGGCTATTAGAGGAGTTGCATCAACAGAATGTCCAACTGTATGGAGATCGTAGGGTGACTGCCCATGCGACAATGAGCTGTAACATGACTGTAGCAAGCTAGAAGATAGCTATAAAATAACCATTTGTATTTTGAGGTCACATCCATTATGGATCGATATCTCATATGGCAGATCAGTAGATAGCTGAACTGATCATAATGCTTCATCAAAAGTCACTTCAAGTTAGATCAGATCGATGTTTAGTGGAGTTGAGTTGAACCAGATCGGCATTCAACCGATTTAACACAAAAGTAGACTTTGATTCTTAGATGATTCTCTTTGATATTGCCACGTGCCAGAGATGGCTTTCTAGGAGATTGACCTTCAGCCTCCTGGTGAGATCCGTTGAAGGGAAGGAGACCGTCGGTTTCTAGAAGTGGCACGTGGAGCGTGTCGAGAGTCAAGATATGGTGACCATCAAACAGATCGATGACTCATCCGATGAGAATGTCGAGTTGAATGGCGGGATGGAGAATGGGGCCAGCGAGTGTGCCGGGAAGGTGCATCACGTGGCATCGGCTCCTCCGGTGACCATTGCTGCTGCGTCTATTGAAGACTGTGGATAGCCTCCGTTAATATTTTAACTTGCTGCACCAAGGCAGCAAATTGTTGTTGGTCCGTTGTGACCACGATAGTGAAGCACTGAGCTCCCCGAGGGTCGTTGGAGGTGCATCATGCTGTGATGAGCATCAAGCGGAGCTTGTAGAAGCGTTCTGGGCTCTCATCTTGGCTATAGTGGTTTTTGAAAGAATATTTTTTTCTCTCCTTTCCTAGCACGTCAAACTGTTGCAACCTATCTCCGACAAGGTAGTTGGTCCGAAGCCGAGTTACGTGCCTGAGCAGTGAACGACAGGAAACCTACAAAAGAAAGTTCTCTTACCAGAAGTTGTCTAACGGAGGATCCTTCGATACCTTAATCAGCCGGAGAAAGAAAACAGCCAGAGAGCCAAAATGAGAGCTCAAAAGCTTATCACTAGCGAAAGAGTGCTTACTTGGTCCCCCATGACTTACCCCTTTTATAATACCAGGAGAGCCGTTATGCATAACTCCAGTCTCTGAATACTTGGAATGTGGGAGTTATGATATTTAGTAGGCGATTACCTCATTAACTGATGTTAAAATCGAGTAATGAGCCACTCGTGGGTGACTATTATGCTCCACATCCGCATGTAGTTAATGCTCATCTTGAGTAACTAGGTATCATGCCTTTGATATCGATAATCAGGTCGACCACTAACCGGAGTAAGATGAAGGAGATCGGAAGCAAACCAAGATAAGCATTCCGCTTACTAATAATTCTAGATTAAGTCATTTAGCAGATAATACTGGAGAGGCACGTCGGTCATGGGGCGATGTAACGTTTAACTCAAATAATAATAATCTACTGCCACGTGTCCAGGTGATGATAAGGTTGGACTTATGATGAGGTTGGTCTTCTGGTGATCTCGATCTTTTGATGAGCTCGGCCTTCTGATGAAGTCGGCCTCTCAATAAGGTCGGCTTTCTGATGACCTCGACCTTCTGATGACCTCGACTTTCTGATGAGGTCGGCCTTCCGATGAGATCGATTTTCTGATGATCTCAACCTTCTGATGAGGTCAGCCTTCTGATGAGCTCCACAGTCGAGCCTTACATCGGTCTTCTTGTCAATCCAACAACTTATGAGTCTCGAGGATATCAGCTGAGGTGGTATGACCCCCTAAATCATCGAGGAAGTAGTCAGCTATATGTCGAATATTACCAGCTAGTCATAGGTTACATGTCGAACAAAGATGATTGGACTCCAACTAGTTTATGTTTGTTGTCCTGAATCGGTGGTCAAGTCATGTAAATCTTAGTCGGTCGAACATCGACTAGGTCCAGACCTATCAATCCAAATTGGATTGAACCACAGCAGGTCGATCGCTGTAGAGATGAGAAAGAATTGACTGTAGCACTCTTGGTCGGTTGGGAGGCGAGGAAGAATGCTAGTCGGTTAAGCGACGAGGATCTATCTCAATATATGATAATTTTTAAAATTTATTCTAGAAATAAAGATCAAATTTTAATTGTCAAAATAGAAAGGATAAAAATGTTCCTTCTTTTTTTTTTTTTTTTTTTTGGCTTAGATCTTTTATTTTTCATTTTCTTAACAAGTAGTCATAGTCTTGAGTTCCATCAGCATTATTTGGCTATTATTGTCACTAAGGATGTAATTTTGGTATTTTATTTACTTGTGCAAAGTACATGTGACGCACAAAATTTATTTAAAAACATTCAATTGATGAAGTGAGGTGATCTCACAATCAAGACAATACATGAATATTATATAAGTTTTTATTATAAAAATTTAAATCTTTAAAATTAGTGATATGCTATCTAAATTGAAGATCTATATCATATGAAAATTTTTAGTATAAAAATATTAAATCTTCCACTTTAGTGATATACTATCTAAATTGAAGATCTACATCATTCAATATGATTGGCAGTATAAAAAATATTTAGAACCAAAAAAATCATGTATTGTCTCTCTTTTAGGTAGTATAATTACTTATTATTCATAATCAATTGGGACAATCTGTTCCAAGTACACGTGCGTGTGTGTGCGTGCGTGCGTGTGTGTGTGTAATAGGACCTAAAAAGATTATCGACATCCATGGTCAGGCGGCTTTAGTTTCTAAGGCATTATTTGGAAGCGGTATAAAGAGAGTTTATTGCTATTTAAACCCAAGATAATAGCTAAACAATGCGAGTTGTTTCGTTGGTTAAACTTGTTCCCATTTTGGTCAATACAAGCTTATCCCAGCCAAACCGGGTGTAGTCTCCTTTACCAAAAAGAGGAAAAAAAAAACCCAGGTGTGGTTTGTACCTAAGATAGCAGGGTAATAATTGCTATATATTTTAATGTAATATTTGTATCATCAATGACCCAAGATGTTACATGTCTGTACCTAAGCTTGTCTTGTGTGCCCCTTACGCAAAGCGATTAATGCAATTAATAATTTAATATATTACTATATTTCAACTATAGTTAATAATCCCAAAACAATTCATCACCTTACAACGTTACCCAAACACATAAAAATATGTTGAATGTAGAATAATGGAAACTTAAGGGAAGACTTCAAATAAAAGTCAACCTTATTCACAGAAACATCCAAACATCATTTTGTTGTTATATGTTGGTGATTGGATTCTCGACCCCTTACGAGTCCAAGATCTCTCAAGATCTACCAAGGATGCCAGGTTGTTAAGTCTAAATAGTCACGGGAGAACCTCGGAGATGTCTTCAGATCAATGCAACGCCGTGACAGAGCTTGCCGTCACATGGAAACAAGAGCAAATTCCACCCACAGATTTGACATTTAATAATAGCAGTCAAAGTTTTTTTAAAAAAAATCTTTTTTTTTTGTTAATAAATCAGGTGCAGGTAGGATTTGAACAAGATCATTAGTTCCAAGTTCTAAAACCCAAAAACTTTGCCAGCACCCAGTAACTTCACCTAGTAAGTTAACACCCTGAAAACAAATAGCTTCTGTAAAGGGAGCCTGGAAACAAATAAAAGGTTCCTGCAAAAATGACTCAAAGTTGGCTTCTGAGCGCATTCAATAGGATAAATAAATATTAGGTTTGAAAGACAAAAGCACAAGGGGTCCAAATTTGTTCTGACATGTCTATCTTGATGATCTGGCATCCGGTGTCTACATCCACTCATTCATGTTGAAGAACAGCTTTTATATTATAGATCAATGATGCAATAAATGTCATGGTAACAACCCGACAACTTGGAAGATGGCATTTACAAGCAATGGTTAGATAGATGGCATTCATAACTTTTTGTTCAAAATAAGCAAAAAGAAGAAAAAAAAAGAACGAGAGAAATCTATAACTTAACACATTTTCTTCCCTATCTGAAAGAACAATAAATAATGTCGGAGTTTCTTTCTAGTACCTGCTACTAATTGCAAAGCTTTCTTTCTAACACTGGAGCCAAGGTATAGTGTGTAAGTAATTTGTTCACAAATCAGAATGCCTGTCGGCCTATCGTGGCAAAGAAGAAACAGCAGAGAGTGCCCCATGAATGCTCCACCGCAACCATCGACTGCTGTTGTCCATGCTTAGGTTGATGAACTGCCTGGGGCTAACTGAGCTCATCCTCAGCTTGGAGTTTTGAAGAGTTTTCTTGGCATAGATCGTGATGGCTGCAGTAGCCGCTATGGCAGCAAGGAAGCCAAGAGCATCATAAAGGATCTGCTCCACTGAAAGGAAGCCACCTCTACTGGTAGCATCTGCCAAGGCCTGAAGCAGTCTCCCACTGTTCTTGCAAGGGATACACACCAAAAACAAGAGATCAGGTTACTACTTGCAAATAGAGATACTATCTTCACTATTCCAAAGCAAGTATATATCATAAAGATTCCACAAGGGGTCAGCAAGAAAAGAGAGTGACTGGTGTGTTGATTTTTCACAACAACCCGGTTTACTTTATTTATATGCTACAGAAGCCCATATGGGCTTGTGTCGTTAATACAAGAAATGAAAAGCCTCTTGGTTGTATCCCACAAGACACTTGAGCAACAGGTTTTAGCGGCCTCTATAATGTGCCAGAAACGCCCTTTTGAAATCACGTTCAAAAAAGACCAGAAGGCATGCCACCACAAAGATTTTTCTTGTAATAAACATTAAATATTTATGATTCCTTCACTTGCAGCGGAACAAAAGAAAGATTCAAACAAAGCTACATGACAGATTACAGTGGTTGTCAACCAAAAACATAAAGCTACCATGAAAAGAGTCCACGCAATAAAGGAGGGGAAAAAAAGGAAGAAAATGATTTCAATGGATTGAACTGTGACACTGTTGGTTAACATTGTTAGCTTCACCAACTATACCATCCGATTCCAAGAAAAAGGGCCTTGATCCAAATCGATGACAGACCCATTTCCAATGTGAACCAGCCACCTGGTCCATCAGTAATCAGAGATCCCTTTTCCTTAAATCTGTAGCCTACATTTCATTGGATTAAGAAATCATTGTACAAACAATCTGGTAAGGATATTATACTGACACATCAAAGCCTTCTGTCCAGGTAATATTAAGTTATTAAGTTTAATTTAAGAATTAGCTCTCCCCAGCTCAAGGAATCAGATGGTGGGCACTGATGGAGAGAAGAAAGTAGGCTGCCAAACCTGACATGATGATCAGATAGCCACTAAACCTTGCTCCTATTATTATTAAGAACAGGATAAGATGCCCTCCGATCATTTCTTAGTCATCCTCCATATAATCTCTTTTATACCTCTTGTATTCTCTTCATCTTGCATTCAACACCTGTTGGGCCCCTCCTAACTAGCGTTATCTGTAAGAAGTGGCAGGCATTGTTCATAAAGTTTTCCTTTGAATCCTTCCCATGTACTTTGTGCCCATCAGGCCCTTTTCACATATCAACATTTTAATGAACACCAAGGCAGTTCTGCAATGCACCTAACCTATATAATTTGTTTGAAACATCCAATCCGTCCATCCATTTGGGTCATAAGAAAGCAGCAGGTGAAACCAAAGTTATTGCACAATCGTTTTTTGTCACTTGCTATTGCATAAAATGCCATCCATTTCTCCACTGAATTTAATTTAGTCTGTGCCTCTTGTGGTATACTGGGTCACCATTTATACATTAAACTCAAGAAGATGTAGCATCTACTGAACTAAAGGTTGACTGGTTCCTTAATCTAATTATCTAAGGTTTTGTAATCTGTAAACAATAGGAACCGAAAAGCCACCGCTGGAGATCACCTTTTACTGCCAAATGGAGCTCCCTTGTCTTCTACAAAATAAATAATTTTAAAAAAGGAGAATTATCCAGGAAAGGGTGCATTAGACACTGCCAGTACTCTTCATTTGCCCGCAGACTAAAAGTAATTTACCTGCCTCAGTTTCTAGGACCACCCTCTTTCATAGCCTCATAGATGGCTTTAAAGGTTTATTAGGAAGTATTTTGTGAAGTACAATGTATCTCCTGATGATGTGCTGGTACCATTTGAAATTCTCATGGTATGTTGAGCATGCTGACCTTGGGTTATATGAGTTTGATTGGTAGTAATTTGTGAAGTACAATGAATCCCTTTCTTCTGATGTGCTCGTACCATTTGGAATGTGAAGCCTGCCTTGGTTTGTTCCATTATTCTCCATATTTTTAATCATGTCACATTTAATTTTAAAGCTCTCTTTCTCCGCAGTCACTAAAAACACCCTAATTAACTTTGGTAAGGCTTTCTCCTTTTTTAACAAATTAACATCATCATTATGTAAGGCTCTTACCCATCCTTTCTCCTAGAATATTCTCATTCAACCAGCTTAAGAATCCATTTTGTTTTCTCATCTGGTTCTATATTCCTGCCACACCTTTGCAGTGATTGTGATTCAAATTTCAACTTTCACTTCTCTTGCACATGCACCATAGGCATGCCTCCATGCTTGTGCTTGCACACCTCCTCTCCATAATGACACTGTCCATTGACAGACACACAAACACACACTTGGGAATTCATTGGTAAAACGTGAGGGTTCAAGATGGATACACTCTTTCTAAAAACATATAACATGAGTGGTAGGAGGTCAGTAGATCAAATGTGAGCTGAAAATAACCCAGTTGGAGGTTGGACTACAGGTCCAAAGCATAGATCCTCTCTCCAACATCATCAGGTCCAGAGTTTTTGTATCATAGTGCCATTGGAACCAGTTGTATCAGTAGATGGGCCAATTGACCAAACCTGCTAAAGCTCAGATCAACCCAGACATAAAGAAACCCAAAATGCAAAAGGTAAGTGTAGACCTATCAGACAAGCAGGTTGCTAATGAAAGCTTGTGTTTGGCTGGTAAACAAGCCAAACTTGATTTTGATCTTGGTGCGGAAAATTAATAAACCAAGCTTAAGCTTTCTCCATATCAAAGCTCAAAAATAAATGCTTCTCAGAAAAATAAATGAACCCCCAAGATTCCTAGAAGGCCTTGGTTTTCAGTGCCCACAGATTTAAGTGTCATCTTCTCTTGGTCCATGTTGGGCCAGCAACGGTGCTCTAACACTAGATCGCGATCAGGTCCTGAGTGAGCTATTCATTATCAAGGAGTGTTTGTCTACATCTCTTCACACCACCTTCTATATATGCATGTACTACTGAAAACAAGAACATCTGTTAGTTTTTTTTTCCTAACCTTTCTTGGTAAGCACCTAATCTTAAAATGAATGAAGTATTCTCCATTGCATTAAGTAACTCATTTAATTTTTGATGTTTACATGCCTCGATACAATAAATTTTAGTAACTGCAAGTTGCACTCGAGCTGAGCCAAGGATTGCCCACATACAACCGAAAGTTATTTGGGCCTCAAGTTTTAAGCTGTGTTCCAACTCAGACCTATAAAATTCAAGCCGAAAGCATTATCCAACTTGGCCCAATATGATGGGCCTAAAGGCAGCCTAGGCTCATTTCCAACCCTAAATCAATTAATGAACTATCTGGAATTTTATGCCAAACCACTTATAAAGCATCATTTTGCATTAGCTGTATCACATAATATATTCATGGAATTACATTCCAAATCTGATGGATATTTTCATATACACAGTGTGTACGTGTATCTGGATGTCTATATAGTAATGCATGCATGATAGCAAATCAAGTAAATATTACATATAAAAATGGATTGACATGAGCCAAGCCTCCGGCCAATCTTTCCACATGACTCCAATATAACTTATAACCCAGCAATGAGTAAATAATGGTTTAGCTCCTACTTGGATTAATATTATAAAAAGAAATCCATCCAAGGGAAGCAAGACCTTTTTGAAGACGAATTATGAGGTGAAGAAAAAAATTCTGCATGTGCTATTAGCACTATTTCTTGTCAACCCTTTCCAAGAAAGTTAATTATAAAACACAACCATGACTACAATATTGATGCATAATGCCAAGCCTACACAAGCATGTTAAAAGGTTAAATGACCATCTCGAACATCTTATATTAGTACAAAACAAGCTCAATTAAATGGACAAGAATTCATTGAATCACGCAATAGGTCATAGGCTTAAACTAGGATTGCCAACACGAAGCACATGCAGTGGAAGAAATAACTTGAAGCAACACATATTTGCTAAATTTGCAACACCGTAGTCTCACACACAGAAGAAAGAACATGTAAGATACAGTTTTGTTCAGGAAATTGCTTAACATACAAACATCCATATAAATATATACACACAAGCAGGTGTTGGACACCTTTTATGGCCTAGGTGAGCACCTAGGCACCTGGGCAACCATCTAGGGAGGAAATTGTGCTCATCTTGTTCATAATGTATGGCATTATAAAGCGTGAGGGTAAGCCTTGGTACAACAATAAAGTTACTTCATTGTGACTTGGAGGTTATGGTTCAAAACATGAAAACAGCCTTGCCACATACAAGGATAAGGCTACGTACATCTAACACTCCAAAAACCCCACAATGGCGACAGCCTCATGCAGTAGGCCACCCTTTTTTATGGCATCACTTAAAAAGTTCAAGATCAAAATGTACAAGATAAAGAAGAAGGAGAGTGGTACTGGAATTGCTGCCATTGCAATGACAATCAAGCTATAGGCCATGGCTAGGGCCTTAAGCAGCCAACACCCAGCAAGGAGTAGAAGAAGAGAGAAGAAGAGGATAGTAGGGAAGTAGAACCCAATAGACTGAAGGACCATAGCAAACACCCATCAACAAGAAGAAGATAAGGAGGGGCAAGCAGAACAAAGTCTATCAAGCAAGATAAAGGCAAAAATATGAAAAACAAGGGAAGCATGGCCAAGTGAAGAAGATGCAATTGTAGAAGGTAGGAAAATCGAAGATGGAGAAGAAGAAGACAAAGAAGATGCTGAAGATTGGTCTAGAGAAAGAACAGAAGAGAGAGGAAGAAAAGTAAAACCAACCATCATTGCTGCAACTCAAAACCACCAACTGATCCAGCGAAAGCTATTGACCAACCTATCAGCAGCTAATGGTTGGTGGTAGCGTCCATTACTCTCCCAAAGGTCCCATATTTCAAACAGGGAAGAACAGGGAAAAAAGGAACCATTAACGAAGTAAAGCCTACAGTGGACTTGGCCTAGGCAGCCTGGCTCAACTTAGCACCATCGCTGAAACTTATCACCACTGGCTGACCCAGCAAAAGCTATTGACCAGCCTACCAGCAGCTAGCGGTTGGTGTTTGCCTCCATTACCCTCCCAAAGGTCCCATATGGGGTTCAAATAGAGAAGAGAAACAGGCTTGGCCTAGGGAGCCTGGCTCAATTTGGCACCTAGATGGCTGCCTAGGCACCTTGGCAACCGCCTTTAACAACACTGATATACTATATTATACACAAACACACACACACACACACACACACACACACGCATATATATATGTATATTTATATGTGCATATGCATGCAGCATGCTTGTATGTAACTTAAACCCATGTAACTAAACTAGATATTTCAGACACTAAGCAAAAAAAGAAAAATATTGCAAATAAATTTGCAATGGCAGCTTTAGAACTACTGTACTTAAAATAAAATTTAAGAAAACAAAAACAGAGGCAGACATAGTATGAGGAGAGTTCCAACCTATAAATCGTTAGAAAGATCTCGGGCACTGTTCCTACCAGTGAACCACATATGTATGGACCATACTTGATATTTGTTGCCACAGCTGCATAATTAAAATAAGATATGGAAATGGAGAAATCCTCAATAGAGTTACAGCTCTAGATTGATGAAACCAATCTCCTTCACCAGCTAATCTTACAATAGCTGCTTTCTCAGGCCAATTTTCCAACCACCTCTGCATAAGAATTAACAGAAGAGTGCACTATACCATTAAACAAATACAACAAATTTAGAAACAAACATAGACAGGAAGGAGGGAAGTAGAGACTAACATGTATTCTATGATGAAAATGAGAACCAATTAAAAATGGCAATGACATGCCTATGCTTGTCCCTGCCATAATTAACAGATAGCCATAACCATAGCCGAATGTCATCCCAGCTATCCACATACAAGGAGAAGAGGGCAACAATAGGGCAGGAAATAATGCAATAGCAGTAAAATTAACAGTCCGAGAACTGGCCTGCTAAACGTATTCATTTCCCAGTCCAAAATTGGTATAACCACCTGCCAAAATAACAAATTTAAGTCAAATGAACGAGAAAAATGGCTAAAGGTTGTGGTATTACTATCATTGTGACATCAATTAATAAAACAAAGTTCTAATTATTTTCATAAGAAACATAAGTTCAATTAATGCTGCCAATTCAATTTAGTTTATGGCCTATAATTGTGCCTCAAGGTAAAACAGTTTTCTACATCAAAACTTGTCTTCTTTCCTCTTCCTCTAGATTCGTTCCAAGTTGGAGAACCTTGGATGGTTGCTTCCCAATAGCATGACCTTAAAATATGTAACCAATAAGATGCCTACTAACTACCAAATAGTCTGGTAGGCTTCATGGCAAGATCTTTTATTGTTCATAATTTATCTACAAATTTAGCACCAATTCAGAATGTTGACATGAGGTTGAGAGTGGATGGATTAAGGTTTGCTCTTTGGTTGGTATTCCAGCTGCATCTGCATGAGGAGACAAGGAAAGCAATTGTTTTAAAAAGAAACATGCTGGATTGTGTAGCATACAAGTTCTGTTGTCCCTCATATAGTTTTAATGTTTGAACAGAAGATTAAAGCTAAAACTTATACCGGCAAAGGTATGTTCTTGTGGACTAGCATACAGTCACAGATTCATTATCTGCTTTGCATGCTGATAAGGTGATTAAATTAATGGCATTTTTGTGCTTTCAATACAGCTTGAAATCTCTAGATAACCTGATGCAGCACCAAGAAAAATCAAGATGGCAAATAGAAATGAAAATAAAATGAAAGAAGAACAAAGAAATCAAGAGGAAGAAAAATAGCCCACTTTAGGGTTTGCAAGTTGTCATTCCAAGTTGTCTCTTTCAATACAATAGGAG
>KE504764.1:910026-929598 GCA_000441515.1 Elaeis oleifera | reverse complement strand
TTTATTTATGCTTTCCGTTAGATTAATATTAGGAATAACTTTATTTTTTGGAGATGCACCGTGATCTACGGATACGGGACGTGCCGAGGAAAGAAGAGTTGTTTACCTAGTACTTTCGGAGATACGCCGTGATCTACGGGTACGGGATGTGCCGAAGAAAGATGGATATTTTTCTAAGATTAATCGCATCTATTTAATTAAAAAAAGAGATACAACTCTGTTAGTGCAAAATTAATTCAAAACTCCCGAGCTCTTTATTTTCTAATTACATTAATTTTAAGATAATTTATTTTTAAATCAAAACAACGCTTCTTTCTTTTATTTTACAATCTCAACTTAGCTCAAAGTTCCTGAGGATACGATCTCGACTTATCCTACCTACGTAGTGAGTAGAGTTATTTTTGGTGCTATCAACGACTACGCATCAATTGCCGTAGTCTTTTTTTTTTATCTTAATGACTTTAAAAATCTTAAATTTTTGAAGATTTTTATTTTTTATTTTAAACTTCGATCCATTATAATTAGGTCATCAAATATTTAGAATATTGTAATTTCTTCCTAGCTGCAACTTCTGTTTAACAGTCATGACGGAAATGTCATATGCTATCACATGATATATAGTGGAAGTTGATGTGGCATGAAATAATTAATATGAAATCTTTGTAAACTCTTTCTTTCTCCTTTTTCCTTCTAGTTAGGATTTTATTTTCTACTTGATCTTTTTCTCTTTACCACTCTAAAACCCCACCACTTCCTATACTACTATCGGTACCTCCACCCCTATTATTATTAACTTCAAAGCCTCCATCACGACTACTGCTACCACCAAAACCACCTTCGTCACTACCACCAAGTCTATAGTTGTGCCTTGCATGATTCTTTAGAAGCATGCTATTTCATGGAGTATATACTACGACAGGCAAATCTCTCTTATATAATAGTCCATCGAAGTTATAAAACTCCTTCAACCATACTAAGCTCGTATGCTTATCTCCTTCCTAAATATCTAGAAGAGGAGGTACAAATGGTGGGGATTTTGGGAAAGCTAGTGGTGGATGAAAATCGAGGAAAATGAAAAGTAGAATTCCTAACTAGAAGAGGAGAAAAAAGAGTAAACCCTATCTAAAAAAAGAGAAAATGGAAAAGAGTTAAACTCTACCTTGTAAGAGGGAAAAAAGGAAGAAGAAGGAGCCTATGATTCCATATTAACCGGTTCCATGTCATATCAGCTTTCATTAAGTGTTATGTGATGACACGTGATCATTTTCGTCTCGATCTTTAGATAAAAATAATGGTCAAAAAAAATTATAATATTTTAGAAGTTTAACGGTCTGGTTGGAATGAATTGAAGTTTATGATAAAAATAAAAATCTCGAAACTCAAAATTTTTAAAGCTTGTTCTCGTTCTTCTTCTTCTTCTTCTTCTTCTTCTTCTTCTTCTTTCTTTTTTTTTGACCGCAAGAGGCTTTTTTTTTTTGACCGCAAGAGGTTCAGGGTCGCGCGTCCACCGGCGTCGCTTTGCCAGTGACCATTCTTCGGGCGTAGGGCGACAAAGAACCAGACGAATTAACAGAAAGAGTCCAAAAGCTACGCGGACAATCGGCGCCGATCTAATCATCCGAGTCCATTTCTTATCCTGATCGAACCGATTAGCCACCCGACCGGACCAAATCCCCACGATCGATGACAGGACGCAGGGTCCAGATCCGCACCCGGGTGTACGCCCCTGGAGATCCAGTCGCGCCTCGCCAGAGAGCTCCCCAGTCGCTTCCTGGGTACGAAGGCCGTGATAATTTTTTTTCCCTCTCTCCGCTATTCGCCCGCCCTTCTCTGCTCCGAAGCCACTCTTTCCAACTCCGAGGATGGCCATGGCGGTGGACTCCGCCGGCGATCCCGCGAAGGTCGAGGTGTCTGCTGCGAGGATCCCGTCGGTGCCCAAATCGTCCGTGAGCTCGGAGGACGAGATCCGTGCCGTCGCCCGCAAGTTCTCCGATCAGCCCGTCCAGAACCCGACCCCGGCGTCTGGGCCGTTCTCACCGCTATCTCCAAGAACGCCCGCCAGCGCCCCCAGGTATCCCTTCTCACTCTTTCCTGTTCCCTTTCTCGAAGAACTCCTCGAATCTTGACCCTTCTCCTAACCCTAGCCCTATTGTCTCTCTGCCGTACCCCAGTACTCTGCTGCGCCGGTACGTGTGCAGTAGAACTAAGAATTCTATGTCCTTTTTGAACGTAATTCCCCAAGAACCAATTGTTGGTGCTTTCGAGATTCTGAAACGGGGTGGAATAGTTGAAAGTAGTTGTCTTTTTTTGACTACAAGAGGTTTAGGGTTGATGCTATAGCCGTTAAAACTCCCAGCCACCATATTTTCCAACTTTCTTGACGTTACTTGTCGGGAAATAGCAATCAATCATGTAAGTTGGTGGTGAGTGTAGGATCGATCATTCTTTTTCCGAAGCAACATACCTACTATTTTCCTGGCTATCAGCTGTTTTGACCTTAGCCTACAATCTTTTTATATCATGTACTTGGGACCGACCTCATATAAATCTTTGCTTGTAAAGGTCGGATCTTTTCTCATATTCTTTTCTGACACTTTTGCATAACTTGCCCCACGAATTTCTTTGGTCCACGCGAATTGTTTTCAAGTCTGATGAATGAAGTCTGACATTTCAGTTTGATCAAGGTGCATCCTTTGTTCCTCATTGTACATGAACATATCATTCCTGATTGGTTCTTTGTATTTTTCCAACTAATGCAACTCTTTTGCTTGCACAGATGCTCGGTTCTCACTTGATCTTTCTTAATTTTATAACATGTTCATCCAAGAACTATGCTTTAAAATTTGCACTATATATTTGTTATCTCTTTACAACTCCCGCTGATGAGATAGTTCACACAAGGGAATTAATATTCTTTTGAGTGCGGACGAGCATTGCTTGGGCCGATGTGCTGAGGATACGCATTTCCAGATTGGAGCACTTGCTGTTAGTGCAAATCATTGCAGACTTTTTAGGGATAGAGTAGCTGCTGCAGATGGAGAGCTGGATCCTGATTTGTCTGTGCCGGTTTTCTAAAAGACACAAGGTTGTCCTTATAAATGATTCATCAGATGATTGCATGTATATAAACTGATTTGTCCTAGCTTTTCAGCACGAATGGGACATATCTCAACTGGACAAAGCTAAGAAACATTCTCCACAAGCTAGACTTCAGCATGGGATATAATATCTTTTATTGCTCCTCCACATAATGGTAACATGCAAGAACTTTTTTCTCATAAAAAGTTGCTTTTGCTAATCTGCCTTCTATCATATCATAGTAGTGAAAACTTTTATTAGAGCTCTGAAAGCTGATATTGATGATCAAAAGATGTTTTTATTAAATACAATATCACATGTTGTGTTGCTCTTGATCTTGAATCTAAATACTATTTATATGTCTTTGCCAATCAGGATGTATATTTGCAAAATCATCCTCTTTTCTTTTATTGAATTGCTTTTGTGAAGCATGAATATTTCCAATTATTGTAGAGAGAGATTTAGTCAAGATTAGATGTTTATGAGGTGTACAATGGGTTTCATACTTCGACAATTGATTTGAACATACTGATGCAATCCTAAAAGGTTTCTAGCTGAGTGGCTGATCGTAATGGATGAACATTACATAGTAAGGAGGGAGGAGAAATAGGAGTTCCTTGCATTTTGTTATAAAAGAATAATTGCAGTATAGTTAGATTTCTACAAAATTGTATATTGCCATATTATATCAATTCTACCAAGCAAGGTTTTAAATCCCGTGGGATGGGGCTATTCCGGTTTTCTTATGGAATGGGACGCGTCACCGTCCCATCCCGTCCCGACATTTGGGACAGAAGATGTTCCAAGACATCCCGATCGGGATGTTGGGATGCTAGCGGGACGGCTTGTCCCAACACATGGGATGGTACCTCATCCCGGTGTTCCACGGGATGTCCCATTGGGACCTGTACCAAGCATTGCTAGGACTGCTTTCCCACTCCCATACCCTTTCTTAACATTTTTTTTCTCAGACAGCTCATCAAGGAGGTTAGGAAAGGTTATGTAGCATGTCCTGCTCAAACAATGCAATACCACATATGGAAAAAGAAATGCATACATATGCATGTGGATTTACAGTCAGGGTTGGTTGTACATCAATGCTGTGAAAAGGCTTAGGTGGGGCCAATCAATGGACCCCCTATATGGCATAGGCAGGGACCTAAGCAAATAGGCAGCCGCCTAGGGAAGAAATGCCTGAAATGCTGCAAAAGATACATGTGATGCTTATATATAGTGAAAATCCTCTTCAATAAACCCCGTCCGCATCATGTATGGCATGTTAGATCTATTTCTTGCATTCAATGAGTGAATGAGAAGGAAAGAGAAGCAGTACAGCTTGTTGGTTGCAAGGCACTTGCAAGTCAGTGCTTAGGCCTGACTAAGAAGTAGAAGGCAAGGATTCAAGTCCCAATGGGACGTCCTGCGGGATGGGGTACCATCCCATGTATTATGATGGGACTGCCCTACTATCGTCCCATTGTCTTGATTGGTATGTCTTGAGACATCCCTTAGTCCAAGCATTAGGATGGTGTGAGACAGCAATGTACTCCATTCCATAGGAAAATCGGGATAGCCCCATCTCATGGGATTTAGAATCTTGGTAGAAGGATCAAAATTGAAGAAGAACAACCAGACAAGGAAAAATGGGAACAGAGGAAGAGACATACATAGCATAATTGGTTGCTATTGCCATCACCTTCATCTGTTGCCATTCTTGCATGGTGTAATTGGTGGTTGTCGTTGTCATCTTCTTCGTTTGTTATTGCTGGTGGGTTCGGAAGTGGCTTGTGATCCCTCTTCTGCTACTTTGTAGAAGGTGAGCAATACCAGGCACAATTGGTGGATGTTGCTATCACCTTTGGTGTTTGCCATTGTTGCCTGGCATAGAAGAGACAGACCTAGCACAGTTGGCGGTTGCCACCATCACCTTTGCTGCCCGGCACAAATAGGGGCTGTTGCGGTTGTCTATGCCATTAGTTATCCTGTCTGGTACTATTGGTGGTTGATGCCATCACCTCTGCCTTTCATCCTTGCTGGTGGCTCTGCCATTGGTCTGTGATCCCTCTCCGACTACTGCTTAGTTTATTGGTACACTTTGCTACTTGGGTTGGTGGCTGGAGTAGGGAAACCAAGGGGCAAATAGCTTAATCTGAGGGAACATGCAACATAAGGAAATAGGTTGAGAATTGGGAAAGGATGAGAATACTAAACGGCTTGGGCCTAGGCAACTCAGTATTTAATCTATCTAGGTTGGTGTCTTTGAAAACAACATATCTGGCACAACTGGTGGTTGTTATCGTCACTTCCATCATTTGCTGTTGCTTCTTGACACAGAAGAGATGTACTTGGCATTATCAGTGGCTGCCGTCATCACCTTCAGCATTTGATATTGTTGCTTGGCACGGTGGCTATTGTCGTCGCCTCCACCATTCATTGTCATTGGTGGCTCTGCTAAAGGCTGATGATCTGTCTTATCAGCTAGGAGAAGACACACCTAGCACAATTGGTGATTGTTACCTTCATTTCTTCCACCTTCACCTATTGCTGCATGACATAAAGAGACATAATTGGCATATTTGGTGGCTATTGTTGTCGCCTTCACTGTTCATTGTTGCATCCTGGCACACTTGGTTCCTGTCTCTATCACCTTCACCATTTGTTGTTGCTGGTGGCTCCACGCTTGTGGCCTATGATCCCTCTCCCACTACGTCATAGAAGAAGAGACATACCTGGCACAATTGTTGCTCTGTTGTTCATTGTTGCTGCTTGGCATAGAAGAGACATACCTAGTATGATTGGCGATCGTCATCATTGTCTTCACCATTTTCCGTTGCTGCCTGACACAATTGGTGGTTACTGCCATCGGCCATCGCTGGTAGCTTTGCCATTGGTAGGTGGCCCCTCTCCCACCACTGCTGGGTTCTTTGGTACAATTTGCTACCTAGGTTGGTGATTAGAGTTGGGAAACTTGGGGGCAAGCAACGTAACAAGAGGAACATGCGAGATAAGAGAAGGCATGGTTTGCTGTACCACCTCGTATCGGGCGGTTTGGAGTATATCATACCGTACCATACCATACAGGTATGTTATACTGCCCCATACCCATACTATTGTACCATATTGTACCACATACTGACACTATCATGGGATTTTATCAGTACAGAATCTGGTATTGAGATGGTGGACCTTAAGGGAACGGTTTGCGAATTGCGAGATAAGGAGAATACTAAGTGGCTTAGGAGCAGGCAGCCTTGCTACTAATGCACCAATGCTGGCGCCTTTGGTGGACGCCTTTGAAACAAAGTACTTGGCACAACTTGTGGTATCTCTGTCACATCCACCATTCGCCATAGTTGGTGGCTGGTGATCCATCTCCCACTATTTATTACCATTTGCCATCAGGACCTCAGATTGTTACTCACTGAGGAATATAATCCTTGAGGAATCATGACTTATTTCTTACCATTTTTGGTATTTATGGGATCATGGAAACCAATTGGAACACTTGAGATAAACATTGTCTGTATAGTCACATCTATTCCTAAAATGGAAAATATGATGGATTCCATGCTGAACATTTGTATTTCCATCCATAATCCAGCCTAGCTACTGAGGGCACTTTGCTTGAGTACTATATCTAGTACTATCACAAAGAAAATTTGTGCTCATTCTAAAGACCACGTAAATTCTTGCATCGAGAATGACAGCTACGGACATTGTTATTCATTAGGTGGATTCTTGACACTGACCATTTGGTGAGAAAACAGACTGGTTGGCCAGTATGAGATCATTCTTTAATGGGTCATAGAATAACCACTAATGTGGTCATACACTGTCTACTATTGCAGTCATGTGCCTCTGACCTTACGTATTGCTAAGAATTGCAGGTGTTACCAGAATAATCTTGTAACTTTCTTTGAAACTAACTGTTTAATCACTTCAGTTGTCTCAAACAATGGACTCTTTTCCTACTCACGTTCATTGCGTGTGACTCATTAACACGTGAAGCATTTGCATGAATGAAAAATATGACATTAGAAAATATGATCATTTCATCAATAATGGGAACAGCTTTTAGGCCACTCAATTCCACCAGGAGAACTGCAAACAAGCTTAGCCAAGCTGAGTAGTAGACTGCTTAGGCTACGCTTGCTATATGAATGGGCTGAGCTCAAGCTGAGTTCGAGGAGCTTAACAGCAGGTGATTAAGCTTGGTTTAGATCTCACAAAGGCTGAGCTTGAACAAGCTTCTTGCAGAGCCAATTGGAGCTTTTACTTATTCTCGCAAGCCATAACTGTTCAGTCTCTGCCTGTTTATTAGCTGAACTTTTGTCATCTATTTGAGCCTGTCTTGTTTCCTATATCCCAAACAAGCCTATATGGTGCCAATCCCAAGCTGTTTGTCAGCACCTTGGATCTTGTGTAGCTCTATTCCACAGATAATAATATAATGTGGTTGTAGGCCTTGTATTCTATCTTTCAGGCACTTGCAAATTAAACAATAAGAGCACTTTTGCCAATATGGGTGCTACCATATTGATATGTTTTAGGTGACAACTGGATTGCTGATATATTTGATAAAAATACATGCTGATTTAGAATAGTGTCGCGTTATTAAGCTGCTAACCTTATGGGTGAAATTGATATGATCTTCATTCACCATTTGTAGTAACCTTAATTTTCAGTTTTACATTGCTGACCTTTCCTATAAGAGTCAGTGAACATGGTGTCCACGATCAAGCCCTTCAAAAATGTGGAAGTTATAGTCTATTCCAATATTCAGCACTTATTCTGGAGTGTTTTGCATGAGGATTATGTCATTCCCCTCCACATCTCTCTCTGTGCTTTAATTACTGTTGTTTGTGAACTGGATGAAAGGCTCAGTTCAGTTTTGTTTTGAGCAGAGATGAGTGAAGTGCACCTACCATAATTAAGATTATAATTATCAAATTGCATAAATAATAAAAAATCTTTAATTAAATTTGGAGGATCATAGCTGTTCAATCTGCTTGTGCATCCCACAGTGAGATCACAACCAACTACAATACATCTCACATGCATTGCATAGGCTAAACTCTTGAGTGTTTAAAATGTTAATGTACCATATAGCAAAATTATGATGCCTTCCCAAAATTGCTCACTAATGTTCCATCATTTTTCGGCGTTGATGCAACATCAGAATTTTTTTAGATGATAGTGGCCGCTAGCTATCTAACTTCACTAATGTATATTTGTGTCTTCTACAATGTCATTGGCTTTTGTTGATTTCAGTATCCTGTATATGGCTACCCCTGTTTTATCTTGTTTTGTTCTTCGTGCAGAACAATTATTCAGCACCTTTTTAGCTTGTTTAATATTGTTTTACATGTTTATTTTGCCCTTTTATTTAACTTTGGTTCTCTATATGTTTTTCAGATAACTCTTATGCGTTTGTGTATCGAGAAGTGCAAAAATCCACTTCCTTAGCAAATGGTGCAGTTTTGAAAGAAAGTCTGGTATATATTAATGAATCTCGTGTACCAATGTAAATATGCATATATAATGGTGATTGTCGCTTTGTTTACTTTCTGGTTCACATGCCCTAGAGGTCAGCAAATTGGAAAATGTTATTCTGATGCACTGGGATTTGTACATGACAAAGGTAGTAGATGTGAACTATATTCAAAACACATGCATCCATCCATCTTTTCCCTCCCACATTCGCCACCTTCCCGCCCCTCCCTGTCTCTCCTCTACTGTTCCAGTGCCTACACTGGAGGGAGGAACAAGCTTCTGATGGTTGTCTTAAGGCTCCAATGGAACTAGCACTACTCTTAAGGCTCACCTCTATGATTAAATTTAGTAGTAGATTCCTTCCTCTCAACTCTTAAGGAAACACAATCCCTCGTGCAGTCATAGAAGGCATGTGCTTGTGCATATACCCACCAACCTGCATATACCTATACATACATATGCACACATAAATATAGCATGCAATCACATTCACACACCTGTGTTAGCTGTGTCCTCAAGTTATTTCTCCATTGACTCTATCCATACCCAATCTGGTAAGATGGAGAAGAAAAGGGGACTTTCCATAGCAATATCTAGAGGTCTTTTCTTATTAAGTCCAATTCTTTATCTGACAATATGCCATACTCTCACCTCAATGGATCCTCTTGCACTACATGCCCCTCACCTTGAATAAATTCAGCCTCTAGTGAATGATGTGGTGAGTCAGAAAAATCTGGGGCATCTTGAAATTTTTAGTAGGTCCTTTGCCATACTAAATTCGGTCCATGTTCTCACATGAGATGTTGGGGGTGATGGGATGGTTATCTCAAGCCTAATATACATTGTCAACCCTTCTCCTATCAGCCTAAACTTTTGGGTTAATTGGTTAGTTAACATGGTATTATAGCTCGAGTTTGTTGGAGGTCAGGAGATCGAAACCCCTTCAGTTCAGTTATTTGTTTAATTATCCTAGGTTATTTTTTATTATGGTTCTGATCTGCTTGACTGTCTCCATGTGCGTGATCCGAGCCGCACATTGGGGGGGGGGGATGTGTTGAGCCTACTATGCACTGTTGACCCTTTTTCTGTCAGTTTAAGCTTTTGGGTTCTAGTGGTCTATAGGTTATGGAATGTCAAAATCTATATTACTTGGGGTGGCAATGCTTTACGCATTTAACTTGATTCAATCATTTTAGATTAGGTTAGCTTATCTATTCAATAAATGGTCAATTTCTGGTTTGGTTTATGACCTGTTTAATAAAAGGTTGTGGATTGCAAATTAATGAATACTGTTGCTGGTGTCATTTGGTCTGGACTTTTGTTTTGTCCCTACTGTTTTGTTTTACATATATGATATTTTCATGTATATATCAATAATCTTAAATTCTTTTTGTTTTGTTGTTTTCTTCTAAATATCTGAATTCTTTTTGTAAACGTCTGTTCCTTG
Organism: Elaeis oleifera; assembly: GCA_000441515.1. Lineage (NCBI taxonomy): Eukaryota > Viridiplantae > Streptophyta > Magnoliopsida > Arecales > Arecaceae > Elaeis > Elaeis oleifera. The sequence goes on along the minus strand of KE504764.1, from coordinate 919,580 downwards.
TGAATTCCAAATATATCCCTACTTGAGTTGCTCTCGGACACCAAACTTGTGATTATGTTTGTGCTTATCAATGTTTGCGGTACCATATTGAATGGGATGGTATGGGGTGTACCGTACCATACTAGTTGTATACGGTGTATGAGGTGTACTGACACTCGGTATGCCGACTGGTCCTGTACCAATGTAGTAATAGGTTAGCATTGGTACGGAGCCCGGTACTGAGATAGTGAGCCTTGGTGCTCATTAAGCTTGTCTCACCACTAACCTCTAATATATCTCATTTCATATATGTAATCGCAAAGAGGATGTTGTCGCTGAAAGCAAGAGGCTGAAAGGCATTGGCATTGGTGCACCTGATGGTCCAATTTCACTAGATGATTTTCGAAGTCTTCAACGGTCTAATACGGTATCTCATGGAGAATTATAATAACTCTAGCCATAATCAGTAGTGTTTAGGGATGATATTCTGTTTGAAATGGTTGCTTTGTCTTCATTTTGTAAAATATATGCAGGAGCTCAGGCAGCAATTGGAATCTCATGTTCTCACAATTGAGACCTTGCATAGTGAACATCGGGCATCCATTGCTCGACATGAAAATGTATGCTTTTTCATTGCTTTCTATCTCCGTAGGACTGTTCCTTCATTCATATACACAATTTTGTGTTTGAGAATTACTATAGTTTATCAATATTCTCTGATCTTTACCCATTAATTTAGTTTAATATAAGCTGCACATGTCTGAGAAACTGAATTTAGTCATATTAAAACAGACTTGGCATCTCATATGATCGCTGACTGACATGAAAATTTCCTGGTACTGGTGCTGTGAATGGGGCGTTATACAGTTTTATTCTTACTGGGCACATATACATCAAATCTTGAATTTTAAATGGACAAATGTTGTCTTGGAGTTCAGTTAAAATAATATTTTTCCCCAGAACTTGCCATTCCATTTCTTGATTGGCATTAAGCCTACATTTGACTTGATTTTGTAGCTATATATCGATAACTTGATTTTGTAGCTATATATGGATGCTTGCTTACCTGCTACTTCACATCGAGATCAAGTCTTTAGACATTGTTTTGGTATATTGAAAAGGTATGACAATAAATTAGTAATGAGCATTGCTAAACTGCTTGTGTCAGCGTTGACGCATATATTTCAAGGACTTATCCATCTAAATGTACTTGAGAGATACCATGTATGCATTACTGCCCCTGTGCCCTGTTGCCCCACCTTTTCCTTCTTTCTTTTGTTTTATTCCCTCTTCTAGTCTTATCTCAACATATCTATGTTTTATGTACTACTACTACTTTCATCTTTTCTTCTAGCTTTTTTTCCATTTGTTTTATAATATCTTATATTTTATTGGTTTGGAGTAGGAATCATAACTATTTACAATTAAACCAGCAATTTGTAACTTCAGAGCCTTTTTTCTTTAATCTTCTTATTTGATTTCTCATGGTATATGGTTACTTTTATCCACCGTAACTGTTTGATGTTCAGGAGGAGCTGAAATATTTATGCTTTTGCATGCGTTTAGGTAGAGATGTCTGTCTAGTAATGAGGCATGGCATGAGGATAAAGGAAATCTTCATAGTTTAGTATGGCTATTAAAGTATATCATTTTTTTTGGCCATGTTTTTATGTTGTTATTGATTTAATGATCAAAACTATATATATTTGTCAAATTACCCTGTGATGTATTATTTATAAATATTATTAATCTATATATCAATAAATTTATAATATATTAATATAATATTATTATCATATATATAATATTAGTTATATAATATAATTAGTGTAATGTTAATATAATATAATTGAGGACATTTTCGTTAAGAAATGATATTTTCAGATTACCTCCATTTGGCAATCCAGCATGGGAAATAAATACCACCCCCTGGTGACATTTGTTTTACCTTCTCTCTTAGAAAAATAGACATGAAACTCATCATTTATTTTACCGTTTCTCTCATCTATTTTTTATGCCAAATATGGTAATCTGACATGGGATTTATTTTCTATGCTAGATTATCCCCAACCAAATGGGCCCTTAGTATTTTCTATCTTCCAAATACTCCAGCAGTTTGCCATCACCATGATATATCAATCAATTTAATTAATCATCTCTTTATCCTTTAATTCTCCAGTGAGTCCAAAACACCAAATATTGCATGCCATTCTTTTGATTCCTGTTGCTACTTTGAGGCAATGCTGTATTCATCGTCAAGCTGGGATATTTAATAAAAGATGGCTTATTGTCTCTAAGTAGTTGCTTTAAAGGCTGTGCTTTTGCGGTGAGGTCCAACTTTCTTCTTCCAAAATCTCTTATGTAAGATGTGTGCTGTTTGCCAAAAACCCCATAAAAAAGGCACCGACATGGGGATGAGACATTTCTGGACAGCCTTAGAAAGGGACAAGTAAGGACTTGACCGAGTATCATGCCACCTTCAATAATTGCTCCCCACCACTATCTGCACCTTCTGAAGCAGATCCAAAGCTAAAGAAGCTGCCTGAAAATTCTTTCATCTGCTAAGTAGGTGAAAGATAATGATTACCTCAAGGCACCATTAAAAGAGGTCATCTATTGCACCTCTTGAAGCAAGAAAGACTTCTGCATCATTGTCGCTGCAGAACAAAATTCATGAAGCATTCCTTGAGGGGAAGATCTGAAAGATAAGTATCCAGCCAAATGCCATTTCAATAAGGAAATTGATACCAGAAGTAAATGAATTGCCAACTTTGTAAACCTTTTCCATATGTGGTAAGACAACATTATTGATTTACGATATTCCACCCAAAATCCTTCTTTCTTTTTGCCAAAAGAAACTAAGTTTAGCTTTTCCTAAGAAAGGATTATCAATATCATCATCATATAGTGTCCACCACATCTTAGGAGGGCTAGATTCGCAGTGGAGGAGTTTAACCTTAGAATGCTTGGAGCTTTTTTCTTGCACATGTAGCAGAAATTTTGCTCTAAGGAATTAACTTATAGACTATGAAGAAGTCTTATCCAGATTTGATGGTGATGAAATCGACTATGGTGTTGTTCCTTCATAGTTTTGCTGAGAAGCTTGGCATGAGGCTTAGTGACATCTAACATGAAGTGATACTTGTCAATTTTATCTTTTTATTGCCTTTTTCTTTTACTTTATTTGATTTAACATTAAGTTTGTTGAGGGGAAACATGCATTTTGTTTTGCTGAGGCAAAAGCCCCCTGATGTGGATTCAAGCTAGATTAAGATTGTCAAATCCCCTAGGCGGTTCTACATATAAACCCCTTAAATGCCTTGGTGGAATACCGAGGTGGCTAGGCATGAGCCTGGGTGAAAAAAGAAATTATCAAAATAATAAAATTGTTAGTTTGCATGTTTAATTCCTAAAATTTAATAAAACACATCAAAGAACATTTTATTGATTAAGGTTTTCTGTACCAACCCATGCTACCATGTACTTTACGGCCTAATAAAGTACAAGTGAAGTTTGGGGCTCAATGTAGTGTTGTATCAACAAATGGTACAGCCATGGTCTCACCTCTAGTAACACACCAAGCCTCCTGCGGCGCACCATGTGTTGGTACCAGGGTGCATTATATTGACCTGAATTGTATTGGTTAGCTATCCATATGAGACCCAGTACCAAGACTGAAAACCTTGATATTGATAAACCATAAGGCCATCGACTACTAAATTATGCAATATAGAAATCTTTGATTAATTATTATAGTTTTGCTTGATCATTTTTATATTAAGTGATTTAAGGATCCTTATAAACATAGCATGTTTAAGCATCAAAGAACATCTAAGGGGACGTGCTATTGATGGATTGAATTTATCTCTCATGAATAATTTTTTTTTGTACTTAAAGAGAATTAGTGAAAATTTAATATTTTCATAAATTAACATACAAGGTGCTTGCCTAAGACTTAGGGACTCGAGTTGGCTTGAGGTCTGTTGGTCATGGCTGGCTTTGGGCTAGGCCCAAGACTGTTCGGATCAGGCTTGGGCCTGAAAATAGTGTCTGAATAGATTTCTAGCTAAGCTCCGGCTGATGCTTGGCTTGGCCTAGGCCCGCCTTGAAGCCTGAGCTTGAAACCAGTCCAAATTCATTATTAGGATTTTCTAGTAGGGGTCATTCAGATCAGGCTGAGCATTTTGGGCCAATTGAGCCAACAATCAGGTCCATTGGGCCAATTTGAGTCGGGCCAACCTTCCAAGCGAGCTTATTTGGATTGGCCTAATTGGGCTTCGGGCTGGACTAGGCTCTAGCCTGGATCAGGATATGAAATAAATTTGGGCCTAAGCTTGACGGAAGCCCAAGAAATTCCGGACTGGACTTGGGCAGGCATGTGGTTGGCTTAGCCCAATTCTAGCCTATCGAGATAAAGATAGTTCTAAGGCAACGAGGCACCTACCTAGGCGCCAATCTAGGCACTTGAGCAGCAGCCTCATTTGAATGCTTGGAATGCCTACATGCCTATGCAGTTGGGTTGTCCAAGTGCCCAGGTGGGACCATTAGGTGCCTAAGCATTCGCCCATGACAACCTTGAGCTAGAAAGGTTGGATATCTTTGAGTTCTTAAAAATGATGATCAAGAATAAAAGTGTTTGCTGCAAGCATTTTTTTTTAATATATATTTTTTTGCCTAAATATGTTTCTACTGATGGAACATCTGAAATAAAAAAAAGATTTGCCCAACTTTTAATTTGAGGATCACATTTAGTGTCTCCCTACATCCTAATAATAATAATATATCCACATGCTAACAGATTCATGACATGCATGATCTTTTTCTGTTGATTAACAGTTGCATTTTGCAATGCCCATGCTATATGAAACATTGATTCTTTGTTGGACATTGAGTTCCATGCAAATGGTTTTCATTTCTGACCTTCATCAACTTCAAACATTTTTTTAAAATCTTTTCCTATATCTTTTGGAGGTTGATGATAATAATGACCAAGTAACTGATGTACCAAAATAATGACCAAGTAACTATTGCTGCTTCTCTCTCATCAAAGTGAGACTTGACACTTCAACTCTCTGGTACATGTTTCTTATTAATGAAATTTGACTTTGCAGGAAATGAAAGAGCTAAAGGAGATGGTATCAAATTCTTTTGTCGATCAAATTAAAGAGCTGCAGCAGGTGTTAGATGAGAAGCAGAAAGAACTAGATGTGCTCAATGCATTGTCAGCTGAACTACGGAATTCAGTAAAAGATCTTAATGAAAGACTTAGTGCGTCCATGCAATCACGAGTTGATGCTGATGAGATAATTCAGAGGTAAATGCATTACATATTCATATTCTACGTAACACAATAGGTCCTTAGTTTTCAATGCAGATTAAAATTGTTATCCTTGGCTGCTTTGTCGATTTAGGTTTTTGCCACAGTTCCTATCCATCCATGTTATGCTTATGTGTTTTTATGCAACATTTCCCAACACATGCTTAGGGCAGGACGGAATAGGGTTGCTGTTTGGGTATTTGTACATCAATTCCTGGGAGTCTTTAAATGAATGCAATCCTTACAAAGGAGGTCCAGGCAATATTTAAGAGAATACGGTTGAATATGCTTATACATTTTTTCCCATTTATGTAACTGTACATCTTTTATGGGTTCAGGAATTAATATGTTAAAATGGAAGAATCACGTCTCATTAGGGTCCCAATGACTATTGGGCAGTGTTGTCTGCAATTAAACATGATGGGTTAAACATATTTTTTCCTAAATCATTTTTAAAACCTTTGTGGGACATGTTTTGATTTTGTTGGACTAATTGTTTTCTTGATCATGTTACATGATGGGTGAACATATTTTTTCCTAAATCTTTTTTTTTAAAACCTTCATGGGACATGTTTGATTTTGTTGGACTAATTGTTTTCTTGGTTATGTTTCCTGTACTAAGCTTCTCTTACATTTTCTTTTTCTTTCTTTTCTGAATCAAGCAAAGACATAAAGCCTCTCACCTTTCTTGTAGTCAGAAAGCAGCTATATCTGAACTTGAATCTCAGTTAGATGAAGAAGAAACTTGAGGAGGGAGGAGCGGGAAAAGGCTGCAGCAGACCTAAAATTGCATTACAGAAAGCTCATTCACAGGCTCAAGAGGAAATTAAGCAGCAGGCTGATGTTTACATAAAACAACATAAAGAGCAGCAGGAAGTTATTGTAAGCTTCAGGTCTGTAGATTATTCTAGTCTCTTTTACTTCAATGTGATCGTAAAACAACATGTAGTGATACCAGTGAAAATATTGTTTTACATTTATAAATAGTTACTATTTTTCCTCTGTGCATTCTCAGGAATCAGAAAAAGAAAGTCGTTTGCTTGTGGAAACACTAAGATCCAAGCTGGTAACTGTTGACTCACTCCTTTTTTAAGCTAAGCAGATATCTTATCTTGTTTATGGAACTGTTTCCAGTAGCTTGTGCTGTAATTATTTGCTTCTCTTGAACAGGAAGATGCTAGGGAAAGCCTTGTGATGTCCGAGAAAAATGTTAGGCAACTGGAAGACAAGGTTCAGGATGGACAACTAGCCTTTGCTAACAGCAGAAAGGTATGCTGAGCTGCATTAAACTTTTGTTTTCTAATTAGATTGGAGAGAAGCATGAGAAACGTCAACACTCCAATTGATTTTAATTAGTAACATAAAAAGATTTCATAGATTGAAATTAGGAATAAGACAACTTTTACCCTTCCTGTGTCTACTTGGCATTACTTGAGCCTTGTCCTGATAGCAGTCCTGTTGACTTGAGTGGCTGAAATATATTAGTTATTGTAATTGTCGCAATATCTAGTGTCAAGGGAAGTCTTATGTTCATTTATGTACTGCTGTTGTTGAACAGAAATCGGAAATGCTGGAGTCTGAATTGAAAGACTGCAGAAGGAACTTGAAAGTGAAAAGGTAGAAATAGTATTCTTTTGTAAATATATTCTTGTGTAAGGATTCTGGTGGTATGGAGTTTTTTTGTTTAGTGGTTCAACTAAGAATTTGTTTGATGGGTGTAATTAATTCTGCATGGTAGATGCTGCCATTTTACATAAATTTTGGCATTCAAGTTAAATTTCAAAGACATAATGCCTCATGTACGCACACAGAAACAATGGGTGCATTTAATACAGCTGTCTGTTCTCTCATCGAGTTAGGCTTGGTGTTACTAAGTAGCAGAGCCAGCAGGTTATGTCTGTTTCTTATTAGATGCTTTGATCATCCAATGCAGTGAACATGCTCTGAATGCTGTAAGCTGTGCAGCATCTTTCTCATGAGATATAGTGGGCCATGGTCCATGTATTGCGTGATTCTTTGATGGGATGTGGTGTGTATTATTCTGGATTATCAGATTGTTCTATGAGAAAAAGAGCAACACCAGTCCAGTAGTCTTTCACATTATATTCCTATAATTGGTTGCCACTCATCTGTTTCTGGATGTCTGCGACAAGGTAGCATTATGAACAAATGCTTATGATGAAATAACACAAAAATATAATCCATCAATCATAAAACATATAATCAGAAAATTAGCATATCTACAATGGTCTCTTGAACTATCAAAAGAGATCAACAAAGTTAAGACAGAATAAAAAACATATGTGGAAAAGAAAAAAGGAGCAATACATTCTTCTCTTTTAGCATTGAAATGGATTGTACACAAATATAATAAAAAATGAAACAAACTTTATTAAAAAAATGAGGAATTAAAACATGAAAGATGCTTTCTTTTCCAAGGTTGGTTGTGGAAATATTAGAAGAAAAGGTGAAAAATGGACCACTAATGGAGATTGGAAATTGGAAGTTAAAATACAGAAAAACAAACCAGCAAAATACAGCAAATTGGAAGAAAATCTGACTTCACTAATGGAGATTCCTTTCTACATTCCTTTTTTAGTCATATACTCTCATGTATACCTTCTGTGACTTTGCATGACCCATGACTGCAGCATGCACCATTGCTTATAATAGCCCCATACAAAGTTTTCATCTTCATAAACTGTCCTTTGATGAATGGGACATAATTGGGACATTTACCTATTAAAACTGTGTTTTGTCAGAATCTTAAAACATAGCATATGGTTGCACTTTCAGCTGGATCCACTAGATATAGATTCAAAGATATACATACATGGGAAAATTGCTTCCTGCTATTCTTGTTCCACCTGTGGTCTCAGATGTGTCGCCTCAAGCACTTTTATCTTTTCCTTCTTTTGTTTATCATATTTACAATGTTTTTTTTTTCTAGCCATCCTTTATAAATATAGATGTCTGTGTAACATTGAGATAAGAATCACAGCGATAATCTACAAGCTCCATTTTTTGATCCTTTTTGCTGCATTCTTTAAGGGCTGCATGTGCTGTCAGGTCTTCCCATGCTTTCTGACCATACTGCGGGCCTTCTTGGATCTTTATTTCACATGCTAATACCATGCGTAGTTCTGCTGATGGCCTAATTAATCATGTTCCATGGTTGATGCTATTATGTTTAGGAGATACTATCAAGGTCAATGTTTCAAATCTTGGTATCAGGTCATGTATTGGTACCTTACTAATGTGGTATTGATATGCCCCCATCATGGCACATGGTACACTATTGGAGCCGGCACAAGGCCTATACCATGTGTTGTTATGTTACTACCATCCCAGTAATGTACCACATTGGCACAGTGCACCGTGTATGGCCTTGTACATTTGGTACTCAAAACCTCTGTCAGAGTAATTTATGTTGTCTTTGTATTTTCATTCTGTATATCATTTCTCATGGCTATTTAAGTCATGGGCTGCATGGTCAGGACTTTCAGATCTCATAGATTCTTGTCTATATCCCTTTTATTCATCATCCATTGTGTCTGACTGGTGAACCACAGGGCACCAGTCGTCTTCTGCACACCAGTTGTGATCTAAGTAAAATTACCATCTCAAATTGGTGGTTTAAATAGCTAGACCTTGCTTCTCTTAAAAGAATAGCTAGATCTTTTGCTTATGCTTATGATGTAAGTAAATACTTAATTTTTTGTGAATTTCGTGTATATCAAGTTTCTGAAATCCTATTTCTAAAGTTATAACTGCAGTATAATTTTATCTGAAGCTGATTCTTTGCTCTAAGTGACTTAGCATTCATGATTTCTTTAATGAAGCATTTCATGCCTCTAATCTTGCACTACTATATGCCACTACAAACTTGATATCGTTGTATTAAATGCCTGGACTCTGGTTATATTGGTCGTTTGCTGCTTTCCTTGTCTATATTGAGATGGATTCTGTTTTTAGCTGTATCATGATATATTACAAGTTGAGTAACCTTAAGGCTTACATGTATTTCCTTTCTGCATCTGAGAATTCTGTATGCTGTTGTTAGCAGGTGGCCCGAGAAGAAGCATGGGCAAAGGTCTCAGCTCTTGAGCTTGAAATAGGTGCTGCAATTCGTGATCTTTCTATGGAGAAACAAAGGTTCCAAGGAGCAAGGGAAAGAATAATTCTGCGGTAAGCATAGAAACATTTTATTAAAGAAAATTGGATGCTTTACCAGCAAAAAAAAAAAAAAAGAAAGAAA
>KE504764.1:885628-900419 GCA_000441515.1 Elaeis oleifera | reverse complement strand
GTAGTGTGTGTGTGTGTAGAGAGAGAGAGAGAAGAGAGAGAGAGAGAGAGAGGAGTCCTATTGGTAACATCTAAACCTAAGCCAGGCCATATCAATGCAGAGAACGCAACATGCCATATGGTTACTAATGATCAACAAATATGAAAATCTAAAATATCCAAAAGCTTTTGAAGTTTCTTACCACCATATCAAGTGAATGCCACATGGATGGTAATTGTAGATCAGAAGATATGTAATCCAAAAATGCTTTGTGGTTCACATAAATTCAAAATCCGAACAGTGATCAAGAATTGCACATCTTAGAAAAGATGAGGATCCTGATTCAGTGAATTTGTATGCTTCCAGACCATAAAATATTACACCTTTACAATGAAAACTTTCCATTTTGTTTCATGTTAGCGTGCAGCAAGAACTTTTGGTCCTTAGATATTTTAACTGTTCAAGATCATGATTGACAGTTTAGATTCTAAATATACATGACTTTCATGCAATTTCAATACATGAGGTTTGGTGCAAATCCTACTTGGTGAATGGTAGCTCGACTCCACTAGTTAATTGTAGCTCAAATTATACTACAGAAGATCCATACCATTACATGGTAAAACAACATGGTTACAGATCTTATATTCACAAAGAACCATCGTCCTAAATACCGCAATTGCACAATAGGAAGCAATAGAGGAGGAGAAGTTGGTGGGATTGTCCCCTTAACAACATAGCAAGAAAGAGAATTCTTAAGAGACTACGAAGAGAAGAAGAAATAGAAATAGGAAAATATGAGAATTATAATAATGTGTTAGACCCTGAAAGGGAATCTATGGGTGACTGAAACCAGTGATAAGGTTGAGATGGAATGTCTGACCAGCAGTTAAGTTGAAACCAGTCATAAGGGAATTTTGGGGAGTGAACCAGTCATAAGGGTGAAATGGAACATCTCACAGATAGTTAAGTTGATCAATGGAAACAATAGATGGAAAGAGTATATTATTGGCAGCCAGATGGAAAGAGTATATTATTGGCAGCCAAGATTTAGAAGAAGTGTTTACAGAATAAAACAGCAGAAAAATTGCTGTCTAGAAAATAACAAACGGGAAGACATGTAAGGAAAGGTGAAAAGACAACCTCAAATGAATGACATTGAAATATAGGACCTACTTGAAGCAACAGTCGCATGGGCTGAAACAATGGAAAGGAAAGGTGGGTCGTGAATTACTCTGACCATTCAAGAATATAAGGATGAATTCTGTATGGCTTGTATTGTCCAGTGGGCATCAGTATCATAAAGGTGATTTCTCAGTGTAATAGTACAGAAGGTAGAATGTTTTATAAAGCAAACAGAAGTCAGGTGTGCATGTCACATTTGAAATTTATTCCTTGTATAAATTATAAGTTTTAAAAATGATATAGCAAATGCATCTCTCTAGAACCTCCAACTAAGCTCTTTGATTGCAGTTGAACTGCACAATCGCAAAAACTTTAGCAGTTGAGTGGACAGATTGGTAGGATATATTATAAAACAAAATATATAAGAAGACTAAACATTAACTTGATGCCCTCACACAGAAGCAAAACCCTAACATATACTGCTAACCTGTTTTTAATTTCAACACTGCACATTGGAAGATGATAATTTGGAATAAGAACTGCTTCTGGAGATCTCCATCTTCGTGTCCTGGACGTGTTCATTTAAGGGAACAAATATTAGGTCACAATATGAACAACCGGTCATCCAAGCCCATCAAGTAGAGCTGCAAAAACTCAATATCCGAAGAGCTTCTGCAGTCTCATGTATCCATTGCGAGTATTATGTTTGTTAGTGCATCTAAATCAAACATTGCAGAATATATTTAGTTTCTATAAGCAGAACACAGCTCAGATACTGAAAGGCAAGGAATACTAGTACATCATACATTTGCAATAATACAACTTAAATCTGTAACACAATCAGCAAAACCTTAGACTTTCAAGGCCATGTTCTATGAAGCACATCCAACAAGATTTCTTCTACCAGTCTCCCTCATCATAAAGATGTCAAAACTATCCTATAATTCCTATGTGTCTGCTCATTGCCAATTATTAACTGACATGCCCACATGGTTACAATTCATGTAGCTACTTCATATAATTTTCTTGTATTAGTAGATTGGTTGTAGTTCTTGAACAAGCATTTCAACTTCACCCACCATCTGCATTAGTTATTTTCCTCACTATCATCCTCTGTTCTCAACACCTCTATGCAGATTACATCCATAACCTCATGTTCTTGGTAGTTGACATTTTAGTGGAAAAGAAAGGGTTGAAATACAGATATCTGTACCACATCAAACGAGGGATTAGTATGGTGCGGTATTGCACATATGATACCAAACTAAGACGCATTATATTAGTTGGTGCCAATAAAACAAAGTGACACCAACCACCATTTGATGGTATGGTGCAGCACTGAGGGCATAGCAAGCACTAGTTCCCTACTAATATGGTATAGCATGCCCACTATGGAACTAGCAGGAACTAGTTCTTCAACCATTGAAAGAAAGTAAGGGTTAATGACTTCACATACTATTGCAATCCCATTAAGAAGTTAGATAGGTTCATCATAAAATTTCAGAAGTTTTGATTATGTTGTATGGTGTATTACAGAATTGCCACCCCTCCCCCACAAAGAAAAAACAAACCAACCCAACACCCAAAAGAAAAAGTCTGAGGTTCACCACTACTATCCAACCATAAGTTAGCAAACATTATGCTTATTTTAACCTTCATGCAAGCAAAATAGGGAACACCAAACATTATGCTTATTTAACCTTAATGCAAGGAAATACGGAACACCATTTCCAAGTGACAAGAACATAAGGTTTGAAAAACATTAAGCAACCATATGTTAAATTCTATCATGGGGTAAGATGATACTAAACTTTCCAAAACGAAAACCATAATCAGTTTTTCTACAATCATACTACAAATTTATGGGTCATAGACATCTGAAACTCAATTTTCATGGATTCAGATTGTTCCACAAATGTATACAAACAAAGGGGTGCACTATAGCTTAAGATAAGGCCCATTTGCTTGGATTATGTTTATCTCTTACATTGTATCAGTATTGGTGTTGCCAAGTTGATTACCTTCTTTCAACATTAATCTATTAGGGAAAAAAATTAGAAAGCTTCCTATACCACACATGACACCATTTACACAAAAATGGCACATCTGAAAACAAGTTACAATGACACCTTCATAACCTGTTTTTCTCAAGGACCTACCAAATTGCACTAGCTATGGGTGCTCAAGTTCAACAAAAGTTCTTCACTTATTGAAGTATGCTTAGAACGTCTTATCAAATTGAGCATAAAGGATCATTGTACCAACCCATAGCTCAGTACCTACCATATCGATAAGGTATTTGTACCATACTGCGATATATTTAAGTGTAGGGGTGCAAACGAGTCAAGCTGCTTACAAGCTACTTAAGCTCAACTTGAGTCCAAGCTCAAATCGACTCGGCTATCCGCAAGTTTTGGTCAAGATTGAGTAGCTTGAACAATTTTTAGAGTAGAACTCGAGTAGCAGGATACTCGACTTGAAAGCTTCGAGCTTATTCGAATTTATATATATTTTTAATAATATTATTTTGTTTATAATATATATTAATATATATATTATTAGTAGGTTAAGGCTCAAATTCAAGCTAGAGCATGGCTCGATTGATATTCAAGCTGAGTTGAGTTAATTTTGAGATTTTTTTTTAATTTGAGTCAAGTTTGAACTTGAGATATTAAGGCTCGATTGATCCTGAGTCGAGTTTCAAAACTAAGTATTTTGAATCAAATCGAGCTCGAGCTTTTAACTACTTGGCTCGGCTTGGCTCGATTGCAACCGTATTTCGGCATATGAGTTCAATCAGCCTATACTGATCTGAACCGAGCTGAACTATCCTGTACCATCGGTACTGACCCATACTGCTTGATTTTGAGTGATACCATGGCTGGGAGTGAGAAAATGAATTGGAATACCATGTTGGTACAGAGCACATATTGTACTATACTGACTGCACTGTACCGACCGTACTGCATTGTCTTGGTCATGTACAGCATCGTTTCCGATATCAACTTTGTGGACCTTGTCCAAAAGAATCATGAACCCTCATGTTCTTACATACAAATTTGGCAATAACAAAGGTAATCTCTCTTCATGCCTTCATTATGTAGCAAAGTTGTGGACATACGTCAGCAAATTAGAACTATCAGAGCCCCTTCATACCGCATTGCTCACATGCTACCATCAGCAAAATTTTCCTTTGCTCCGCATTATCTTCCTAATTTTATTTACAAAAATAATTTTGGCACTCCTCGAAATCATTTTGATTCATCTACATGAATCTTAAAAGACTTTCCAAAAAAAAGAAGAGGAAGCAGCTTTTTGCCAGAAAGTAACTTCACAATTAAAAAGAATTAAAAAGGAACTTTTTACCATCAGGTGGGCTAAATCTCCACAATTAAAAAAGAATAAAAATGTAACTTTTTTACCATCAAGCGAAGACACTGCTCCATGATTCACTTCACGACCTTACAGACAAACCATCAATGTCACGAAAAGATTACGATCAAGTCCGAAATTAACCTTGTATCGTTCCCGGCGGCCGGACGGCAGGGCTTCAGGCCAAAGCTCAGCGTGGCGTTCCTCAAGCCCAGCCCGTGGTTCATCAACAGCGACGATGCCATCCTCTCCCTCTCACTTTCCTTCTAGTCAAAAGGAAGGGGAAACGAGTGAATATCGAAAAGGTATCAACTTTCCAACGGCCAAGCGGATCAAAGAGCTCGGCGGTGCGAGCGATTCAGCAAGCGGTGGTGCTGGGAATAGAGATGGAAATAATCGTCATAATGATCATAGAGAGAAGGGTGGCGGCGGTGGCGGAGGAGAGGCGACGGGGAGGTGCGAAGTACGAGGCGGCGGAGGTGGGCCCCATGAGAGGATTATTGAAGCGGCGGAGGCAGAGCTGGCGGGCGGGAAGAGAGAGCATCCGAGCAAGAGAAGGGTTGGTTGCGGCTATTTTATTGTTTCTAATGTTATAGGGTTTTCACGAGCCGCGGTTGTGTCCTTTCGCGCGAAAGAAGGATACACGTTCCTTCGCGCCCAGAGACCTTTGGATCATCCACTGCATCGATCTAAGGCACTCCGAACTCTATCATCCATCCTCTGCACAGCTCTCAAAGCAAAATAGGGACGATCCGACGGTCAAGGGGTGCGAAAGAAGGTTTTTCTTTCTTTCTTACGGAGGATACAACCGGGCTCCGGATTTTTGACTCGCTTTTCTCATGGGGGCCAAGAGGGCACGGTACGTTGGAGTGTTGGACGGGTTGGGAAGTAGGGTCTGGCCCATGGTTTGGACTTCGGATACTTTCTACGGTGTTCGTCGGCCCGGTTTTCTCTGCAATCCTCATCCAGATTCTTATCATCGAAAATGTTGGTGCAAGTCTTTTCCAATAATTTGACTAGAAAGAGAAAGATAATGAATTGGTATTCTTATTCCAATGTTAGGTATGTTCCAGTGTCATGTATATGTTATGCATACGAGAGAAAAGCATAGATGGTTATGGTCCAATGAAAGATTTGTTAATGGCTGTTATCCTTCTATATGATAAATACATAATAAGAAGTTCTTTGTGCACCGCAGGTGGTGTAGAAAATCCAACATGAACCACACTATCTTATTCTATTGGTCCACATAGCCATTGCTTTCCAACATGCATTTAATGTTAGTAGTTTTATTTTTTTAAATTTTGAATGATGAAAATATCACTATTCTTTAAAAAAATTATGACATCCTATGTCAATATTATGACATCCTGCATTAAGAAAATCATAATTTTTATCCATAGGATGTTATAATAGGACGCAGGATGCTATAAATTTTTTTCAAAAACAGAGACTTTTTTGTCATTCAAAATTTTTAAACGAAAAAAAAAGCTATATGTATTAAATATGTATTGGAAAGTAATCGGACAAAAATGCTCCTTCCACATTATGACATCTTAAGCCAAATTATGACTTCCTATGTGCGCGAAGATATAATATGCCACATCATAATTTTTTTTCACAGAATGTCATAATATGACGCAGGATGTCATAATATGCCGCACAATATCATAATTTTTTTAAGAAACAGAGATATTTTCGTCATTTAAAATTTTAAATAAAAAAATTATAAATATTAAATATATGTTGAAAATAATAATTATATAAATTAATCAAATAAAACGGTACATCGAATTTGCACCGTCCGCTGGGCACAAAGAATTTCTCAATGCATATTTGTTGGATGCACACTCTAATGGTGCGCTCGGCTTCTCACTCTCTCCTTCAGCAAAAAAATCAATATATTTGCTATTTTAGTAGAGAAGTACGCGTAGAACATCTTGCTCATGGATGGCAATGTCTCGGCATGGGATAGGATTGAGGCCTTTGATAAATGCTAACAATGGTATGTGTTGCGGCCAATCCTCTCGTCGCCTGGTCGCCGGGAACGAGCACCTGCGAGGAAAATCCGCACTGACCGGAGATGCCTCCGACGGGGACCCTTCGACGGTCAAGTCAGAGAGGAGACTAGGCAACAGTAGAAAGGAACCAGGAGGAAACTCAGCGATGGAGCGGGAGAGAGGGAGAGAAGAACCCACCTCGTTAAGCTGTTGCCTTACCCATTTTATAGTAGGAGGTGGTATGGTCCCGCCGTTGGTGATGTAGACAACTGAGGAGTTGTCAAATCGTCGGGGGTTGTCATATCGTCGACGGGCTGACAGGTCCTAGAATTAATTCGTGTCCTTAGCAGGACAGCGCCCCAGGTCCCTGGCGGGACAATACCCTCTGGCGGTCGTACGGCCTGTGCTTGACATGACTGCAGCCCATGCCGGTCGTTCGGCGTCTTTGAAGGGCTGGCCGACTATACGTCGGGGTTTGAATGTCGGGTGGCGACTCGAAAGCACAGTCGGCGTTTGGAGGGGTCCGTAGAAGTCGGATGTTGGCGGTCCCACCCGACAGGGAGTTGGTGATGTAGGTTCGGCCCTTCGGGTGGTCGGAGGCAGCGTTGGCCTGTTAGGCTGACACACTCGGGCCGGACATCATCGGTAGTTACTGCCGGTGTCGTCCGTCGTCGGACGGGTGAAGTCAGTCGGTCCATCTCGAGGATGGGTCGGCGTCGGGATCAGTTGGTGAGTCATCGTCGGGATCAGTCGGTGAGTCGTCGTCGGGATCAGTCGGTGGGTCGGCGTTGGGATCAGTCGGTGTCAGGATCAGTCGGTACCAGGGTCAGTCGGTATATCCCAACAGTTGCCCCCCCCCACTCCTGAGTCTGATGTCACGTCGACCCGTATTTCCATGCGGATGGGGCGTTGGACGAAAGGAGTGGATCTTCATTGCATCATACTCTGATCCTGCTGATCTCACTAGCAGATGATCCGGACAGATCGGTGTCAGACGATTTGGTGTCAGACGATTCGGTGTCGAATGATTCGATGTCGGGCGATCTAGTGCCAGACGATCCGGTGTCAGACGTCTTCTAGGGAACGCAAACCGCCGTCTGGCGTTCCCTCGGAAGCGCGGACAGCCATCAGACGTCCCATCGGGAACGCAGACCGTCATCAGCGAATTAACTCTGAGGCACGGTTCTTCTGCCACATGTCGGGAGGTCATTGGGCCGGAGTTATTCGCGCGGCTGGAGGCGACGTGGCTCGATCTGGAGCAGGTGCGTCGAACCGTCGGGCCGAGGGAGGGCCCGGATGCCGCCACATGTCGATCATCAGGGAGACCCTCGTCGGGCGCGCCTTCATCCCGGCCATCGAGGGGCCCTATATATATGGGGCCACTGGTACCCAAGACTTTACTTTTTTCAGTTCTGCTGCGGAGACTCTGCCCGAGCGGTCCCCCTCGTCCCAGGTAGTTGTCTCTGCTCCCTTCTTCGAAAAGTTTCTTCGAGAGTTCTGTCCCCTTCCGTTCCTTTCTCGCTTCTTTGGAATCTTTTTCTTCTCTTCTTCTTCTCTCGGTTCTAGCGTAATGGCCAGAACATCTCCTCGGGGAGATCAGTAGAAAAATCCGACTGATGATCTTCGGTCGGCTCCGGAGGTGGAGATCTCTTCACTTTCGGGGCCGAATGTCGATCGGCTCCAGGATCAGTACAGTATCCCGGAGCAGTTTCGGCTCTACGCCCCTGGGGCCGGAGGTCGGGTTAACAACCCGCCGCGGGCCAGGTGGCGTTCTACGTCGAGGACCTCCGGGCCGGTCTTCACCTTTCGGTTCGGGTTTGTCCGGAACATTCTTGATTATTACAGACTATGTCCGGCGCAATTGGCACCGAACTCAGTTCGGTTGATAATCGTTTTGCTTTGTTGTGTCGGCTCTTGCCGACCAACCCTCGGATCTCTCTCTTTCGGACATTCTTTGTCCTCCGACCCCACCCTAAAGCCCGAGGGTGGTGGCTCTTCAATCTCCGGAAGGGTCTGTCTTTTATCACTGGTCTTCCATCGTCCATTCATGGATGGAAGAACCAGTTCTTCTTTGTTTCTTCTTCTTCTCCCTGGGGATTTTCTTCCCGCTGGGGCGAGCCTCTGACCTGGCCGAACGAGAACAACCGGATGGAGGCGGACGATCGAAAGGACTTTACCAGCTGAAGGACATGTCGGTACCGAAGCAGAGGGAGCTCGTTACCGAACAAGCCCTCTATGACGCCGGTCTGAGCCTGGTCCCCCGTCTAGATACTGTCCGACCCATCGTTGTCCTTTCGCTTCTCATTCGTCTCAAGCTCGTACTGACTCTTCTGTTGAATCTGTAGGTACGCTGCCAAGGATGAGACCGACGGACGTCGAGATCCGACAATATGCGGCGAGGAAAAGGCCGGCATCCGGGGCCGGACCTTCACGCCCGTCGAAAAGGCCCCAGGCATTGCCCCCGACCGTCGCCATATCGGCGGTCGAACAGTCGGAGTCGGTCATCGCTCTGTCGGTGCCGGCGGTACTACCAGAGGAGTAGCCATTGGAGGGCGCGATCAAGGGAGTGTCGGCGGCTTCGCCGGTGGAGGAAGCTCAGGGTGATGCTCGGGAGCCCGAACGTCCTTCGGTGGCTCCCGTTGCTGCTTCGGGGGGAGCTCAATCAAGTTCGAGCTTTCCTTCCTTCTCCGACCTACGGGCCTGGGCGGCCGGTCGGGGAAAGGCCCCGATGGCCCCCGCAGACGACACAAGGTCGGGGGATCGCGCCGTGTCGTCCGACGTCCAGGTCCCCGAGGGAGCGTCGGCCCTGGCTGACCATGAGTTGGCCAGGAGACTGTGTCAGGGGACCCTCCTTCCGACCAATCGGGAGGTTCTGAAGACTCGACGGGTGACCGAGATGCTGTCGTCTTTTTATCCGACCATGATCGGAGTAAGTTCCGCCTTGCCTCCCTCCTTCGTTGTTTGTCTTTAGTATTTTATCTTTTTGACGATCGGCTTCTGTTGGCAGTTGATTTATATCATGTCCGAATTGGAGGCCGGATATCGGAGGTTCGGGGACGTCCGGACGGCCTGGAAGGACAAGGCGCAGACCGTCGAAGCTGAGAAGGCGGTGCTAGTCGAGCAGCTAAAGCTGTCGATCGATCGGGAGGCGAGGCTCGAGGATGAAATATCCTGCCTCAACGACGTCCTGGCTGCTTCGGGGCCGAGCTTAAGTCGGCGTAAGAGGAAGCCAAGCGCAAGGGTCGTACCGCTCACCGTCTGCGTTGGGAGCGGGATGGTGTCGTCGCCGAGCTCGAGGCCGAGCGCGAGCAGCTTCGGGCCAGCCTGGAGAACCTCGCCAAGGTCGAGGAGGACCTGTCAATCGCCCAGGCCGATGCGGATATAGCGAAGGCGGAGGCAGAGTCGGCGAAGGAGGTGGTAGGTCGAACGATGGAAGACTTCCGCGGCTCCGGCAAGTATCGGGAGGAGCTCCTGGAAAGTGGCTTCGCCTCGTACCGGGTGGGGTACGAGGACGCTCGGGATGCAGTTCAAGCTCGATATCCGGAGCTTGACCTCGGCGGCATTGTCCCCCCAGGGTCGGATGACCAAGCCACAGAAGAGGTGGCCGACCCTTCCTCGGGAGATCATACTGCCGTGGAGGAAGCCGACTCGGAGCGAGTCGCCGAAGGCGAGGCGGTCCCGACCGTACCGGATCAAGTCGCCGAAGGCGAGGCGGCCCGACCTCCGACCTTGCGCCGATCGGGGCGGACACGCCGATAGCCCCCGAGCTTCTCCCGGTTGAAGAGATCGACTCCGACGAATAGTCGAAGCTTCATTATTTTTTTGTTTTGTTTCATGCAAACTTGTAATCGGGCTTCGGCCCAATTTTGTAAACTCAAGGTATAGTACGAATGAAATCAAGAATTTTCTAACTTTTTCTCTTTGTGTATGCTTGTCGTGTTCGGTAATATCCCGGACAGTTGGTCGTGACGGTCGGTAGCGCGCGCCACGGTAAAAACAGAGCGAGCTCCGATTGTAGACCGGTCGTTCCGACGGTCATAGGGCCCGATAGTTGAGAGTCGTAGGACCCGATAGTTGAGAGTCGTAGGACCCGATAGTCGAGAGTCGTAGGACCCAATAGTTGAGAATCTAAGTCGGGTATCCGTCGCCCAGACGTAAGTCGGACGTGTTCGTTGAGTCGAAGGTCCAAGTCGTCCGTTGCCCGATCGTAAGTCGGGCATGTTTGTCGAGTCGAAGGTCGATGGAAGGTCGACCACTTCTGGGCTTAGCTCGATGATCCGATCATCTTGTAGAGTCCGATAGTCGAATGTCGTCCGACGTATTTAGTTCAGAAAATGATGGTAAGTCGAGTTCCCATTGCCCGGACTTTGGTCGGGTGCATACGTCGCGATGTGTGATAAACGGTGGCAAGCCGAATATCCTTCGACCGGTCGTGATCTGATCGGTAAGTCGCGAATGCGACTTTGGTTGTGTTGGCGTTTTGTCTTTCTTGGCCGGAGCCGAGTCGGCAGGTTAGCCAATCGTCTTGCTCGAGAGTCGACTGTAGAAGGAGTGTGGCTCCCGTCAATATAGATATATCGGTCCTCGCAAGAGTCCGATGTATCGTCGACGATCGGGCCGTTAATTTTCAACGGAACGTTGGGTCCGAGTCAGGGCGTCGAGGCTCGTATTGCTGGCGAGCGCCGACTTGTAGTCGAAGAGTCGGAATTCTAGACTCCGGAGTTTTGAAGCTGAGTTTGTATTTCACTTGCTGGTATACAGAGCTTACTGGTAATACAATCTCAGGTTATCGGCATTTCAAGTCCGAGAGATGGCCACCCTTCAAGAGTCTCCAGTCGGTAGGCTCCCGGTCTGTAGGTATCCGCTACTTTGTAGGGTCCTTCCCAGTTCAGGGATAATTTCCTTGCTCCAGGGGCTTCGAGACTTTCGCCTTCCTCAAGACTAGATCTCCGGGTCGGAAAGCTTCGGCTTAACCTTGGCGTTGTAGTATCGGGCCACCCTTTGTCGGTAGGAAGCCATACGGAGCTGAGCTTTACGTCGGAGTTCGGGCAGAATGTCCAAGTCGGCTCTCTAACATTCGGAGTTGCCCGACTCAAAATACTGCTCGACCTGAGTCAACGGTAGGTCGATCTCCAGTGGGATCATTGTTTCTGTCCCGTAGGTCAAGCTGAAGGGAGATTCCCCGGTCGGGACACGGGGCGTCGTTCGGTAGGCCCACAGGACGGAGTGCAGTTCCTTAACCCAAAGGCCCTTGGCTTCATTCAATCGGATCTTCAGTCCATGCAGAATGGTTCGGTTGGTTACCTCCACCTCGTTGTTGGACTGTGGATGCCCGACCGACGTCAGTCTGTGCGCGATATGGAATCTCGCACAGAAGTCTCTGAAGTCCTGGTTATCGAATTATCGTCCATTGTCGGTGATGATGGTGTGTGGTAGCCCAAACCTGAAGATGATGGACTTCTGGACGAAGTCTTCCATCTTCCGCTTGGTGATTTGCGCGAGAGGTTCGGCTTCCACCCACTTAGTAAAGTAGTCGATTGCGACGACTATAAACTTCGTTGGCCGGAAGTCGGAGGGAAGGGTCCGAGCAAGTCGATGCCCCACTGGGCGAAGGGCCACGGGGCAACAATAGGAGTCAGCTGGTTGGCGGGTCGGTGTTGTATGTTGGCGTACCTTTGACATGGTTCGTACCTCCAAACCAGCTCAGCCGCATCCTTCTTCATGGTGGGCCAGTAGTATCCCTGCCATAGGACCTTGTAAGCCAGGGATTTGCCCCCAAGTGGTCACCGCAGATCCCTTCGTACACTTCTCTGAGCGCGTAGTCCGCGTCGGTCGGTCCCAGGCACCTTAGCAAGGAAAGGGAGAACGACCTTTTATAGAGTCGGTCGTCCACCATCACATATTGGGAGGCCGCCCACCGGAGTCGTTTGGCTTCCACGGGGTCATCGGGGTTGGTGCCGTCGGTCAGGTACTGAACGATCGGATCCATCCAACTCGGCTCGGTCGCCAGTTGGAGCACCTCTTCAGTCTTGTCGATGCTCGGTTGCTCGAGACTTTCGACGAGTATCCCGTCCAAAGTGCTGTAGTTGGATGTCGCAAGCCTGGAGAGTGCGTCGGCCCGAGCATTTTTCGCCCTGGGAATATGGGAGATCTCGAAGTACTTAAAGGGTGCTACGAGATCTCTTACTTTCTGGTGATACTTGACCATAGTCGGATCCCGCACTTCGAACTCGCCTTTGACCTGCCCGACGATTAGCTGAGAGTCGGTGAAGACTTTGAGGCTGTCGACCTCGAGCTCCTTCGCCAATCTCAGGCCCGCGATGAGCGCTTCATATTCGGCTTGATTATTGGAGGTCTTGAAGTCGAACCGGAGGGCGTGCTCGGTAACCACTCCCTCGGAGTTGGTGAGCAGGAACCCGATCCCGCTCCCTCGAGCGTTGGAAGCTCCGTCGATGTGTAATACCCAAGTTGACTCGGGGTCATATTCGGAGGTCGCAGCCTCCTTGGAGTCCCTGTCTTCCGACACTTGGTCGGTTGTCGGGCACTCCGCAATGAAGTCGGTTAGAACTTGGGCTTTTAGAGCAGGTTGTGGTTGGTACTGAATGTCGAACTCGCTCAGTCTCACCGTCCATTTCGCCAGTCGTCCTGACATGTCAGGACGATGCAGGATCGCCCTCAGGGGTTGGTCGGTGAGGACCACGATGGCGTGCGCTTGGAAGTACGGGCGAAGTCGCTGTACCGATACGACCAGGGCAAATATCATCTTTTCTTCTTTCGAGTACCGAGCTTCTGCTTCGTGGAGCACTTTGCTGATGTAGTAGATGGGCTGGTGAACTCGACTCTCGTTCTCCCGGATGAGCACCGAGCTGACTGCCTCTGGAGAGGTAGCCAAGTAGAGGTACAGTGTTTTCCAACCTCCGATTTCACGAGCAGAGGCGGCGAAGTCAAATATTCTTCAGCTCCTCAAAGGCCTGCCGGCACTCGTCCGGCCAAGAGAAGCTCTTCGCTTGCCTCAGGATTTTGAAGAATGGGAGGCATCTCTCGACCGATCGAGAAATGAATTGGCTGAGCACGATGATTCTTCCGTTGAGCTGCTGCACCTCCTTTTGGTGTCTGGATGGCGCATGTTGACGATCGCTTTGATCTTCTCGAGGTTGGCCTCAATTTTTGTTGGAAACGAGGAACCCAAGGAACTTCCCCGAGGTCACTTCGAAGGCGCATTTAGTCGGGTTCAGCTTCATTCGATGTCGTCGTAGAGTGCGGAAGGTTTCTTCGAGATCTTGCACATGATCTGAAGTTCGCGCACTCTTTACCAGCATGTTGTCCACGTATACCTCCATATTGTGCCCGATTTGATCTTTGAAGATCTTATTGATGAGTCGCTAGAGGTAGCCTCGGCGTTCTTCAGACCGAAGGGCATTACTTGTAGCAGTAAAGGCCCTTGGCGGTCACGAAAGTCGTATGCTCCTCGTCCTCGGACATCATCCAGATCTGGTTGTATCCGGTGAAGGCATCCATGAAGCTGAGCAGTCGATAGCCGGACGTCGCGTCCACCAGCTGGTCGATCTTCAGAAGTGGGAAGCTGTCCTTCGGGCAGGCCCGATTCAAGTCGGTGTAGTCGATACAGATCTTCCACTTTTCGTTGGCTTTCTTCACCATGACGATATTGGCGAGCCAGTCGGGATATGTAGTTTCTCTGATGAAGCCTGCCTCGAGTAGCTTGTCCACTTCTTCGTCGATGGCCCTCTGTCTTTCGGGAGCAAAGGACCGTTTCTTCTGCCTCACCGGTCTCATGCCGGGATCAATGTTGAGTCGGTGAGTTATCGTCTCTGTGGGGATGCCGGACATATCCACTGCCGACCAAGCGAATACGTCGGCATTGGCTTTCAGCAGCTCTATGAGCTGCTGATTTATGTCACAAATTGACATAAAAAGTATCAATTAATATCTAAATTATCTAACTTTATTAGAAAATTGATACTTGTTATTATTTTTTGTAGAAGAAGAGGTCATCAATAGAAAGAGCAAGGAAGAGGATTCCAACGACATAAATTTTACGTAAAACAGAGTTAAATTGGCCCAGAAATTGAAGAATGAAGAAAGAAGACTCAATTGGGTCAAATTAGATCCAAACTCCCCTAGCAGCCCTCTAAAGCCTCTTAGTCGCACATCGAAAGTTTTGAAAACCTTGTAACCCCCAAATGCTTATAAAAAGCCCCCAAAGGTCCTTGTTTGGCATTCCTTCCTCCGATCAAGCTTGTAACCCTAGATAGTAGGGCTTTTAGCTTTCTTCTTGACCCTAAGTCTTGAGCTTT
>KE504764.1:858753-880587 GCA_000441515.1 Elaeis oleifera | reverse complement strand
TGGGTGGTGCTTGTCGTGGTTCGGTTCCGACCATCACGGGGAGGGTAATTTCTCCTTCCACTGCGACGGCATCTCCAGCGAAACCTACGAGGGGTGTAGAGACTCTCTTGAGTCGATCAGTCGATAGTCGCATCCGGGAGAAAGTCGAGTAGAACAAAATATTGGTCGAACTTCCATTATCGACGAGGATTCTTTTTACATCATAATTGGCTATTGTTGCCGAGGCAACAACAGCGTCATCATTGGGAGGTTGAATTCCCCGAGCATCCTCATCTGAAAAGATGATTACATTATCCTGGCGTAGTTTTTTCGTCGACTCCCCTTCAGCAGTCGTCCCCCAATCCGCTCGTTTAGAGATCATGTTGATGACCCCGACCGTGGGTCGGTTGTTCGTCGCTTCCTCAGTCGGTTGGGGTCGTCGGTCGGAGATGGATCGTTGGTCGTGGACTAGTCGGGTCGGCGGGCTCCGTCGAAATTTTTCGAGGTATCCTCGCCGTATCAGGGCCTCAATCTCATCCTTGAGCTGGATGCACTGTTCAGTGTTGTGACCGTGGCTCCGATGGAATCGGCAATACTTTCGCCGGTCGAGGCCCTTTGTCTTCAAAGGCGGAGGCCGTCGCAGATATTCTTCTCCCTCGATCTCCATCAAGATCTGTATACGAGGAGCAGAAAGAGGGATATAGGAGTCGTACCTGCGACGTGTCGGTCTCAGACTCCACCGTTGGGGGGATCTCGGACTCTGCCGTTGGGGCGAGTCCCGTTTGTTAGTCGGAGGCCCGCTAGGCTCGGTAAGGGCCCGATCTTCCTTCGCTTCTCCTTCGGGCCCTTGGTCTCGGTCAGGCGCCTGTCAGAAGCTCCTTCGTCCACGCGCATGTACTTGTACGCGCGCTCCAGAAGTTCGGCGTACATCTGGGGAGGGTCTTGTCCAAAGGGTAAGTAAATCGAGAGCCCCTCAGCCCCCGCTTCATGGTCGAGATAGCCATGTCCTCGTTGAGGTCCCGAACTTCGAGCGTGACCGCGTTGAACCGCGTCACGAAATGTCGGAGCGTCTCATTTTCCCCCTGCTTGAGGGAGAAGAGGCTGTCCGAGGTTCGTGGCGGCTTTCGGTTGGTGCTGAAATGGGCCACGAAAGAATATTCGAACTGTCCGAAGGAATGGATGCTTCCGGAGCGGAGGCCGGAGTACCAGGCCCTGACAGCTTTGCGAAGCGTGGCGGGGAAGCCAATGCAGAGGAGGGCATCGGTCGCCCCCTGGATCGTCATGAGAGCCTTGTAGCTCTCTAGATGGTCGACCGGGTCGGTAGAGCCGTCATAAGGCTCTACGTGCGGCATCTTGAACCGACTGGGGATCGGTTCGTCGAGTATGAATCGGGAGAGGGGTTGGGCGGTCTGGAAGTCGACATCGTTCGAAGACTTCTGACCGTCCACCTGGAGCTGGGCGAGCCAACGGTCGATTTCTTCGAACCTTCGCTCGTAGTCGTCCATCCGTCAGTGTTGGGAGACTCCAGGAGTCGAATCTTCTGATGAATCCGAGATGGAGGCGGATGGTGTCCGCGGCCGCTTCTCCCTCCTTGCTCGCTCAAGCTGGGAAGGAGAAGGATGTTGAGACCGGTGGGTGTCGCGCCGTGGCCGCCTTTCCTTCTTGATGGGAGTGTTGGGACGGCTGTTCCTGAGGAGGAGACGGAGATCGACGCGGGCGTCGGCGGCTGCCCCTGGACGGCATCGGGTTCGCCGCCGGTTGTTCCGCCGGTGAGAGCGGCAAACGAGTGGGTTGTTGCTGGAGGCTTCTGACTGCGTCCGTTAGCACAGTCATCTGCCGCACAATCACCGCGATCTGCGCCTCCGTGGTTACCACAGGATGCGGAGAGCTGGGTTCCGCCACGGGGAGTGGAGGAGAGGCCTCTTCCCGGCGGGAAGAATGCCTCGCCGATCCGGTGGCTATCGACCGCTGAGCCCTGGTTCTTGTCATCTCGGAGAGATTTTTCAAGCTCTGTGGAGGTCGTGTGTTCCCCTACCTGGCGCGCCAAACCTGTTGCGGCCAATCCCCTCGTCGTCTGGTCGTCGGGAACGAGCACCTGCAAGAGAAAGTCCGTACTGATCGGAGATGCTTTCGACGGGGACCTCCGACGGTCAAGTCAGAGAGGAGACTAGGCAACAGTAGAGAGGAACCAGGAGGAAACTCAGCGATGGAGCGGGAGAGAGGGAGAGAAGAACCCACCTCGTTAAGCTGTTGCCTTACCCGTTTATAGTAGGAGGCGGTATGGTCCCGCCGTTGGTGATGTAGACAACTGAGGAGTTGTCAAATCGTCGGAGTTGTCATGTTGTCGACGGGCTGACAGGTCCTAAAATTAATTCATGTCCTTAGCAGGACAGCACCCCAGGTCTCTGGCAGGACAACACTCTCTGACGGTCGTACGGTCTGTGCTTGACAGGACTGCAGCCCATGCCGGTCGTTCGGCGTCTTTGAAAGGGCTGGCCGACTATACGTCGGGGTTTGAATGTCGGGTGGCGACTCGAAAGCACAGTCGGCGTTTGGAGGGGTCCGTAGAAGTCGGACGTCGGCGGTCCCACCCGATAGGGAGTCGGTGATGCAGGTTCGGCCCTTCGGGTGGTCGGAGGCAGCGTTGGCCTGTTAGGCCGACGCACTCGGATCGGGCATCATCGGTAGTTACTGTCGGTGTCGCCCGTCGTCGGACGGGTGAAGTCAGTCGGTCCATCTCGAGGATGGGTCGGCGTCGGGATCAGTTGGTGAGTCGTCGTCGGGATCAGTCGGTGGGTCGGCGTTGGGATCAGTCGGTGTCAGGATCAGTCGGTACCAGGATCAGTCGGTATATCCCAACAGTATGTGTTATAATGTAGCATAATTTTTGATTATTAAGTAATTTAATAAGACATGCAGAAGTGAGACATTTGACGACATTATTCTATAGTAGCTGTTGATTTTGCAAACATAGCGTAGCAATGGATGTCATCTTTGAAAACTTAGCTCATTGTATTCTGTAGAAGGTATATTGGTACCCTTATTGCACTATTACTTTATACACTATCATTTAGCAAATGGTTCTTTGATTTATATTTTTTCTAAATATAAAACTCAAAAGAAGACTTTTAGGACTAGATTTT
The DNA here is from genome assembly GCA_000441515.1 of Elaeis oleifera. Lineage (NCBI taxonomy): Eukaryota > Viridiplantae > Streptophyta > Magnoliopsida > Arecales > Arecaceae > Elaeis > Elaeis oleifera. The sequence goes on along the minus strand of KE504764.1, from coordinate 877,465 downwards.
TAGACTCCCTTACTCGTTCTCCATCTTAGAGCAACAAATTGGTGTCACCTCTTCCGTCAGATTCTATATTTCAGTTAATTTCCCACATTTTGCTAAGTTGCAGGAAGGTCTATTCTTTGATGTATGCTATTTCATTGCATTCTCTAAGGTTCCATGTCCTCCTGCTTTCTCTTTCAATTAATAATGGTACGCTTCTGGTGTTACAGACTTCGTGATGGGATTATATTTTGTGGTCTGGTATAACATATGTTTGCAAATTTTCCCCAAGTTGATGGTGGGTTTTTGAAGGCTTCATGGTGGAGGAATCAAGACCAAGTAATCTCCGCTTCAAAGAAGCAACCCCTTGACAACAAATCGTCGCTCCATTAGCCAGTAAATAGGAAACTAAGTATGCTACTACCACCTTTTGAAACTGCAGAACGCGTACATGGTTCATCGGGCAAGTCAGACAACAGCAAAAGAAGAAAACAACAAGTCATGCTACAAACAATGAAATTGCAACATCAATTCACCAAAATAGGGATCGATAGCTTGATCCTAAACTTTTATTAAAGACAACCATCTAAATAGCAATGTATAAACGAATACAATAACATGCTTGTGCATTCATCCATGATAACTTCACCTGGGATCGATCATTTCATGCCCGATAGCCTTTGTCACCAAAATTACTGCCAATAATAGCAAGTCATCATCCTTAGCACAACCTGGAAATCCATGGAAGGCATGCAGAAACTCTTAAGAGTTACATATAAGAGTCTCCCAGAATAGGCCATGTTCAGGGAAGTTCTTGCATCTGAATGGCAAGCTAAATTTTAGCTGTTCTTTTAACAGCTTGAAGCAGAGATTTCAATTGAGTAGGAGTAGCACCAGAAGAGAAACGTGCAACCTAAAACAAGTTTGCCAAGAACTCTACAGAATTGTTGAAAGATAAACGACCACATAACTGGAAAAAAAAAAATCATCAAGAACATTTTTCTCCAAGTTCTTCCACGACATATATAATAGATAGTATAATTACAAAGATATAAAAAATACCTATATTCATATGAAAATCCAACAAATAAAAAGATAGCAAATGTCTGAAAGAATATCCAAGCAGGATAAATTGCATACAACCTCCTCCTCAGTAACTGGATAACAAATGGTGGAATTTCACTTTATTTAACTAAGATGGTGGAAAGAACACTTTGATGAAAATTTCACTAATTTCAGCCTTATATATATATCTTTTAATGCAGCTCAAGTTATTTTTTGATTCATGATTCATGCCAGCACTGTTCTGCTGCTGCTGCAATTGATAGAGAGGGTGCCGTGCAGGTTGCTGCTGCTGCCGAAACATCAGAGGGTTGATTGGCCTTTGCTGATTCAAGCTGTTTGATGCATGGCCATCAACCAGCTCCCGAGTAGCAAGTTTTAGTCGCTGAACTTCTGCAGTCAGTGCCTCATTTAATGCTGCATGATGTATTACCAACAGTTCCATTACAGTACTCAAATAGACGACCCTTATAGTGATGCATCAATATGATAAGTTGGAAAAACAAAAAATAATATGGCATATGTCTGATTACAAATGCTTATATTTTGTGCATTAAACTGTGACATTATTATATTGTATGTGCCTGTATTATGTCATGCATGCATGCATAAATATTATTTCCGAGTATTTCATGGTTCAATTGCACCCTATCTAGGAAACATGAACACAGGTGTCATTATGCCATGGGGTTGACATTCATGCAGGCAGTTGTTAAAACAAGGGCACTGGCACTGGTAAACCAGGAAGTTAGACAACCTAAGCATGTAAACCACAGCTTTTGGTTTCAAGGTTTAAACAAATTACAGATAGAAATAGCGGAATCAAAAGACATATTTTCATTTACTCAAATTGTTGAGCATCAGATAAAAATGGACCTCGCTAGCTTGCTTAGTTTCAAGAATGCTGCAGATAGCATAAATGGCTTTCAGCACTGATCAAGAAGAGGTGAACGGAATAGTCAACATGGGGAGTTGCTGGGACTGGAAGAAGCTTCTCTCCAATGGTCAGTGCATAAATGATTTAATCCAATTGAACTTTTATCCAAGTAGCTTAACATGGATCAGTGATTGAAATTAGTAAACATTGCCTTAAGAAGAAAACTAGGGGCAGGAAGAAAGTTCAGTACACGCAAACGCATACACCCAGAACGTTAATCCCTGTGAGAAAATCCAATGTAGATATTCAAGATGGTAATCCACACTGTTCACCATGTTCTCTGTATTCTCTGTATCTTAAGACATAGGCCAACTGAATATTCCCAACCATGAATCACAACATCTGTCATGTTCCTGTTCATTTTCTGACCACTGGACGCATCTGTAACAATTTAAACGTTCCAAAACATTTGCAGTCTATGTTTAGGCATTTTGAACATTGCGGTGCATGCTATGGATATTTGATATATATGTTTTGGCATGCATCTTAGCACCAGGGAATAACTAATGCAGTATTCTCAATCTCATTTCCAAACTAGGCGTACAGAACTAATTCTGAAACCAATTATAGGACTAGAATGTTATTATTGAGCAATACAAAATGGGAAAGATAACAAGGCTTTCCTATTGAAATCACAAGAGCAAGTAACGTAGGCAGGGCAAACAACTATAAGAAGATAATGTTGTATTATAAGAAAGAAAGCTTAGAGGGCAGGCCTTAACGCAATGGTAAGGTTGTTCCATTGTAACGTGGGTGTAATGGGTTCGAAAGAAGGAAACAGACTCTCCACAAGTGATGGTAAGTTGCGCATTTCCCCTCCCAAACCTCACAATGATGGGAGCCTCATACAGTGGGACGCCCTTTGTTATAAGAGAAGAAGCAAGCTTGCCCTGAGGCCAGGGCCTATCCTACATGAGAATGGCAAATTGGCAATAGTCAATAAGTTATGAGGAAGAAACCAAGTCTAATAGGAGCCTCGTGCAGTGGGACACCCTCTTTTTATAAGAGAAGAAAGCTTTGCCCTGAGGCCAGAGCCTATCCTACATGGGAATGGCTATAGTCATAAGTTACGAGGAGGAAACCGAGCCCGGCAAACAGATAAAAATGAGACCGAGTTAGCCAAGGTGAAGAATATGTGGTCGAAAAAGTCACACTCTAATTTTTGTCAGATACGGACCAAAGCAAACTAAGAATGGAGACTAGAGGTGACAGATAAGCCTTCACAAATAGAACAAATGCAATTGATGATATTGCACATCAAGTATCAAGAATGGAGGCTCATTCAACCCATGACCCTGGGAAGTTGTACAGAATGTAGACCTTTGTACTATTAGGATAGAGGCCAACATGATTATGTGGTCAGAGAATTTACTCAAGTTTTCTATTGTCACTTATTAAGAGTGGGGATTTGATGTGACACCGCATCCATCACAACGCATATCATCTTGGGCTACTAAGGGTGGAGATCTGATGGGACATCGTGTCCATGTCAAATTGATACCAGAATGGAAAATAAAATTGATCCATGGGTCACATCACAAGAACCCATGTAAATAGAAAGGAAGCATTTTTCTGGCAAAAACAATCCAAATTCCTTGGAGCTAAGTTCTTCTTGGCTGGGATGATATGTTCTGATGTGGAGAAAATAGTTTACTAAAGCCAGAAAGTGGGACTGCTGAATGCAAGAGGATTAGCGATGCGGCTTGCTATAGCTAGTTCTCATGAGGAATTAAAAGTTGAATTTCTATTGCTTCAAGGGCTAGTAGAAGTGTTAGCTGATATTTGCATGTAAAGTGAAGTTTAGATCATCCGAAAGACCATAGAAATGAAAATATGAGATTAGTAGATTCATAAGTTAATGGACACCAATTTTTAAAGCAATCAACCTCTAGGAGCAACTGAACCATGTTGGACCATATATAGTAGTGAAATTTTCAGTCGTTGAGATAAAATCAAACAACTAGGTTTCATAAAATTTCATTTTAAACCAGAAGTTGACAAATGTTCTGATGACCATTCTGCGAGTACAAACATGTGTTTTTTTCCTTTCTTTTGAGCATCCATAAACTTATCATTTCTTCTATTCACTCTCAGTTCTGACCCCTTCACACTCCCAATCCTGATTTTCTAAGGACCTTGACATGTCAGCTTGTCATTGTGAAGTGTTAAAAATAATCTCAACGGGAAATAGGTAACCTGAATGTACCTGTTCGTAACAAAAGTATATGCATAAAGATGGTTGTGTATCCTTCAGTGCTAATGCATAAAATTAATCATGTGTTTCTACACTACAGTCATCATGGAACCTAACATTCTGCAAAGGCACATGACACTTCAATATCTTAAATCATTACAAACCCTAAAGAACAATCAATATTGTATCAGCAAATTTTTGAATGCCCAAAACAAGCCATCTCTGAAGAGGAATATAACAATGCAAACTAAAATTGGAATGTCACTGGTTAGTTTGAAGCTGCTACTGTTGCTTTAAGTATTCAAAATGGTTTCTGCTTGCTATATAAAATTAAGAATTCACCATTTGTTTATTTACTAGTGCAGTATCAATACCCAAACACCTCCATTGAAAGTGAAGGCATACTACCATCTCTTAATTGTGCCTGCTGCTCCATAGCTTGAAGCCGAAACTTCAACTCATTGTTCTGACTTGTAAGTCCAACCGAGTCCCTCTGCAAGGAGAATAAAGAAGAAAGTTGGCTTCGCAAACAGCAAATACCCATAGTTACCAATAAAAGGAACAGATGACTCACCTGTAGCAAAGTCAGCTGTGCTGATAATGTGGTTGCCTCTGTTTGCAATGTCTGCACCTTGCGCTCCAATTCTGCAATATACTTCATCTTGCGTTCCTTGGAACGCGCAGCTGACTGCCTGTTTGCCAAAATCCTGAAATCAAGAGATCAAACATTAAGTAGAGAAGTTTATCTGCATCCACTTCACTTCTCAATTACAAATAGAACATGAACAGAGAGAATTAACATATCAAAGCACCTCTTGACGCGCTTTGGATCCATCAATGCCATCTCCGAAAGCTTGTCATTCGCCATGATCTTCTTCATCTCAACAGGACTAAACTCCCCATTTCCAAACTCCAAGCTGAACACATTGGATGCTCCATCCTTTGAATTGGCTTGCGGGGTTTGTGCTGCCTGCAGGAATCCTGAGGAAGGTGGCATCTTGGGCGACTCCTCGCCAAAATTCAACTTGCCCATGAAACTATCCATGGAAAGACTCCTGCAGTGCCGAGTAGTCGTTCCAATGGGACCTGGATCACCCGCCGCACTCCGCTTGGCCCCTTCCTTCTTCTTCACCGATGGGCTATGATTCATACTGCTCTCAGCTTCGTTCTCACTGCTGTCGGCGCCGTTCGTCTTCGTTCCACTTGCCCCGCTATCCAAATCCCCGCGCTTGTCCTCCGAAGAGTTCAGGGTGTCCAAACTCTCCAAATTCAGATAAGCATTGAATAAATCATCACCCGAATCCGCTTCCACCTTCTTCTCGCTGACTCCCTCGGCATTCATACCATCCAAACCCCGATCCCAATCGGACTCCAGCTTCACCAGCTGCAGCGGCGCCGCCGCCGGCGGAAGCTGGGCGGCCGGTGGTGGGGGTGAAGACGGGAAGAAAGCAAAGGGGATCTCGCTCTGCGAGCGGCGATGGGCTTTGCGAGGAGGCAGGCCGGCGCCGGCAGCCCGGGAGGCGCCGCTGGCCTTCGGGGGAGCGGTGGGGAGAGGGAGCTGGCGTCATGGTCCTCCATGGAGACGTCGGCGGACACCGAGTCGGAGAGGGAGGTGGTCGGCGTGGAGTCCCGACACGGAGGCGGGCTCAGAGGAGGCAGGGAATCGAGAGAGAAGAAGGCCGGCTGAGAGAGAGACCGCGAATGGTGGACAGGACCGCCGGTGGCGAGGGACGGCGGAGAGCGGGCGGCGGAGGGTGGGAAATGGGAGAAGGGGGAGGTGGGGGGAATGCCGGGCCGGCGGCCGGACTCCGGGCTGAAAGCCGGGCCGAAGTGGCGGTAGGGCCCACCGATTTGCGGCCTTCGGAAGGATTCTGCGGTGCTTTGGAGACAGATAGCGAAGGATTTCTATAGAATTGCCGCATTAGATCGTTTCTAGCCGCATCCTCCATCTCTCCCCTTCTTATATTATCTTCTTCTTTATATATCTAAGTTTTAGCCAAAAGCCTGCAATAGCCCAAAGCTGGAAGAAAGATGAAAACTGGTGGATGCAAAGACATTAGAGAGCGAGAGAGAGAGAACAAAATGTTTAAGAAGCGAAGGTACCTACCACTGCCAAGTTCTAGAAGTGATGTGACCAAATGTACCACAGTAGAATGTGGCCTCACACTTGGTGACAAGTTAGAAGTTCGAAGTCTCTTTCTTCCTTCCTCGGTTCTCTTCTTGCAGTGGCCTACTTTTTTATTCACCAAACAACGCAACTTGGATCTTTACTTACCTTTGCAAAGATGTTTTCACACTGCTTTCTGACTGCGAGTCTGAGAGCTTATAAGTTTATACCGTCGGGGCACCCACTTTAGAGAGGCCGTGTGGGTCCAAGGCATCGCGTGAGCTCCGTGATTTGATGCAAATGGAGAAAGGAAGCCCGTGATTTGATCTCCAATTGAGGGAAAGAGACAGCCCATCCTTCCATGTTTTGAACCCGTAATGACCTCCTTTCTTGGCTCTGGAGGTCCAAGTGCTTTTAAAGCCATATCTTTCGGATTTAAGGGAGGTGTATCCCCAAAAAATGCAGTGATATATTGTTGTACTACCTTGGCTTGACCACCGAGTGGTGGTGTTCACATAGCTCGTTGTGGGGTATATTATTATCTTTATTACATGGGCGCCTCGAACGGGTTGGCGAGGGGGTCAATTATGTGATGTTGTTGACCTGGAGGCGAAGGAAGCATGCACGTTCTTGGGGGACACGTGTCGGGTGGCGAGAGGAGCCGTCCTCGTGAATATTCACGTGGGCGTATGGAGAAGGTGCGGCTTTATCCTCGACCGAAGCTCCCGAACGAGCCTTCGTAAAAAGGAAGGAGAGGGGGGGACCGAGAGAACCACCATCCCCGCATCTGAGTTCGTCTGGGCCAACAGACATGGCAGGAGGTCCGCATAATTGGAGTAGATAACTACATATAAAGCAAGAACATGCATGGAATAAAATAAGGGCCCGATCTTAATTGCTATTGATGGTCTACATTAAACTTATTGGCCTTGTCCCTCCAATGCTGCTCTGCTAGTGTTATACGTCTTTGGATTTGTCTCTCACGCCTTTGATGATGATTAATGAGCATAAATCTAAATTTGGATTGATATTGAGACCAGGAGAAGGGAAAATCTTGTAAGCGGGATTATAGGGATTAAAAAGCTTTCATAAATGGTAATTCATTATAAGCATCTGATTGTGATAAAAATATGTAAATTCGCTTAGTCATTGGCCTTTATATCACATGAATGATCTGGATTATTCATTAATTATCCAATGGTTTTAGGCATTTATTTGGTGGAGTTAATGTATAGTTTAATCGGTTGATGTTAGAGGCCGAATTAGGCTTAGAGTTCATTCTTTTTGTGGACAAAAAATTTATTGAGAACCTATATTTTTTAGATAATATTTAGATAGAAAATAATTTATTCATATTCTTTTATATATGGAAAAGTAGCTTTGAAATCTATTATCCATGTTCTTTTGTATTACTACTTTTCAGGATAAGTTGCTAAAATTTATTTATATTTTTCATAATATCCTTTATACTTTTAAGTTTGGAGAAAGTAGATGATTGAGTTATTGGATATTAAATGATGGAGATATTGAAAATCAAAATGAAATATTTAGGAATAAATTAAATACCTACCTTACTGACTGATAGAAAAATGATCTAGCCATCCCCTAGGTAGATAAGATTTATCTTTCATTTCATGAGTAAATACTATCTATGAAAATAATTTATCCATCTTGAAAATATGAGAACATGAAAAAATTGGTCAATAGGAAAGTTGATCAACTCTTCTATGATATTTACCCACAAAGAATGAGCCCATTCTTTTATCAGTAAAAAATTTATCCGAAATCTATATTTTGCTAGATAAATATTTTTAGATCATATTTAGAAAGAAAATAATTTATCCATGTTCTTTATGTATAGAAAAGTGACTTCAAAGTCTATTATCCATATTCTTTGTATTATTACTTTCTAAGTAAGATACTAAAATTTATCTATATTTTCACAATATCCTTTATGCTTTTTAGATTTGGAGAAAATGAATGGCTAAGTTATTGAACATTGAACGATGGAGACATTAGAAATATGGATGAGGTATGTTAGGAATAAAATTAAATGCCTACTTTATTAGCTGTTGGAAAAATGATTAATCCACTCCTAGGTGGATGAAATTTTTTTCATTTCATGGATAAATGCTACTCATAAAAAATAATTTATCCATCTTCGAAAGTGTGAGAACATGGATAAATTAGTCAATAAAAAAATTGATCAATTTTTTTGTATATTTATGGATAATAAAAATACTAAGACAGTGAATCTTAAGATTTGCATGGATCGAGAAAAATTGGATACCAAGGTACAACAATAGCTCGAAGTTGCCTGTTAGCCTTGGGTTGTAGATCTAGCTTGGACTCCACTGTCGCTTGATTTTGACCGGGTTTCTTCCTGTCTTGGTAGGAAAGAGAGAGAGATAGAGAATAACATGTGCGTTTTATGGACTAAAAGCAGACAAATATAGATGGGAGACGCAATTACTAAGACTACCAATCTGAGCTGGACTATAGATTATACTCAGGTAATCGACTGCATGCTTGAGTTGCAAACTTGGTTAGATATGTTCTGTAGATTGGGATTGCAAGCTTAAGCAGAAGAAAGAAAGGTCCAGGTTACTCGATTCAACCTTAGCCATCCATCCTTCAATCTCCTGGATTACCAATTTAATTTTCTATAAATTTATCGAATGGTTCAACAAACATGCTCTGTCGAATTATGAAAGGCTAAATTACCTCTGATATGATGGATTTTAAGGGTCTTCTGGTCGTTACGTTTTTTTTTTTTTTTTGGGATCTGGCAGGGAGTTTGGAATGCTCTCGAAAGGTAGGGCATGCTGTTTAGAATCATGTTATATAAGTCAGCACGTTCTCCTAAAACTAGATTATGATTAACAAACGTTGTTATGGTTTCTTGGTAGACTTTTAGATGGCAGTTTTGGTAACAAGTGAAAGAAACAATCAAAAAAATTAGGCTGCTATCCCAATTATAATTAGTGCTTTTGTTAAGCATTTGTATAATGTATCACGTGTATTATAACAAAGCCTAATTTTATACATTATAATATTATATAGCCCCACCGTCCTAATTATTACAGCTGCTATACCATAACAAAAGCCTAAGTTGAATGGTGGAGTTACAAAAGCACTCCATCTACTAGATTTCCTAGTCTCAAGCTATGCAATGTCTCATTCCGATTTCTCTAAAATATTCAATATCAAAAAATTGCACATTAATCATGAGATACATTCAAAAAAAAAAAATCATGAGATACAACCTTCATATTAATTCCATCCTACATATGCTTTCATGAAAGACCTACCAGGCTCCGGCTCCAATGCTATGTATCAAAATTCAATTATTGTGCCTTATCTTCTAAGAATCTTCAATTGCTTTCACTTTTGACTGATAACTTGGGTTGATGCCATAATGAGAGGAAGCTCGTATCAGGAATTCAGCAGCAGCACCCAATTTCTTCACATATAAAGCAGTGTCACATGGCCAACAGCATGAGAGGGAGCAACCTCTGAGGATTACTGTGGGTCAGCCTTTCTTTTTGATTGATTCTCTCCATCAACCTTGTTTTTTTTTTGGCTTCAGGCATTCCCTTTTCAGTCCCTTAATGTCATTCGATAAAGGCATATTCCAACCTAACAAATCAGCATAATTCATGAAAGGAATGCATAATGGATACTTTATACTAATCAATCAATGAATACATGTAAGCTTGGATTTCAACCTGTTGTTGATCTGGAATGTAGATCTTCCCTATTTTCCTTGCACAAAATCGCTGCTTACATTTTTGATCTGCAAGAAATAAAAGTGTCAACCTTGGGGCATAACAGTAGTGTGAAATCAGATTAAGCCTGCAAATAATGCAGCTTAATTCAAAATGGCAGTAGCCCAACAAATGATGGGAGGATTTTGTAGGGAAAAATGGCAAAAAATGCGAGTGTGGCATTCAATTTGTTGTAATCCCATGGGACAACCACTAGATCTTAGACACAAACACAAAGTGCAATAACAAATATTAAACATCACAACATGCCACTATTCTAGTACCATCCCATATAAACAGAAATTAGGATTGAGGAAACATTTTTATTAACCTTCTTCTTAGGCTGATCAGAAGCAGTCTTCATTGCTTATTTCTTCAGGCTGTCATTGGGAAGACGATGATGCCGGACTACCAAGTCCATGGAAGGCCCAAAGAAGACTGCAGTAGATGAGATGGCTATCCATACAAATACATGATCTATACCAGCAAGGTTCAAATTTTCCACAACCTGGATGAGCCAAAAGCACGAGTTTCTATAGCTTGTTCCACAGACAAAGTCAATGCAATATGTGGACATGAGATCAAATGACCAACCTCTTCCCTAAAAAGATGTTTCAACTCTTCCACACTCTCAAAGCCTCTCCTGTAAAATCAAAGAAAGGTTTTGATCCAATTTGTGGTGTTACTTTCTTGTCATACTCGAATGATTCAATGGGTTTGAAGTTCTCCACTCCTACTTCAACAAGATCATAAACATGAGGATCATACATCCGCCCAAGAACTAGTTTGTTGGGTCTTTTCTTTGAATGAGAACCCAACTGCAAAACATATTACGGTGATTATCTTTATGAAGAGGCAATAACAAGATCAAGTAATTGAGATAATGCGTTTGAAATAGTGATCAAATAAATGCAATCACAAGGCCAGAGAGTTGACAATTAATTGCTAAGGACATTGAGAAAGTTACATTCAATCAGCAGTATTCGATTTTTTTTTTTTTTTTGTGTGTGTGTGTGAATGTATGTGCTTTTTTTTTGGGAGGCGAGGAGGGGAGGGAGGGAGGGAGAGAGAAGGGCAATATAGAAGCAAGAGTAAGAACATAACATTGATTGCTTGCACATTGAGAAAATACAGTACTGCAGCCACAGGAAGAAACTAACACATCATTGACAGTTGCTAATAGCGTGAAACGAGGCCTTGAAACGTCACCAACGACCATCAACTGGTATATATTTTGCTCTTTATAGGAAAAGTCTACAATTCTATGATATGATAACTGATATTAGATGCTTTCGAGTTCCAAAACAACAGAAAATCTTGAGAATTGAGTTTTACATGTTAAATTATGTTGCACAAGAATTGCTTGCAACCAGAATTATACGAGAACGGTAATAAGATTAGTTGGAATGGCCTTCCATGCTTTGCTTGCTAGAAAGAGACTGCAGTAGGGAGAACAACTCCAAAGATGTTTTACCACCACTTTCAGAAGGTCGGATGTTTTCAACCATCATTTTCAAAAGGTCGGATGTTTTCATTTTTCTTGATGTACTTTATGATATTATAAAACTTCGACTGACTTGAGCATCAAAATATTTTTATCGATTTGATGAGTGTGAATTTCTTTTATAGATCCATCTTGGCTTCCCGATCCTCGGACTCCCATCCATCTTCGGCTACATCAGCATCCTCTAGAGCCTTGATGCAATATTCTTATTATAGAAAAAGGTGTGCACAACCATTTAGCTATGACCTGGTTCTCAAAAACGGGTGACAATATGATAATTGATTTGAAAATGTAAGAACAGTTCCCCTTAATTTTTTTTTTAAATTATCCATCATCTTGGTCTATGATTGTTGATAGTGGGCATAAATTTATGAAAGATCCTACCTTTTGGCTTGTTTTGCATCTATTTTGTTTCTTTGGGCTTAGGTCAAACAATTTCAAGTCCGAATCAACTATTTGAACTTTGTTTTTTTAAAAAAATTAATTATCAAAATCTGCACCCAAAAAAAGAACCATGTTTATTATTTTTTTAAAAAAATTCATCTAGTTGCAATTCACTTGTTCTGAACTGTTTATAAGAAATTCTTAAACATGCATCGACTTATCCAGTTATAATACATCTGCATCCATTACAAGTTTGTGTGTAGTGACCAAAACACATATCCCTAATCATCAAAGAGCAGGATAGAATGGTTTAATAATGCACAAAGCATATCATTTTCATATCATTTTCACCAAAATAAACTCTGAAGATGAATTCAAATTGTAAGTTTCTTCTCAATTCTCTCCAATCCTCAAATTTACTAAGAATCGTATTTGGCTTGTCGAAGCCGAGCTTGATTTAGACTTCAAAAGAAGATCAAATAAGTTAACTCAATTTCCATCACAACGAGGTTTGATCAAGCCTGGCTTGCGTCCACCCTAACCAGAGAGTTTCCTTGGTCTGAAATAATAAGTTAATCCAACCTTTGAAGCAGGCATTTGGATCATGGAGAAATTTTTTGTGCACCATCTACAGTGTAGAAAATCTGACGTGGAGCGTACCATTTCATCCTATTGGACCACGTAGTCACTGCTTTCCAATACGCATTTAATATCCGTAGTCTTATTTTTCGTTTGAAATTTTAAATAATAAAAATATCTTTCTTAAAAATTATGAAACCTACGTCTCTTCATAAAAATTATGATATTCTTTCCTTTCAAAAAATTATGACACCCTTCACAGAATTATGACATCCTTTTATAAAATTATGATATTCCTCTTTCACATAATTATGATATCACTTCATAAAAATTATGATATCCCTATTTCACAGAAGTGTTATAATTTTATAAAAAATATCATAATTTTAAAAATAATATCATAATTTTTTTTAAAAGACAGAATTGTCATAATTTTTATAAAGAAGTCATAATTTGTTAAAAATATCATAATCAAAAAGTAAAGATATTTTTATCATACAAAATTTTTAATAAAAAATGATCTATAGATATTATATATATATTAAAAAGTGGTAATTATATCGATCAATCGAATAAGACCATGGTGCTCAAAGAATACATGGGTGCGAACCGATGGCCTTGCTGGGCTCTACGAGGTTAGAAGCATTAACGTTTTAGGCCCATAGAGTCCGTTAAGTAAAACTACTGATCACTAACCATTGGATGGCCTCCGTATGCCATCCGACGGCCTAGATTTAATAGCTCATGGAAGAAGAAACCCTAGGCTCTTGTCACCACCCCCCATAAATTCCGACCTCCTCCCCCACAACCAGCAATCCCCTTTCCATTGCCATTCATGCAACAGAAGCTTAGTTTCTCCTTCTCTCTCAGCTATCCTTTTTCTTCTTAAAAAAAAAGGTTTGCCATCGTTTCTTTGATCGATTTATGTAGTAGATGTTGTGGGGTGCCTAAATGATGAGCACTCATTGGAAGGGATGCATTCAATCCATAGATTGGGTGTGATGATACTTATTTTCACTTGAATAGGAAGATCTGATAGGCTCCTCTCCATGTATTTTTCTGTTTCTCCACTCCCTTTTTTTTTGATATTCCCAGAAACAACTTGTTTTATATAGTTTGACAAACATGTTTATTTGTAGGTTTATTTATGTTAACGGCAGTGTGGATGATGAGAACATGAAAAAAATACAGTTATCCTGGCTGATAAGTTTACATGGGTGCTGAAAATATTTAATCTGACACATATTGGCTGTTCCCCTTTTTTTAATTTGCTTAATATTTCTGTTCTAATCTTGAAACATGCTTCAACTTTTTTTAAAAAAAATGATTTTGCTCATGACTTGTCCTTGTTTTTATTCGATTGGTATTGCCGATGATGACAAGTTTTATGGCTGACATCGAGTTCTTGTACTCGATTCGTGCTGAAAATTGCAAGAACTAGGACGGTCTGAGGCATGGATTTTCGTAATAAAATGATTTGTTTTGAGAAAGTTCCGTTGTTAAATGTACTAATAGATCTGAATTTTTATAAGGAGGACAGGAAGAAAGAGAGAGGATCATTGGAGGCTTGCGAAAATCTATACTTTTTTGGCCGATTTTAGATTGCTGTCGGAAATTTTGTTGCTGCACAGGGTCTTTTTTTTTTTTTTGGCTGCCCACCAATAGTATTTCCAGGTTTGGGGAAAACTGCGTTTTTGATAACTTGGGAGGTGGGCAGGAGCAAGAGGGGAGGGTGTTTTGAGATTGTAGACACTATAAATTGGTCATAACCATAAGCTCCGAAGCCTTGGCATTGTAAGATGAAGGGATATTTTGAAGCCTGTCAATCATGTATGGATTAAATGGATAGAACATTTGATGGATAGCTCTGATTTTATTGTGTGATTTTGGAGGAAGTTTTATTTGAGATCAAGTAACCTATGTTTATCTTTTATTCACCCATAATTAATTTGCCAAAATGTCCACTTTGGAATTCCCTCAGAGAAGATTACAAGTATACATTTTGGAATATGTAAGTGTATAATTGTTAGTATTAACACCAACCACTCCCAACATGAGATATGTGCTTTAGCCTTTAGTATAAATGAGCATCCTGGAGTCATTTTTCTTCGAATATGGGATCAAGCAATCTCACCTTATGACCTAACATCCAGTACTATCCTGAGGTTGTCTCTTGCCTCTCCAGGGGTTGTCTTTGAACTACTTCCATTCTTCATTGAGGGGTTTAAGTTTTGAACAAAAGAATGAGTTGGAATATAGTCTGAAGTAAGTTTGAAGATGTGCTATTAAAGGGCTATAGAAAATAGACAATATTAAAGCTATGTTTTGCAAGGGAAACAAGGACGAATGAAAGTTTTATAATCTACTTATTTTGTTTTTCAACCAAATAATTATTTGAATACGTGTAACTAAATTAATTTTTAGAAGGGGAGAAGGGATATTCAAAAAGGGGTATATTACTATATATATTATAAGTGCTTTAATTTTTTTCTCCTAATTTATTTACCCCACGTACCACAGGAATAATTTATTTTCATAAAAGGTAAAATGATTTAACCCTCCCTCTTCTCTTCCTTGCCTCTATTTAATCTAAGCATTTTAGAGTTTTTATGCCACTTCTGTACTGTGTTGTGAGGTTCGCACTTACCTCGCGAGTTCATACCTATGGTTCAAGGACAGGTAATCATAAGAATAGCCATAACCATCATCAAATCTTGTTCCAACCATTCAGGCTCACAGTCAATTTACCAATACTTCCTATTAAGAGCCAAAGGGCTACCCTCAAATGTTCTATAACAATTTCCATCTATCTTATCTCAGTACTAACCTTCATCCAACAATCAGTACAAATTAGCCAACATTTCATGGTGCCCATTAGAGAAGTTTTTAAAGGATTCTAAAACATCCTATAGTAGTATAGTATTCTAGGGTTTTAGTTGTATGTCCAGAGTTATACAACTTGCTGTACATGTTAATCAGGGGAGTAGACTGGCATCCTCCATTCCAAATAATCTTCAGCCATTAGACTATTGACCGGTCCTTTGTTAGGTTCTTGTAGTAATCCCAAGTCGTTTAACAATTCAGAGAGACAAATCTAGAGAGAAAAAATAAAAGCTCTTTGGAAAAAGCTTCTTCTCTTTGCCTGTTTTCTGTTTTATGGCTTCGGAGTCCCGAAGGGCTGGCAGAAGGGTGTGGAGGAAACCAAGCAGCACACATGCCATTGGCTTAAAACAAATGAAAACATTTTATCAGTCATGGCTCGTCATGCACGTATGAACGCTCCAGAAGCCATAACAGCAGTTACAGCACCAAAGTTTTCCAGGGCCTGAGAAAACTAGTAGAGTCCAACAGCAGAAGAGAAGCCAGCACAGTGTTACTTACCACAGATGTGATGAACTACCATAGAGATCTGAAGATCCCGATGTTAGCATCAAAGCAATTTTTCAGACTCTTTCCACATCTGAACTTTGGGCTGTTCTTGATGCTTCACCACAGCTTCAAAACATCAGTTAACAACATACCAACTGTCTACTCTGAATGCTGTTCCCCCGTCTAACTAAGAATTATCTGACAAGGATCTATCTACCAATAATAATCAAGTATTTCTGTAGTGAAGCAAATACCATTCTCTGATGAAATTAAATATATACACATAACTCAAAGTATGCATTCAGGAATCGAATTCCACTCCCAAGCCTTCCCAGATAATGAGAAGAGCAACCAACCACCTAACATTAGAACATTACCCCCTTGTTCGCTAGATGCTAATCCTATGCTTATCAAGAGACACGATATTCCTCCAGGTGAACAAAAAAGATCCAGCAGGGAAGGAAAGGGTCAATCATAAAAAAATCGGTCCTTCCCTGCACTAATTCTAAAATCTAAAGACTCATGACAGTATTTGCCTCACTTAATTGTGATGTAGCGGTTTGTACCATGCTTAGCCCAGTGGTCCTTGAGGTCTACAGGCTGTGACAAATCATGGCCCTCTGCTGCCAGCCGGCTGAGAAGCTTTCTGAATGCACCACCGCTCATCTTGCGCCCTCCCATGCGAGTGTGCCGCTTGTTGGGCATCACTGGCAGTGGGTACATAGACAGTGTTGTGGTGCAGCAAGCAGACTGCCACCCGCCATTCCCCACTTGTAACACTGCTGGTATTTCCTGTGCACGAGCAGACAGGTGTAGGCATTGTTGCTTCATCAAAAGTGACCTGGTTCAGACCCAGATCCTGACCCTTCCACTCTTGATGCTTTGTCAGAGATACCCGCTTGTTTAAATCGTCCCACCGACTTCGCCCTCCACTCACTGGCCGGCTTTGCAATAGTGACCTGCCTGTTCAAATCTTCACCTCCACCTTTTCTACTCTTCCTTGGGGACTTTGAAGGCTTCTTGGATGGAGAGTTTTGGACTTTGGTCTCCTTCCTCGGCCGTTTAGCCTTTCTGCCCTTTGCAACACTCTCTGAAGCAGTTGAGATGGGAAACGCCTCAGTTATATGCATCTCTCTTGCGTGGTTGTAGGGAGCATCTGATGGTTGTGCTGGTGAGGGGTGAATGTGCTGAAGGTGCTGCTGCTGGTGATGGTGAATGTGTTTGACCACGAGAAGCGGCGCACCCAGGAGGGCATGCAGGTGCACCATTAGCATTCATTCCATTTTCACGAGCATACTGAAGCGCTGCAATAGCATTGTCTCGTTCCATGATGGCACTGTTCCGCTCAGTAATTGCAGCATCACGTTGGAGGATTGCCATGTCACGTTCAGCCAAAGCAGCTTTCTTCTCAGCAAGAGCTATGTTGCGTTCTTGGATAGCATTGTCACGCTCAGCCATGATGGCCATGAACTTTATGGTTTGGTTTTCCTTCAGTTGATGTTGAGGCATCATCCACTATCATATCATCCAAAACAGGATGGTCAGAAGTGCAATCTAACCAGTAAAACAAGGACAAGGTAGATGGTAGACTTGTACAGTGTTTGTTGTTTCAGCAAATTGTATCGAAAGTGCAGTAATTTAAAGGTTCACAAGACGACTCAAAATTACAATAATGTACATAATGCACCAATTTGTCTGTTGTTTACCCTTACCATCACATTGAATGGAGCTGCATGCACCTTTACATTTTAATTCAAGAAGAACTACACAGGATAATGGCAAAAACTTTGAAATGGAGCTGTAAGAAAATGAAAATGGTTCAGAAACACACCATAGGTACATTCTAGTATTGACTAAGTACAGGTTAGAATATTTGTATTATTTTATATCTGGAATGTTAGGTCTCAATTATGCAAAGAGAAGACAGAATTATAACATACATCAAAAGGCCCATAAATAAATTATAAAAAACAAATAAAGATTTTTGGACTGCTGTTTGTCAATTTTTCTTGTCAATAAGGGAAAAGTTAAAGGTTGTAAACATGCATTGACTAACTACGCTTGAAAACCTTCAGAAATTGTTAGACAACATCCCGATGCTCAGGTACAGAAGGCCAAGCAAGCTTGGAGAAGTATAAGATATGAGTAAATGGTTTTTGACAGGATAGGAAAACTTAACAAAAACTGAAATCAAAGTAATGTAAGAGACTAGTGGTGAAGGATTTGAAGAAACATGCTGGACAAAGGACATGGCCTTGATAAGGGAAAATAGCAAGATATGCTTCAATAAGTTGATCGCTGCCGAATGGGATAAGGCATTAGTTACAGCTGTGGTTATGAACAGATAGAGAATATATAGGAAGGAAAAGTTTGTGTTGAGATAACTTTCAGGCATGAGCAATACTGTATGAAAAGAATGGGATACTTTGGTCTGCATTTCAAACCATAGTCATAGTTATAACCAATGACATAAGCATCAGAGCAATAATAAGAAAATAATAAGTTTCACCAAGTCACCACTTTTTCATATGATACATTGAGAAAAGAAGATCAATAGGCATTTCTGTGCATCTTTTCTTCATTACCTGTGCGTGAACTTGTTTGTATTGATCTGTCTTGTGCCTCCCATTGTCCCTCTGGCCGCTGTCATCCATTTGTACATTCACTTGCAGCAACAAATATATAAAGCTTCTGATACCTGTAATGCATTCCAGGGATTGTTCATTTAGCAATAAACTACAAATCAGATAGTTGACATTTGAGAGGTTATCTCCGTGTGTGTGCGCGCGCGCATGTGCATGCACGATATATATATATATATATATATATATAT
>KE504764.1:791014-801233 GCA_000441515.1 Elaeis oleifera | reverse complement strand
GAGAGAGAGAGAGGAGATCATCTATATCATAAGAAAGAGAGAGAGAAGAGATCATCTATATCATACATGTTCAAGATTTAGGGCAGCTGGGTTGTTCCTTGTCACATTTGTTTGTGTTTTCCAGTTCTTAGAGTGTTCAACTATGCTTTTGACATGTTTCTATATAACTTTTATGGTGATTTTCTCCATTTTTATAGTTGTGGTGTTAAAACATTAGGGTTTCTGTTAGCTTTGTTTGTTCTCATTCGGTGATCTAGCTAGGCCATTTCAGAAATAGCTTTTCTTCTTTGTGTAATTAATATTTCACGTATATATCTTCCTTTGCAAGGATCAGAAGTGGTAGATATCATTAATTAGAGTAGCATTACAATTGCTGTTGCAATGCCATTCTGATGTTTGTTTCAAGTTTCAACCTTCATCACCTTTCTTCACCGCTAGGCTGACATCAAAAGGAAAGTGAGGTTTGCTAATCGCATTACGGTTCTACTAGTTCTTAGCTGCAGCTGTCATTCAAATTTTTCATTTTGTACTATCAGTCACATTTCAAGTCTAATATTCATCACAAGTACATCAAATTATCTTAGGCATAGTTTTTTTTTTTTGACGGAGAACTCACTCAAGTTGTCTTGAGTTTCCTTCTTATTATCTAGGAGGAAATGGGAGACTAATTTCCATAGATATACTATTTTCCCATTTGTTCGTCCATTTTTGCATTTGTATGATATCCTATCTTTTATTATCAGAACAAAATTTGTTAATCCACCTTCCTCGAAAAGTTCTTCTTGTCATTCTTTCTGCTATGTTCGATTATTCTCTTTAATTATTATATTCCAAATGTTTTTCTCTCCCGTTCTGAAAGTTAAAAAAAAAGGAGAGAGAGAATGAACTAGATCTNACCCCCCCCCCCCCCCCCCCCCAACGACACACATCCTTTCTCTCTCTTGATAATTCTAATAGTAATCTCGCCTCTTGATCCAATTAGTCAGTCCACGATCCCTTTTTAAACAAATCAGTCTAGCTATTATGTTTTCATTGTATTAGCCTCTCTTCCTCCCTAGTCCCACCATCTTTTCTCTCTTCATAATTCTTGCAATACTCTCTTCCAGAGCCTGTCCATCTCTTCCAGAACCCGGCCACCACCAACCTCCCTTCCCCCTCCCTCTCTCCTCCTCTTCTCTCTCTCTCTCTCTCTATCGCGTATGCACAGCTAAAATCCATAATACACCACAATACCCAAGAGGATTGACACATGGAGACTTTCTTGCTGCCACTGCTGCTACTTCTATATAAATACCATGAAGTTGGCATTCGGAGTTAGTTACTCTACAGGGCCCAAGGTCCGCAGATGTGCCATGGAATTCCCAGACAAAGGGACAAAGAAATCAGAAAGCCGTGCAGAGCTAAGTGTGCACATTTTTTTAGCCACTCCTTGGCATGCCTGATCCAAGAAAGAGCCTCCCTCTGTCCCCGTTCATTCTTTTTGCTCCCACCCAACTTTTCCCTTTGAACACGAAGCGCATGCTTTCTCTCCTCGCAAACGTCAGCCACTTGTCCCATGCTCGGGGACCTCATCTACCTAATGTTTCTTTATAAATTAATTGTGTTATCCTCTCTCGCTCTCTCTCTCTCTCTCTCTCCACTATTCTATGTTGCATGAGGAGAGTTTCTTGGCCAATAGAAAATTAAGTTGCATGACGATGGAAAGCTGAGGACTGCTTTAAAAGGCAAGAGAAATAAACAGTTGGAGATCCTTTTCTGATGGATTTTCTCTTTCTCAGGAACAAGGCTCTTCTTAGAGCCTCTAATTAATTAAGAAGGTGTTCGAGGTGATGAGATCAATAGCATGATAAATTCTGAAATGATTTGTTACATCATTATATGGTTGTAGTTGTCAAGGAGTATAGAAAATCTATATTCTGCATGTATAGTTTAGATTGTGAAAGGACACGAATTTTACTTAAAAAAGAGAATGTGTAAAAGAAATCTCTATTTCTTTGCTGCTCGAGTTCTCATATGGATGCCTGGAACAGTTCAGTTTCGTTTGTGGATTTCAGATGTATGCTCCTATTGAAATGTTGTATGATGTTATGAATTGGTAGTGCTGTTCTTTTTTTTTCTGGAGCAAAATTGTAGCAGTTCCAAGGTAAATGCTCTTTTTTCCCCATATTGACACCCGAAAGTAGATGTATTACCCTCTGCGGACTTTAGTGAGCATGGACCCTTTTTGCCTCCAGAAGTGATGATCTTCATTTCTTATTTCATTTCCATGATCTTGATTATAATTATATCCAGTCAATTATTTGCTCCATCTAGGAATACAAACAAACCTGACCATAAGAACTTCATAGATATTCTTTCGATTGTCTTCTTTAAAATCATCTAGAACTATATTGCTGACATATAATTCCAAGTTTTTTGTTGGTTATTCTGCATTTGTGATTGTTAAAAATATAAGATCATACTTCTCTCTTTATCTAGATCATCTACAGTATGACAAATATTCTGTAAATAAAAGATGTATAGCAACTTTCTCTTTTTGTCGCTCTTCTTTTATATTCCCCTTTCTATATTGGAGCTATGATTCTTAGTGGACTCATGGAGCACATGTTCTTTGAAGAATCATTTACATCATTCCCCTTCAGGAGACAACATCATGAGCAGGAATTGTGTGCATGTCTATGGTTCTTCTCAGACCATTGAGTCCCAGCTACTAACCTGGAACCACCAAAACTCCCCTCTGACTTCATCAAACACAGAAACACATCATAACTGCTTTCGTGTCCAAGGCCTCGCGTTCAGTAAATAGGCTGCCTCCCTTTTGGTATATGAAAAGCCGGATATATGACACATGAATGGCTTCATGTGGTCTGAAGAGTTCTTTTAATACATAGGAACATGTGTGTGCTTCTGTTGTTGCATTGCCTAGGAATGTTTAGTGATGGAATTATGGGTGGGTGAAATTTGATGCAGGTGATGGACTCCATGGAATCATGCGTTCCTCCTGGGTTTAGATTTCATCCTACTGATGAGGAGCTCGTCGGCTATTACCTTAAAAGAAAGTGGCTTCTCAAAAGATAGACCTTGATGTCATCAAAGAGATTGATCTATACAGAATCGAACCATGGGATCTTCAAGGTTAGGACAATGTACACTATATAAATATCTCTTTTCAGGATTATTAGTACTTGAAAATTCTTCATCTTAGTTTTGGAGTTACCCTTCTAAATCTTTGACAATATAGGATTGGATTACTCTGGCCAGGTTCGTGTTTATCTTTCTACAGATAAAGAAATGATGACATTTTTTTTCTTTTTATTATGTACTAAAAGAATGGTGTCGGATCGGATATGAAGAGCAAAGTGAGTGGTACTTCTTCAGCCACAAGGATAAGAAGTACCCAACAGGCACAAGGACGAATAGGGCAACATTGTCTGGGTTTTGGAAGGCAACAGGCCGAGACAAGGCCGTCCACGACAAGAACAAGCTTATTGGCATGAGGAAGACACTGGTCTTCTACAAGGGAAGAGCACCCAATGGACAGAAGACTGACTGGATCATACACGAGTACAGGCTTGAGTCTGAAGAGAATGGACCACCTCAGGCAAGCTCAAAAACAACCTTCTCCCTCATTAAGCTTACAAAGTATGGTTATATAGAAACTGTACTGAGATAAAATAATGGTTATCTCTTCTGATATTTTTATTGACAATCTTTTAAAAGGATACGTCTGAGAATAGTTTTTTTGTGTACTCAATACCGAACATATTATGTACCCCAGCAAAGAATAATAGTTTTTTTTGTATACTTAATACCAAACATATTATGTACCCCCAAAAAAGTACTGAACATACCTAAGTTTGTTTCTAGAACACAAAAAGTTCAAATTATCAAGAAAAGTTTGGTCTAAGCAAAAACACATGAAGAAGAACTAGATGGATAAAGTTTGAGCCTAATTTGCCTTGCAGTAGAAAACATTAGTTGCTTTACATCATGCTTATTATCTAGAAGAATTGTATTGGATTCATGGCCACTGCTCATCCAGAAAGGAGACTTGGTAGAGATGGATTTGGTGAGATTCTGTTTATGGATAGATACGCATATAAAGTGGATGCATGCACCTAGTTTTATTTCAACAGTCAAATATATAAACCTTTCTTTTTCAGGCAAGACTCCTTTTAATCTCTCCAATCCTATTTTATATAGTCTTGATATCTTTATAAAGTAATGCGGGTAGACAACAACAAAAAGTCACCCACTAGCAAAGGGTTTTAAAGAAAAAAATCACTAGGCGGGTAATGTATAAACCCTAGTTGCTGAACCGAGATCCCCAAGTGGACGGTTTTGAGCAAACAACTTGACGCGTATAAAGAATCTTTTAATAAAGAGATGGGGCAAGAAACTTCGAAGAAGACGGACTGGATTAATTTGGACGAAAAGCCATCATCCCTTCCTGTTTTCATACTAACCGTTGTAATATATGGAAAAGTTTCCATTCCACTCACAAAAGGAACTTCCTCTCCTTTTCACTTTCAGGAGAAAAAAAAACTTTAGAACAAGACTATCCACCCAAATGTCTTCCTTCGCACCTATCAACTAACCAACGTTTCTCATTCCTCGAGAACTTTAGCTAGTCTTCACTTTTAAAAAAGATTCTTTCAAACAACACTGCCATCAGCCTCTCTTGACTCCTGTCAAACAGCTTTTTCTCCTCTTCTCTCGCTATGGTACGCACTAACTAATAGTCATCTCCTGCTCCTATCCTTGGTGCTCTTTGCAGGAAGAAGGCTGGGTCGTTTGTCGAGCATTCAAGAAACGTCCTGCCTGCCCAACAAGGAGTGTTGTCGATGTGTGGGACTCCAATTATGGCTATGACGATCCCAGCAGGGTGAGCTCCTCCATTGTCAACCCAATGGAATACTTCCAGAGGCAGCCCAAGAGTCTCCTCTGCAAGCAGGAGACCGAGCTTGACCACCTGAACCTCTTGCACTCAAACCAATTGTTCCAACTCCCACAACTCGACAGCCCCTCGCTACCCTTAGTGAAGCAACCCAGCCTACTCTCTATAGCCACTGAGAACGAAGACGAGGAGCAAACAAGAGGGTGCAACGCCATCGACAAGGTGACCGATTGGAGGGCCCTCGACAAGTTTGTTGCATCCCAGTTGAGCCAGGAAGATAGGTTCAGCGCCGAACGGGTAGTTTCAGATTTTGGTGCAGACAATGACTCGGACATGGCGCTGCTGTTGCTTCAGAGTGGAAGGGAGGAGGTGGGCAAATTGAATGGGTTCTTGACCTCCGGGGAACCGGAATGTGACATAGGAATCTATGTGTTTGAGAAATGAGCCTATATGGAGAGGTGTAAGGGAGTTGCTTGATCAGAACTTGTTCTTTCTTCTTCTTTTATTCTATGTATAAGTTTGTGATTGGCTATCATAAAGTTGGGCTTTTGCACTGAGCTACTATTTTTTCTCTGTTGTCTGCTATTGCGAGTCTACCAACATATCTTGTTGTCGTAGAACGGGACAGAAGCATTGTGTCTGTGTTACATTTATCAAAAGAGGATTGCCTTAAAAGCTCTCTCACTTGAAAAAGAATCATGGCTTCGGTTCAGGGATTTTTGGATCTATTGAGATGGTGTGTGGGGGCTGCTGCATTGTGGATAGTTGGCATTAGAATAGCTTATATTGCTCATTAAACCTGACTATCCATGAATAACGATCTGGTGTTTGACGCGAGGAGATGTCTGGTGAAATTCATTCTAGAAAGAGCCTTCTTCTCGGCAACTAAGATGATAGATGTGACTTTGAGACCATCAAAGATCTGGGATTTCTGTTCTACTCATCCTGCGACCCATCTGAGTATTTATCGTTTGGAAGTCCCTTCCTCCAATATATCTCAAGATCAATTTGGACGGTAATGTTAAGGGCAGAAAAAAATGAAGGTTCTAGTTCTGCGATCCACAATCCTACATCCAAACTTATAATGGCTGTAAGGCATATATCTCTGTGAGCCCTTGATTCTTGCTGCAAAACTTCGGACTATGTCAACCGAGATTACTGATGCTCGTCGGATCCTTCATGCTGACTATTTGATTATTAAAGATGATTCGACCATGATTGTGATTTGGATCCGAAAGTGTTTACGAGATGATACCATTCATCCCCTTCACTTAGACATAGCAATCTCATCGACCAGCTGCGGCCCTCACCATCAGATATGTTTTATAGAAAGCAAATCAATAGCGAAATGGACAGCTACTTTTGTTGTGGAATACTTTAAATAATTACTTTAGACTGATACGGGCAAGATTCTTATACCTCTCAAGGATATTTTATTTTTGAATTTTTCTGGATATATTCATACAATTATCCGAAAAAAAGAAAGAAGAAATCATTAACTAATGACAAGCAGGTTAAGGACGGGCCATCTTAGTAAATTTCTTCGGACAATATACTAACAAATGCTTGCAAGCTAAAAAGAAAAAAAAACAAAAAACAAAAGGCAAAGGCCAGATACGAACAGATTCTGTTCCAGAACGGGCGAGTCGGGTGCGCATCCCGCCCTAGGACCTGAAAGCTAACTAGCTGACACGCATGCAAGAAAGTCTTATGTTTGAGTCTCATATCATCACCATGATAGGAGATCCGACCATGGACGACAATTTTCGAACAACACCCCACCACCTCCTCACACTTCCTTGGCGCTGCAAAGGCTTGGTTTTATCCGCAAAACTCCAGATCAAACATTAGATGCATAGAAACTACGGATAAAAAGAATCATCCGAACGAAATAACCATTGCGTTAACACTTTGAATAAGAAAAGAACCATCACCATAGTCTCTATTTCCAATATTTTATCTCTAATAAAGACATATGCATCGAAACTATTTTTTAAAGGGAGAGAGGAAAAAAAAGAAAAAAGAAAGGGAGTGAGAAAGGGAACGAGGAGTTCTAAGCGCGCTCGCCACGGATGCGGCGTGCGAGCTGGACATCCTTGGGCATTATGGTGACGCGCTTGGCGTGGATGGCGCAGAGGTTGGTGTCCTCGAACAGCCCCACCAAGTAGGCCTCCGCCGCCTCCTGGAGAGCCAAAACCGCATGGCTCTGAAACCTGAGGTCCGTCTTGAAGTCCTGCGCGATCTCCCGCACCAGCCGCTGGAACGGCAGCTTCCTTATCAGCAGATCCGTGCTCTTCTGGTACTTCCGGATCTCCCGAAGCGCCACCGTCCCCGGCCGGTACCTGTGGGGCTTCTTCACTCCCCGGTCGTCGGGGCCGACTTCCTCGCCGCCTTCACGTACGACGAAATCGAACAAAGAGGGAAAAAGATTAGAACTTTGAAAGAAATTTGTCATCTATAGTGGACGAAATCGGGGAGGAGATCTATACCTTGGTGGCGAGCTGCTTCCTCGGAGCCTTGCCGCCGGTGGACTTGCGGGCCGTTTGCTTCGTACGAGCCATGGAGGAAGGCGGACGGCTAGCGTTAGTGTTAAGGTTTTTTTTTTCCTCTACCCTGGAGGTCTCGGTGTTAGGGAGTGGGAACAGGGTTTAGTGGAAATAAACCGCTACGAGGGTTTATAAGAGAGAGAGAGGGGACAAGGACGTGGTTCGGCGGTTTTGGGAGGGGCCGCCTGCTCATGTGTAATTGGATGATCGGACGGCTGCGAATTGCTTTAGGGCAGTTGTCGATCCGTGTGCTTTTAATCCAATGGTTGGAGCTTGGAGAGCAGGATCGATGACTTAACTATTGGATTGGGTTTTGGAGGGGCATACGAATCGAGTCCGGGATGGAAACGGAGAAAGAGTTGGGAGCCGATTTGAACCGGTATAGATTAACGATACCAGGCATGGACAAAATTTTGGAGAAGGGCTGGGATTCTGTGAATGATCCAGGCTATACGTGCTTCACTTTAGGCTGCTTTTAGATGGGGATTGAGCGGAGAGAGGGAATACACCCTATACCCTTTCTTATCTTGCCAAATGCCATTTTTTTGCCTTTTTTCGGGCTATACGGGGTAGCATGCTGTAATATATAGAATCTATTTAAAAAATCTAATTGGATTGGACTAAATTTTTATAGAAATCGGATTTATTAGTCTATCCATCTTTTTTTTTTTTCGCAAAGATTCCATCCTAATTTTGGCATTTAGCAAAATTAGATTGAATTTTCTATATGAAGCAGATTTATCAACCTCCTCAGTTCATTTCTAGGCCTTAATCTCATCTATGAGCATGTTGGACTGCAAAAAAAAAAAATCTATAAATACCTTTTACTCTCCCATAAGATTTGGATTAGAGGAGGATTGGATTGATATCTATCTTACTTAAATAAACTATATAATTTATGATATAATTAAAAATTTAAATGCGTTACATTTTCTTTGTAGTCTTATGGAAGGACACCGCTCCCACTCAAGATATGTTTGTCCATGGAAATGGATGGAATAGACTTATTCCACCTTCATATCTTAGGCCAATTTGTATATTTCTCTCACACTTTTTCTATTTCTTAAGTATAAAAAAAGCGAGAATAATTTCATGTTCATGAAAAAATCTAAATCATCGTGGTATCATGAAATTGTAATGTATCTCTATTCCCTCAACTTATCTCGTCTTACTTATTCCTTCAATTATACTCCAAAAACCACTGATCTCACGGAAGGAGACAGAAAACCTATCCCTTCTACGGTGCTCCAATAAATTTTCCTCATTCCCTTGAACATTACACTGCAAAAGTGCAGGCTAAGTCAAGTCAATTCATAATTCAATTTGATATAATGTAAAAGCACGACTGAATTATAAATCATGAAAAATTATTCACCTTATTGTTGAGAAATTTAGTATTAGGCCCACTAGATCCCAACAAACAAACAAAAAAAATGAATATCGGGAGCAAACCAGCAGAAACTTCGGACCAGTCAAGGAATTATTTGTTCCTATGCGTGCCATTATTTGGTCTTTATTTGATTTGTCTGCAGATTAATTGACGTTTCGGCCTACTTACAACAAATCTGCTTCTATTTGAGCTCGATTTGATTTGAGCAGAGTTAGGCAAGAAAATTTTCTGGTTTAATTGTATATTAATCATGATTTTTGATAATAATCATGACTGTTTAGACTAATGATAATTGTTATCCGAATTTAGTTTAACTAGTTTAGATGCACGATATTTAGGATTTAACTAATTTATAGCTATATTAAAGCCATTGATAGAAGAACAATATATGGCGGCATTTTTCTTCTGTCAGAGCCTGTTACTATCTCATGGGCACGGCCTGGAAATAAGGATTTGTGTGCCACCAAGGATCCATTAAAAAAAACTTCCTAAATAAATGATTTTTATTATCTCAGAATTCTTCCATGTTCTTTCCATTCAAGGACAGTCAAGTCCAATATCTTGTGATGTAGTCCATGTAAGGTGTTAGTCACTCTCAGCTCTTTGGCAAACCTTATTTGATGAATCAGGAATCTAATGGTCCCTCACTTTTGCCAAAGTGCTTCTTGAGGTTCCATCTCTACAACCATCACTAAATTAGAGTTTGCTTGTGGATTTCTCTATCTATCGGCACCTGGAAGGGGAATATATCCCACAAATCTTCATTTTACTGCCTCCAGAGTATACGATTTGTCTATATGTTCGTATAACTTTGAATATAAAAACCTTTTGAGCATGATGTGATACAGTGCACGCACGCGTATCCTCTTCCATCCCGCCTTATTAGCAAGAGCATGCATGGGTATGTTTTCTACTTGTCATCTAGAGGTATCATAATACGTCTACCTCTATGTAAACTTTCTGAACATCTACCTCTGTGTAAATATTCGGTTCAGATGATCTGGACCTGAGCTCTATCTTGCGGAAGGTTAATTCTGGATCAAAAGTTACCCTAGAAGAGAGGTTTCTTTTTTTTTTGCCAGGAGCCTGAGGGAGTAGTGGCTGATGTTGAGCTAAAAATTTGCCAAAGAACAGTTGATTTGAAATATGATGAATATGAAGAAGAATTTTTTTTTTATTTTTTATATCTCAAGAGGGTATACAAGAGGCTTATAAATACAGATATATAGATCCAAATATAGACAGGGAATAACAAGAATATGTCAAGGAATAACAAGAATATGCTAAAAAATAATATCTAAGAATCCTTAATTAGGCATCTTTCTAATTAGGTTCTAATCCTTCCAATACTCCCCCTCAAGATGAGGCGAAGATATCTTGAAACCC
>KE504764.1:729910-765524 GCA_000441515.1 Elaeis oleifera | reverse complement strand
CTGGATTCAAGAGACTACAGGACGGCAGTTGGTGGAAGAATCCTGAAGGTGCTACGCGGCGATAGGATTACTCTAGAGGGGAAGAAGGGGAGGAGAGGACATTATTACTTGGCAGAGAGCCCAGTACGAGGTGGAGCTTTAGGAGCCAGGTGGAGCCCAGAGCGAGGTAGAGCTCCAGGTGGAAGTGGATCGGGCACGAGACAGGAGACTCGGGAGGACGAGAAGCGACGTCACAAGGTGAGATTTCTATTGCCGCAGGATGATACCCCGAGCAGGTCTCAGGTTAGGAAGAGCACAGCATACGATGGAGATGGAATCGAGCGGCCTGGCTCGACTTTCATGTTTGCCCATCCATGATCAGTAGGCGATTGCCCCAAGACATAGAGGCAAGGAGATCCAGAAGCTCTCGGAGTTAGGAGGAGATCGAATATCGAGTCGAGGTAGAGATTGTTAGGATTTGACGTCTCAAGATTCGATCCATATTGAGTCCACAGTGAAGTCCGCGATGAAAAATAGAGTCCAACGAGATCAAGATTACCTCAAACGGAGCTCGGACGGAGGAGATATGTGTGTTTGAAGTCGGCACGAAACTCGAGGCGGCGGAGGACCGCGCGCGGCGGGCTCAGCAATCCGATTCTCCGATCCATGGTGGATCGGGCGGTCCACGACCGGGCCCGTAGACCGCATGGGCGTTTCTCATGTATTTCGCGTGATCTACGGCACTATTCTGTAGACCGAAGCACGATCGGAGGGCGTGGATAGTTTCAGTCTTGATCCGACAGTCCGTGGACTTATTTGGACTTGATTAAGACTTCTAAACCTAATCTAATTGATGTTTAAGGCCTTTAAAAGGGTGATAATGCAATAGAGAGGGGTGTGGTCTGGCGCGCAGTCTTCTTCAGTGGGAAAACGAAAGCCTGTGACATCCGTGAAGAAAGAGAGAGGCTGAGTCACTGAGAGAAGAATGAGCAGGGCTTTTGGACAGCGGACAGCGGTCGCTTCAAGGGTTCAGAGGATCTTTCTAGAGAGAGTTTTTGTAAAGGAGAACTTCCTGTGAGGGAGAAATTAAGTGTACGAGAGTTGAGGGTGGGATGTTCTCTTGTAATATTTTTTTTCTCATAGTGAAGTTTGCATGCCCTGTGGAGATGAGCCTTTTTGACTGATCCACGTATTTGATTATTTTTTATTTATTTTTTTTTCTTTCTGCTGTAATACTGAAAAAGTGCTAAAAGATGGTATTCTGACCAGATATCCATCCAACAGGATATATTATCTCGCTCCCTGCATTGCTGTGTGGAGGCTAGTACTTTGAAAAGATTTCAACCAAAACAGCATGGACCCATTATTTCCCATTTGATGTTTGCTGATGACCTTCTTTTAATTGCGGAGGCTACCAAAAGGAATGCCAGAACTCTGAAGAAAGCAGTTATGGGTTATTGCTTGCAATCTGGTCAGCGGGTCAACACCAGCAAATCCACGATCCGATTTAGCAGCAGGGTTAATGTTTGGCCTAAACAGTACATTGTCAATCTTTTAGAGATTCAGTTGAATGATGGTCGGTGGTCCTATCTCGGGGTCCCTGTTTCTGGTAGTAAACTTACTCGGCAAGACTTCGATCCACTGTTCCGCAGAGTTAGCAGCAGATTGGAAGGCTGGAAATGGAAGCCTCTGTCGCAAGCCGAGCGCTTTACTCTGATTCAATCCATCTTGATTTCTATGTACGTCTATCTTTTGTCCAATGTCCCGGTTCCTTGTGCGGTTCTCACTGAATTGGAGCGAATATTCAAAGCTTTCTTTGGGGTCATGATATGAGCCAGAAGAAATTGCACCACATCTCCTAAGGAACTATCTGCACACCTAAATGTTAGGGAGGATTGGGGCTGCACTCCTTAAGGATCCGCAAACAAGCGCTCATGGGGCGGGCTGCGACGCAACCAATCCTTAACAGAAGCTCTCTGTGGGTTAAGATGGTGGAAACGAAGTACAACTTTAAAGATTGGTTGAATTACACTCCCAAAAAGGGGTCTTCGGTTCTGTGGCGCTCCATTATCTCTGCTTCGAAGGTTATCACCCATGGGTTTCGATGGCGGATTGGTAATGGAAGCAACATTAATATCCTCAGTGACCCCTGGCTCTCTGAAATTTTTTTGCTTCATTGTGCCTCCGCTTACAATCTGGCCGCTATTCAGGAGGATTGGACTATTTCGAAATTAATCAACAGAGGTGGTACATGGAACGCCGAGCTGTTAAGGGAACTGTTCTCTTCTGAGACGATCACCAGCATACAGGCTATGCCTCTGCCCACATCTCGTCAGGAGAATCGACTGTTGTGGCATGATAGTGCAGACCCAAAGATTCATACTTCGATGCTCTACCGACACATTCTTCACAATCAGCAGCCTAACACTACTACCAACTTAAGCTGGGTTTGGAAGTTGAAGATGGTTCCACGGGTTCAGTTATTTTGGGAGAAGGTGTGTTGGGAGCATCTCCCTCGCAAAGCTTTGCTGCTTGAGCGAGGCCTCAATCACCTTTAGGATGCTACATGCGATCGATGCTCTACTGAAACAGAAAACATCTCACATTGCCTATTCAGTTGCTCGTGTGTTGCACCGATTTGGATTTCTTTGCCTTCAATGCATCTTGGCTAGTATATCTTCCATGTTCTTCAAGATCTCATATCCCTCACATCGAATGCTTCTGTTTCAGACTATCTCAAGACTATTATTTGTTACACAGCCTATCGCATCCGGTACACGAGGAATGATTTCATTTCAACGAATTCTCCACTCTGCCAACCAGATTCTCTCTACTGCTCTTCAGTCTGCCCACCTTTTCTACGTTGCTCATCGGTCTACTACAGTTCCTAGTGACCTTGATCCGCAGCGATGGGTATCGGCGGTTCAGTGAACCCACGTTTGCCTACTACCCACATTGTCTCTTGGATACCGCCTCCCTGTGATCTGATCAAGATAAACTTTGATGCTTCTTGGGCCAACGGAAGAGCTGGATGGGGATTCATTATCAGATATCATTTTGGCGCTCTTACTCTGGTGGCATCGGGCAGGTCCCTTGCTTCCTCGGTTCCGGAGACCGAACTCCATGCTGCTTGGGTGGCTCTAACATCTAGAGTGGTCCAAATGGAATTGTCCCTTGCTTCCTCAGTTTCGGAGACCGAACTCCATGCTGCTTGGGGGCTCTAACATCTATAGTGGTCCAAATGGAATTTAATCGCATCTGGCTTGAAGGAGACTCCCTGACGGTCATCAACTGGCTCAGTAAAACCTATCTTCATTCCATCGCTCTGGCACTCTTCCCTGCTGCACCCACTGTTAGCTGATATTCTAATATGTGCCTCGTCTCTTGATCACTCTGTTATGCTTTTCGAGAAGCTAAGCAACCGGTGGATGCTCTGGCTTCGTCTCCAGTGGCTGCCTCCTCCTCTTCTGCTCCCCTGCCTCTCATTTATTGATTTTTGCCGATATGGCTGAATCCAATTTTTCAGAGATGGATGATTTTCTTCTCCTTTGCTTTGCTTCCCTTTGGGGCTTCTTGGCGCACCACCACACCACCACCCCACCCAACCTCCCTTTGGGCTTCTTGGCGCACCACCACACCACCACCCCACCCAACCACCACACCACCACCCCACCCAACCCCGTAACAAGAAAAAAGAAAGCAAGACCGTGAAGCACGATCCATCGATCGGCAAAAATACAACCCAGAGACATCATCACCTAATTTGGTTGCTCTTATCGATATAAAGTGAAAGATATATATATATATATATATACACTACAACACGCGTAAAAGACTGCAGCCACACAAACACCCATTCGCCGCGGCCAGCTCCTAAAAACAACCTTGCCACCGTATCCTTCTGAAGGGAACCCAAGCAGCACAGAAAATAGCACCGGCTACGTTTGCACGCTGCATCTTATCTCTAGATGAAGCATATTATTCTCTTCTATTTTTGGAAACAGTATCATGCAAGCACTTGGTCCATGCAATGCCATAACAGGATCATATGGAACTACTCTCATGCCAAAGATTTCATATCAACCTTACTTTTATCATTATTTTACCTTTTCGCAAAAGTTCGTCAAGCTCAAGCATCATGCTGTAAACATTATCTAGAAAATCGTTTTAGGTATACACCAGTAAGCTGTCATATAAAACTACAAAAATTTAGATGGATAATTCTGTCTATGCAGGGGGCATTGGAACATTTCATTGATCCAAGTAACGGGTAAGGTGCAAAGGCATCATGATGCATGGAAGATTGTCCAGCACCAGTGAAACGTAAATCCAAAAATATTCCAATGCAACAAGCGTATCATAGACCCCATTCTACCTCTGAGCAGACAACACCAACACCATGAATCAGCACCGAAGCTAACAAAATGAGATAACATGGACGATGAAACAAATAAAGAATTTAGGTCACCAAGCGAAAAATTGGACCAAGTTTACATTGGTAGTTTTCACAATAGCTGAAGCGCTAATTCAAATGCTGCAGCATAAAAAGTGACAGCCATGTTATCTTTATTGGCATACATATTCATCCCCATTGTGATAAAAGACTAATCACTAAATAGAATATGACCAGTCCAAAATTTCACGAGAATACAAGCACATGAAGAATTGCAAACCTTCTATGACTCTGAGGCAGATAAGGATCTAACTTGTCAAACAAGCCTACCAAGCATGATTCTCTGTCCTCTTTTACTGATGACCTAGTCTGCTCTAGATTGGCCTGCACGAGATGACAGAATGATACCAACAATGAGGCCATACAGGGCCAGTGCTTCGGCAAAGATGAGGATGAGGATCATTCCAACAAAGAGTTTGGGCTGCTGTGCATTGGCTCTGCAAAACAATTAATACAAACCACAGCATATTTGAAAAGTTATTCCAGTGGCAAACGCGAATTAAAAAGAATTGGCACTATTTTGTCCAAATAAAGCATCATCATTCCAAAGACCACTTAGGACTTATTTTCATTTGGAAAGGCCAGGGCCATTTCAAAACTTTGTTTAGTGGAAACCTGAAAATTTGAAGGACCTAACTTGTCCTGACCATTATAACCTCCAGGTTTCCTGACACTTGGCCGCTGGAATTTATCAAGAGATCTTCTTTGTTTGGTTAGCAGAACAATCAGTTGGGCTTCCTTCTACTAATCAATCATCACGAAAACCCATAACATTTTAGCTATCAACCTTGTCATTTTTTTCCTTATTTTGGAGAAAACTTGATGAGGATTATTTGTGCACCAAACATGAAAAAAGGAACTGTATCGTTGAAGAATATGTCTGCAGAAAAAAATTGTTATATATTTTTGTGTCCATTTGTTAATTAAGAAACAAATAAATGATCCCCTACTTGGATCAACTTGTTTCTCAAATTTGGTCAAAGTGAGCATATTTTAGACGATCAAATAATTTTTATTCTGCATTGATAACAATCCTCCCACTCTCAACAAAGATATTAAAAGCCTAAACTAGGTAAAATTTATCTCCATAAAATTTTAGTTGATAACCTTCAGAAATCGGTGAACCTTTGAATATGACAAAACAATATTTTCTTTTACAGAAGAACGTGAAGAATTGTATCTGTTAAAATATTTGCATTTAAGAATGGATTTCTTGCAGGAGGCAAGGCCTTCACAGAGAACTTTCTCATGCTTTGAAGTCCAATTTGCTAAGAACGAAATTTATTGAATTAAATTTTTGCCCACATAGATTTGCTATGAGAGAAATTTACTGAATTAAATGTTTGCCCCACAGATGAGGTTTCCTTTTATTTCTTTCTTGTTTTGCACTAACCATTTATTCATGACCCATTTCTGCTTATGGTTGACATTTGAGTTTGCGATACAAACCCAAACAAAACAAGGACCTCTGACACCATCTATCGTTCTAATACAATCTCTTTCTAGTTATTGCTCCACTGTGTACTCCATGGTCCTTCATCCTAGAGTTATATTGCATGCTTGGTCACAAGCTAATGAAGTTAATTTTAGGAAGCATGGGCGGTGACAAGCCAAAAGGACCGCCCAAAAGACAACCCAAAGGAAAGCCAGAAAGTGTCCAATGAACAATATGCGGTATGAAGATCCCTGCAGTCTGGAGCATTGTTTAGTAACTTTTGAGTCAGTAACTGAAGAAAATTTGGAGAAATAAATCAGTCGGCCAATCAGGCCTGACTTTCTCCCTGTTTTTGTTTAGATGTGGAGGAATCTATAAGATTTAAGGAAATTCTGTGCATGTAATATTTTTTTATACAAGTAAAGAGTCCTATGGAACACCATTTGGAATGTTAATTGGCCATACCCCCTCAAAAAAAAATAAATAAGGGAAGATGAACTAGGAGTGAAGGAGTGAAGACAGAATTATGAGTTTAGACATGCACAAATGCTTGTCATCATTTCCCCTTATTCTTCCTACTACACCTTTATTTTCTGCTGCAACAAGATCTAGGCAGCAGATTTTCTGTCCTGCTGCAAAGAGTATGGTCGCTGCATTCCATAGGCTGTGCTAGGAAAAGGAACAGCAATTTCTGATATAACTTTTCTAGTCCTCAATAGGCACAGTTAATTGCAGGAAATTGGGATAAGTCTCAAATTGTGGTTGCATAAAGTGTTCTTATCCCCATTTAATAATTGCATAGTACCAGAATACAGCTGACAACACTGGTGATTTTTGGGTTAGAAAGACAAATATGCTCCAATCTTTGTTGTTACCTTTGGTGGTGTTTTCTTTCTGGGTCATTTTAAAAACAGGTGGGGATAAAATCGCAGGAACAGCTCCTCCATTACAGGATGCTATGGAACGGCTGCTCCTAAGATATCCTAGGTTTGACAGAATTGCAGGGGATTATGAATCCCTACATCTATCTTGGCAGCTCAGCAAAAATAAGATAAGATAATAGGCTGTCTCAACCCTATCCACCTTCGAAAAGGCATTATCTAATTATGATCCCAGCAATTCAGGGTCCTGGGATGGGCAAGCAAATGACATACCTATCCTTTGGCCAATTTTAGCACACAGTAGCTGCCTAGGACTCAAACTAGTGCCATTGTGCTGCTCTACCCAAGCCTTTTGCTATCCCTTAATCTCCCCCCTTATCCTTTTAATGACCATAAGCTGTAGTCTGGTCAAATCAAGTGCTCATCTAAAATAAACAATCCTATACAACATAAAGCACTGATTAAACCCACCACATAACACCCCACTTCCAGCCATTGAATCCTAAGTTCTAGATTGAAATCAGTATTTAAATTATTCTGCTATTTTTGTTGAAGTTATGTCTATCTAGCAAAAGATAATGACCATGAATCAATCCACTTTTTTCCCTCTTGGATGCTTGCTAATAGTGCCCAATTGATCCATCAAGTCATCAATACTCTTGTTCCTAAACCCTTAAGGATCAAGCCTACTCCTTTCTTTATTATCTCTAGAGTCTCTCCCCCCAATAAATCAATTTATTATATCTATATCTTTCTCTCACACTAAATTCCTCCCTTGATTCTTTTCCATTCATTTTTCATATCCCTGAAATCTTTCCTTCTCTACATGATGTCTAAATGAATGAGCCTTTTTTTGTGGGGGGGGGGTTGGGGGTTGGTGGGGGGGCAACCGCAAAGGGATGTGATACAAATAGAAAGACATTCACACACACACATATGTATATATGCTTTTCCCTTTTTTTAATTGAGTGAAAGATATTTTACAGTTAAGTGAAGGTTTTTACAGGAAAAAATGACAAACAGAATTTAGATGAGAATATTCCAAAATTCAAAACTCCTTTCAATATGGAATAGACATGCTATACTATATTAAATAACAAGAGTTTCAAAATTTAGAATATTTCCCTTTAGATATCATCTGTCACTTTTTCCCAAGCTCCACACCCACCCACCTAAATCTCTCTCCTATAGAGACTTTCAAGATGAGAAAATGAAAGGGAAGAAAAAAACAAACAAACAAACAAACGATATCTTAGGAGGGAGGGAGATTATATTTAAAGGAAGAATCTCTTTACCTACTCTCCCATTCACTTCCCTCCTAAAGTATCTTTTTGTATTTCTCACCAGAAACTGTTCGGGCAGTTCAGGCCCCTTACCTTTCTTCCTTTCCCTTTCTTTCTTTCTTTTCTTCCTTCCTTTCTTTCTCTCCCATCCTAACTTTCTTCCTTTTCTTCTTCTTCAACCTCTCCTTCTTTCCTTCCTGTCTTTGATTCCTTTTCTTCTTTCCTTCATTTAGTCGAGACATTCGACCTACCATATAGTAATTTGACTAACCGGCAATATGGATTATATACCATTAGTGTGTCAGCATGCCACAGTAATAAGACCAGACAGTAGACACGTCCTTGACTTGTGTATCTAATGATGTGCTGCTAAGTTCCTCAAATTCCCTAGCGGAAGTCGCTAATAGAGTCAATTTCCATGTTTACATCAGATGGCAACATCGACTGCACAATCCTTTCTTACCCCCCAAATGGCTTGGTGGTGATTGCAACACCACTTTATACATTGATTGGAGAACTTTAACCATCATGTTTCTGGTTTGAGTCAAGAAGCCAAGCCAAGGATAAGGTTATGAGTCAAGAAGCCAAGCCAAGGATAAGGTTATGAGTCAAGAACCTAAGCCAAGGATAAGGCATAGAACTTGCAAGATCATGTACTAGCCAAGATTTTTTCCTATTATATTTTATCTCTTCTTTTTTACAGTTTTATAATTTCTGGTTAAGGACTCTTCTACCAAACCACAGCCTATTTCAAGTTTGGAGACCAACCATATCATCATTGCAACATTATTCCCTAATCATTTAAGAGTTGCTGGGTAAAGGTGATCTCATGGAGGATAAATTGAAGAGAGTTGTTGGGCAAGGTGATCTCATGGGATGAATTGAAGTATCCATGTGTGGCCAGCAAGACTCCCGGTGTTACTTAAAACAGCTATGCTGTTTTTGTTTTCAAAGCAAAGCCTATACTTGCACTCTAAAAAGAGGTCATAGTGCTAGTATCATTTCTAAAAGTATCTGTAAGTGCTGCAGATAAATTTTGAGTCAAATCAGTAGTATCATTTGCTTCTCATAGTATAAATTTTCAGAAGCTTGTGGAAGTCATGAAATAGAAAGTTTGTGACCTGTATGAGGAGGAGCATGCCGTTGCATATGAGTGGCTCCATTAGACAGATAATTTATATTATCCCTCAGATTTTGAATTAATTGATTTTGTGAACTCCATATCAAGTATCAAAAACTTTCTGTATCTAGTCTTCTATTATCAACCTTGTCCACACCATGGATCCTACCACCCTCGATAATATTATCTGGTCTTCAACTGGGCCTTCACTACTCAAATATTGCAACCATCAATGGAATAATTCTTGGAGTCACAAATAATATATTTTGAACCACTTGATATGATTCTAGGCAAATATCCATGAACAAATATTCCCGACTAGATAAATTTTTGCATACAGTAGGTTGAACAAGAATTGAACAAACAATATTATCATGTAAAACTACTTTCATTTTATTCTCTTTTTCTTCCTTTCAAACATTTATTGCAAATGCACACCATTCATTCTGCTGAATCTTGCAGGCCTTTGTTCAACATTTTTCAGGTTATAAAGAAGGAAATGGAAATTTGGCCATGTGGTTTCAATTAAATCCACTAGTGCACTGGTCTTGTTAAAAACTGATGAATGATTTGACAGATAGATCAATTATCAATATAATAAGAGCGCATTGGTTAACCTATTTCATTGGGAAGCATCAATTAGTGATTTTGTCGGGTATCTAACCAATCAAGGCACCAAGATCCTTGTTGAAGGATCAATGCACCATAACTTTGTCCTTTTATTTATGGTCCCACTCAGATGAATTTACCCAAACATCCCTCACGCATATCTTGCAACAGAGCAAAATCTCACATTGACTAATACGACTCAGAAATATCCAAGAAATAGAGGCATATCAATCTATTAAACGGGTCAGCAAGATGAATTAAGATTTTTACTTCCACATCGATGAATAGCATAAAGATCATGCTATGGATGACGAATTAAACCCAGCAATCAAAATAACTTTTATGCTTTACATAAAAATAAGCTGACAGTATTAGAATCTTTTAATCTCAACATTTATCCATACTCCATCAAAAAAAAAAAAACGGATCATGAGTGAAAACCCAAAATCTCTTTTTTTAAAAAAAGAAGTGGACAGTTTGTTTTTTTTGAGCGAGAGAATAAGCGACAGCCTAGCTTGAACAAAGAATAGCATCAAGATTTAGACAATTTCCCAAAAGATCCATTTTGACCAAACATAAGACAAAAACGAAAGAACCAAAAGAATTCTATATTCACAACACTTCATAAAATCAAAGCAAAATAACAGCAGATCTCAAAAGGTATTGATTGGCACCTGACGCCGGCGTCGCCGACGATGCCGATGGCCATGCCGGCGGAGAGGCCGGCGAGACCGCAGGCGAGGCCGGATGAAAGGTGGGCATATCCGTCGAAGAGGTAGTAGGACTTGGCCTTAGGGTTGATACCGGTGCTGATGATGACCGCGATGATGAGGCCGTATATCCCCAGAACTCCGCCATGACCACCGGCACGATCGACTTCATCACCAGCTCCGGCCTCATCACCCCCATCGAGGCCACCCCACCCCACTCTTCGCCGTCCCGTACGCCGCCCCCATACCTGTAATACAGAGAATCCAACAGACCGACGGCTCGGATCAGATCCAAAATCATCATCATCATCACCAAGAAGAAGAAAGAAACGAGAGAAAGGGATCGTTATTTTATTCTTACAGGAGAAGACGAGGGCGGCCGCGGCGCCAAGGAAGCCGAAGAAGGGCGCTGTCTCGTCACCGCTGAAACTAGACATCTTCGAAGGCGCGGGGGTTGAGAGGCGGTGATCGGATCTGGAGACGCCGCTCTTTTATTTTCCGTTCTAGGAGGAAGAGGACTCAAGAGGAGATGGAGGAGGAGGAGAGAATAGAATCCAATTCTCCTTTTTTTTTTTAATTAAAAAAAGAAGTAATAAATTGTTTCCACAACAATGATTGGCGGATGGTTCGCGACGAAGGTTCCTGCTTGTGGTCTTCCGCCGGACAGCGCGAGGAATCGCACTGCTCGATTTTGACGGCAGCTGACGGGCGAAATTCCAGCGGGTGAGCCGTGAGGGAAACCGTGTAGTTCGTGGAAAGAAAGGTTGGATTGTTTGGTACATAGAAAGGTTGGATTTTCCCTGGCGCACGTGTAACTCGCGAAAAGTTGAGCAATTTGATGGAAGTCAGAATCGATAAAATGATACGCACGTTTGCCACGTAGTCCATTGTGTGGAGGAAATTTGGGCCATGTCGTGTACACGGTGCACATGAGTTTGTAGTAGGTTGTCAAAACCGATCAACTCAACAGCACTTGAATAGACCTCCATTGCGCTGTATGGAATCATTCGCTTTAATTGGTTCTTCATCAAAAATTGATCTCCAGCTGCTCTTATAACATTTTTGATGTAACACAATAATAAAAGAATGGGAAAACAGAATAGAGATAGAAAGAGGAACTTTGTTGATAAATAGAGGATAAGATACAAAGTGATAGGTAAGAACATATTCGTTATTATGAACTCACTAATCCAGAGTGAGAGGATTAATTATACTATCAAACACGCTTCAGAGCTCACCAAACATTATAATAATGGCACGCTTCACCTCGTATAAGTTGTATTACAGTATTCGAACATTTAATTAGGCCAACTATTACCTTAATCTAACAAATGCTCTTCTAGTGACTAGTTATCATGTAATGAGAGAAGTCTCTCAAAATTCCAGCGGCATTTACTTTGAAATACATTCTATTGCCAAAAATAATGAACATCCAGCTACAATCATAGTTGTTATGAGCACTGTGAGCATCATCTTGTAAGTATCATGATCCTCCTTCATCACGTAGTTGACCCTTCTCCTGTCTTAATTATTTTTCACTTTGCTCTTGGCAAATGGTCTGGGAGAAAATGGTTATCTAACCTCTCTCCATGTTTTCATCAAGAAAGAATACTCCAATAGGCCAAATATGTATAGTAAAAGGGCATCCCAAGAAGCCAAATATATAAGAAATTTTCTTCACTATAATCTAAAATGTTGCTCCGCTACCATAGTTCCCTTCACGCTCCACTGCCACGAGCTCTCATGCATTTCGCTTTATTAACCACTTAAGGGCTGCTTTGAAAAACTAACAAAACCATCCAAGACCTTGATGATAATGTTTATACCATAAGGTTGGGTACCTTTTGATATTGTCACTTAAACTTTATATGATAGAACAACACACGCATGTGCCCGACCCTTTCTATTAAAGCCTTATATCATTTATTTATATGTGCGTTAGAAATTTTTGTCATTGCTGGCATATTTCTGAGTTGTCTACCATAGCGGGATGATGTTGTTGATAGTCTTTGATTATCTCATAGGTCAAGAATTTGTCATACTTGAAGCCTCTTTTCATGCTCAAGGGGATGTAATTGGTGAAATGATTATATCTTCTTACCTAAGCATTTGCTTTAAAAGGGAGGGGGTTTATTAGATGTTGAATTTAATTATAGAAAATAATAAGTTTTTCCATAGGTTAGCTTTGCAAGAAGCCATGTTCGTAGAGGAAAACTTACGCTATTTTACTTTTCATATGTCTCTTTCTTCCCACCGCTATTCCTTGCTTTATTCATCTTATTTTTCCATCCTTTTTTTTTTGGTTGTTCACTATTGTTATTGTTATTGTTATCACATGGTTCATCCAATGAAAAAATTTTAATGCCATTGAGTAAGTAGGATAGCAAAATCCATCCTCTGTGTATCACAATAGTAGGGTTATCATTAAGACCTAGATCTAATCCAAACCAATAATCATATCAATATGGGTTCAAAATAGATCTCTAAGTAAAAAATCTAGATCCATGGCTGGTCTACCAAATGTGTTGGCTAGATTCTAGTCTAACTCTACCCGGTATTGGCTATGATATTTTGTATGAATTCGATCCAACGTGAATATGATCAAGACATCATAGCTTATCCAAAATATAATGCATAGCATTGCAGTACACTTATCCTTTATTTTTTTTGAATTTATTAATTTATTAATTATATTTTACACTTATTTCATTAGTAAATTGCTTTGATGCTGGCTGAAACCACCATCCTGACCTGGATCCGGGATCCTGATCCGGATCCAAATCCATATCCAACTTCAACCAGATGAATGCTGGGTAGGATAAATGTCAACATATTCGTTCCCAACTTATAGGCTAGATGAATCATATGGCATCTGGGCTACTGCGACCTAGATCCTGCCCCGGACACATCCTTTCATGGACACGGCTGGGATTAAAACCTTGGTTTCCAACATCTGGTCCACGTCGGCTCGAAGGTACCCAGATCTGACCCGGCCCGTTAGCACCCACGCATTTCTTCCGGCTGTGAACCGGCTCTAGTCTGGTTCAGAAAGCCCAAGCCGGCCCGGTTCATCGCCGTCCTCCTGGCCTGATGCTTCTCCCATCGCTCGTCAAATATTCCCCTTGGACTCCACGTTCCTCTCTCTTCTCTTCCGCGCCGTAGGGAAGACCCTTGACAAAATATTCTCTCACCGAGCGGTATTTTCTCTTCTGTGCCCTCCCAATATTTTCCCTTCGATCTCATCTAGATAAAGTTATGAAACGTAGGAATTATTGATTTGCCTCTTCTTTGATCTTCGATGCATCTGAAATGTTGGATTTTTCACCTTTTTTCTAAGCTCGATGTTGGCGCTTTTCCCCCTCCAATTGCAATCTTGAAAACTCCATAATTCAGATGAACTGCTAAGTTGTTGAAATATTGTAGACTTTGTTTAGGGTATATAGCTTACTCCAACAAATGTGTGTCCATGTGAGACTGTTTGACAAGGCTTGGATTTTTTTTTTGGATATATGATGTGCAATTTCATATCTTGTTAGACGGACATGTGCTAACCGATGCCAACACTCAACATACGTTGGCCTCGGCAGGATGCTGTGTATCTGCATGTCTGGGAATTACACTGATGAATTCAGAGGTTCACCAAGAAATTAATTTAGGAGGTGGAATCTTTAATTTTATATATTGTTTTCTCCAATGCATAGATGACAATTGGAAAATTGATAGGTGATAAGTAGCAGCAAGAGTGTCCTTCCTTTCTTTGATAAACTATGGTGCGCCAAATTTGTTAGAAATTGCAGAAAGGAGATTTGAGTTATGAAATTCATTAAGGGACTGTTTGGATGCTTCCTCCGATGCTGGCTGAGGGAATTGGATGACAAAAGGAGCCAAGGGAAGGGAGAAATTAGAAAAAGCAGGCTGTCTGATCAATTGTGCTACTTCATGGTTTTTGGGGCACCAAGATTTACCATCTTAAATAGGTTTGGCTATCCTCTTGGGGTTACAGGGCTAAACCGGATCTTCGATCCATTCTTTTCAGCTGAATCGCATTCATGTGGATGTTTTAAGTGGATTTCCTAGTTGGGCATCCAAACTGCTCCTCAATCGGTTGAAACTACGTAAAAAGTTAACTTCAAGGGAAGGATTCTGAATTACATATGATGAGGGTCATGAGCTTTTGCATACAAGGATATTGTAGCTCAACAATATAGTCATGGCTTGAGGGTCACATGGACTAAGTTATGAAATTCCAGTGTTTAAATAATTATGGGGGATTTTAAATCGCATATGATGAGGGTCATGAGCTTTTGAGTACAAGGATATCGCAGCTCAGCGAGATGGTCATTACTTTAGGATCACTTGGACTGAATTCTGAAATTTCAGTGTTTAAATAATTATGGTTACAAGTTAGAACTGAATAGGCTTACTAGTTGAGTCGCCTTCCTCGGGGGAAGGAGGGAAAAGAACCTCTGTTTTGCTTAAAAGAAAAGAAAGAAATCTCTGACACTTTAGAAGAGCACGTAAGAAGTGTTCAATGATTCACATTTTTTTGTATATTGATTAGCTACTTAAATCATGTATGTTATTTTAACTATTTATTATTCTAGTTCCCTTTATACAGTAATTGAAAATGGGATATAAGTACAATCTGCCCCTTTTTCACCCCCTTGACTATTTTTATATGCGATGCAGTATCACTTTCCAGTATAACCTGCCTAGTTGGTTCTACTTACCATGAGATAGTGTCCTAGGATTCTGCTGAGAGGTTTGAGCTTGGTATATGATCAGTTCAACTGTCTTGACGAAGAAGGGTCTATGTTCTAAATGATACTTCCCTAATACTTGCAGAGTTGTTGTGATTGGGTTTAACAGACCTTAATCCAACTATTACTGATCTAACTTAGACTTGATCTAGAAAAATTGGATTGATTGATTGATTGTATATATGACTTTTGAATCTGATTCAGTAC
This sequence comes from Elaeis oleifera, assembly GCA_000441515.1. Lineage (NCBI taxonomy): Eukaryota > Viridiplantae > Streptophyta > Magnoliopsida > Arecales > Arecaceae > Elaeis > Elaeis oleifera. The sequence continues at coordinate 750,087 of KE504764.1, read as the reverse complement.
TTTGATCACATCGGTCATACATTTGCAAAACTGAAAGACAAGAACAATATCAAGATATGCCATCTCGGTACTGGGCTCCGCACCAGTGCCACTTTGTTATTGTGATGGTATGCCTAGTATGGGGGTTGGTTTGGTGTATCAAGTGTTGGTCCACCTCTCATATCACGTACCGGTACTACACCTCTCATATCACGTACCGGTACTATATCGATATGCAAGGCTGGAAGTGGGCTCGGGTCGGGCTTCCGGCTCGGCTTGAAACCATTCAGACTGAGCTTGGGCCAAAAAATAGGGCCCGTTTTGCTTTCGGACTGGGCTCGGACAGACTTTTGGCCCGGCCCAGGCCCAAGCCCGAATTCGGACCCGATCAAAGCCCAAATAACCTACCCCGTTTGATATTGGGATTGATACACTCATACACATACACCGAATATGCAGCCCCCGTCTGATCAATCCAGGATCAAAGCCCATACGCTCTCGGATTTGCCGTACTTGATGACCGTCCTCAAACCCCCGTCTCCCTCGACCACCTCCCCCAAGCCCCCATTTCCTGATCTGCTCCGACCTTCGCTGCTCGGCCACCTCCTTCTCCCTCGCCGCACCGCTCGACCTCTTGAACATGGGAGGAGTCGCAGGTGGTGGCGCCACCGTCACCATTTTCATTTCCTTCGGAGGAGGCGCATTGCTGGGCTTGATCCATCGGGCAGTGAAGCTGCGGAGGGGAATCGAGAAAGGCACCTAGGATGGCGATTTTCTCCGAGAGGCTTTATTGGAAGAGGGATGGCCTCCGGAGCCTCCTCGAGATACCCAGTTCTTCTTCTTCTTCATGAATGATTGGAAAGGCAAGGCATTGAGCGGGCCTGAGAGCGCCCACTGCTCGATCGGCTCGGAGAGGATGAAACCCCCATCGAGCGGTCCTGACATGGCCCTCGTCGCCATCGAGAGCTAGAGGAGGATGGCGAAGAAGGATCCAGAGTTTCAGAAGATGGCAGCCTGTGATCGGGTGTCGACGACGGCCTGTGATCGGGCGGCGACAGTGGCGGGGCCGTCACAGACTGGGAGGGGCGGAGGAGTTGGCAGAGGAGGTGCCGGAGAGGGTCTTGAAGGCGGTCTCGGCCGCGGCAGCAGAGGACAAGGCGGAGAAGGGAGGAAGTGGGCGGGCGTGAGCTCGGGCTGGCCCAAAGGTCTTCGGGTCGGGCTCGGGCCTGGGCTCAGGCTAGGCTCGGGCCGTGATTTTTATATATTCATCGGGCCTAAGCCTGACCCGAAGCCCGAAAATTATTTTGGGCCGGGCTCGGGTAGGGATAGGACCCGACCCAGTTCCACCCCTATCGATATGTTACACCTTGTACCGCTCAGTTCGGTGTGGTATAGTACACCTTGAACAATATAGAGTAGTCCAAGATGAAATAGTTCAAAAGGTTAGTTTTTTCCCCCCCCATAAACTCAGATCATACATCTCAACCTAAACTAGATTCAAATTGAACTTGAACCATTTAAATAATAATCTAGAATCAGAACTATAGCAAATCTGGACCCAATATTGGATTGTGTGAAGTTCAGAACTGATCCAATTTATTTGCATCTTCAGAGTTGATCTTGACCTTTCTGCCCATAAAGGCCACCATTTTAGCTACCACTGCTAGATGGAAGTATACAAACTTTAGGCTCAAAATATCAAGTAATAATGTAATATTCTCTCATTTTCTTCTCCGTCATAGCTATCTATGTACTTAGGAATCATATAAACTCTCTTAGTGAACTCCTGGAGCTCTAACCTTTCAAATCAAACGCCTGAGATTCTTATTCTTTTATTCTTAAAATAATAAGCGGCAAGGTGGCTAACCTTCATCTGTTATCTTGCCTATTCAAATTGCTAGACAACTTGACCTAAATGTGAATATTTTATCCATGATAAAGACAGCGCATGAATTCTTTTCATGAATATCTTCTTATTTTCTATGACTAAGCTTACTCATGATAACATAGACTTCAAATTGTGGTTAACTAAGTTTTCAGTGTATATATGCAGTTGCGGATGACCCATTATGTATTTCTTTTAGGTTTGTAACTATTGTTTGATCGTTTCATGGGAAATATACAGATTTTCAATGGTAAATGTTTATTCTTATGTTGAATTGCATATTGATAGGATCATTGGAGGGCTGAGTGCTCGGATCTAGGCAAAATGGTATGTTATTTAATGCAATTCTCAAAACTTTGTCATTATTACACTATTCGTTTATTGTATATGGAGTTATTAGAATGTTAAATTAACTTTTGGAATCCATATGATATTTTCTATTATGTTAATGATGTTGTCCCATAAATGCTGCATCTTTGATTGTGGTCTTTATTGTTCTTAATTGTTTGTTACATGTTGGGGAACTATTGCCTTTTTAGGAATATTGGAATATGTTTTTGCGGGATCTGATTAGAAGTTTGTTTGTTTGCTAAAGTCAGTTTTTGTGCCTTCGTTCCCGTAAAAATATCAAATTGTTGGTATTGAAGATTTTGCTGTAGGTAGATGGCTCTACTACTCACTGTTTAGAAAGCAAAATCAAAGCTTGCCATACCTTAAGTCTGAAAGCAATTAATAAGGCATTATTTATTATACAAATGCATCCAATAGAGTCTCATATGCTGTACTTGTTTCGTGCCTTTTCTGATTACTTGCTTTTTCACATGATTTTTTTTCCATGTTCTGGATCTATCATCTAAAAAGTCCAAGAAGCTTATGCTTTTTCTGTCAGTTTACTGAGGATTCTAAGGGAACCAACCTCTCTGGGTGCTCTGTTACCTTTGTTTTTCCTTTCCTTGAATAGTTAAAATAGGTAGCAGGCAATAAATCCATGCTTTTTCCCCATCCTTAACAAATCCTTGAGTAACTTTATTTACATTCATGTACTTACTAGTGGAACTTTCAGCCTAATTGGAGGGATATTTGATTTTTTTTTTTTAAATGGACTTTGAGTACTATAAACATATTTATATAAGATTAGAGGGTGGGATTTGTAGATTCACCAACAGTCTCGCATGCCAAATTTGTTGCCCTTTCTACAGGTCTAGCGAACTTTTAGCATGTTTAGGCTAACCATCTGTTTCAGAGATATCCTAAACACTAGATTACTGGGAATATATCTCTAGTGAGAATAACTTCTCATAGTCCTAAAAAGGTGGAAGATTGAAAACATAATAGTTATGAGGACTGGATTGTGAATATATCTCTAGTGAGAATAACTTCTCATAGTCCATTTTTAAAAAGGTGGAAGATTGAAAAGATGGTTTTTAAAAGGACTTGACATTGCTCTGCATTGTTTTATGATGTTCTTGACAACCTTTGGTAGAGTACCTTTGAAAGAAAGGAAATATTGTTATGTCTTCCACAATACTTCAATTCCCTGAGATATGATCCAGACCCACCATGTTTGCTCATTGGTTGCCTAGCTGCAAACCTCATCATGCTCATTATCAGTTACCTGCATTTTTTATTGACACAATAATTATGTGTCCATCCACTTATTGCTTAAACTAGTGCAAAGTAAACCATCAAAAGTTCTAAGCTTAAAACCCTAACTACTTTCAAACCTATCAATGGAACTAACCTTGTCATGTGTTATAGGTCATGTTAATAAGCACTTATATGGGACATGACTTGTGATACTACATGCATTTATTTTGATAGACTTTTGGCCCCTTTGTAAAACTCACTAGCCATTCATTCTTATTGATCATTCTATGCATGGTTTGACCCTTGGCCATCATATATGCTGGGTGAACTTAGTGCATTTCAAACAAACTTCTGATTTAGGATTTTGTTTTAATCAACATCATTTATTTATATGATATGATGAAACCAAACTAAATTGTAAACTTTAAGCTGAATCTTTTAAGACTTAAGGGAAAGAAAAGCCTATGCATGAGCAGAAACAGAGACTTTAGCTTTGTGAGCCAACAGAATGTATATTAAAAGATGACTTGTACTTATTTGAAGAAAAAGCATTTGTCTTTTGAAGTTATGGAATAACAATATCTCCTGTGTATTTGTACTGACTACTGAATTTAAATTAATATTCAAACTTCTCATAACTTAGGAAATTACTTTGTGCTTCATTCTGTGACTAATTTGGTTCAACAATGGAGTAGGCATTTGTCTGTGTAAGGATTCCAATAGTTAATTTAAATACCAATATCAATCATGATTAATTGGTTGAAAATGAAATCCTAAATTACTGCTCAGGTCATGCATGGATAATTGTTGAATGATAATTCTCTTATCATGATCCATATTTAAATTTATCTGCAACATTTTTTATCTGCAAAATTTTGAATGATAATACCCACATGGGGCGTGTACTGGTACTTGAAACCTTGGTTGCAACATTTTTTATCTGCAAAATTTTGAAAATAGGCATGTTAACAAGTATCTTTAATCTTCTTGACATTTTTGGTTTCAAATGATGCAGTTCTTCGATGATTATTATGGTTATCATGGAAGTTCTTTTGAGCAGGCGTACCGTTGTTATTCTTCATCTTTTATTGATAAGGTTTGGAGTTCTTTTCATGCTGTAACTCACATGGTGTTTCTAAATTTTAAGTTTGCTATACATCTTAAGTGAATATGTTCACTGAATGCTGTTTATGCTTTTCATAGGCATTTCTTTTTGTTGTCCAATGATTGCCTGATATCTATGGTTGGCTATTCAAAATATGTGGTATGCTAAAAACCCCACCAAATACTCTTTGGGTTGCAATAATCATCATTCGTAATGGAGCTACTTATTAGAGAGAATAAATGACAGATCACTTAGTTGCCACCATGTGTAGATTTGTATCAAATAATTGTTTTCTGGGATATCATGACATATGAGAAGGTCAGCAGATATACTATTTCCATGAGGGTACTATGGTGTTATGGACTCATCTCCTTGATTGAAAATGCTAGAAATATCAAACATTTTCATCATGTTCTTTTCATGGATACATTTTCTGCACTGAATGCCATGTTTGTTTTGAGGGGATAGGAACATGACATTGGAACTAATTTGGGTGTCACATTGTTCTAATAACCATGATCTGGGAGAAACTCCATACTTAGCATTGTCTATATTAGGAGTGGAATCGATCAATTGTCTTTTCATCCTTTTTTCTTAGAAAATTCTTGTATACTGTGGGGCATTGGAGGTAGTTCCATTCAACTTGATGGAAGTGATATTCATCTCAAGTGGATCAGCTAGTAATTCTAGCCCATGAGATGTTTAAATACAGAAAACCATGGATGCGAAATCATCTTTCTTTGTTTTGGCTTTGAAAATATTCAAATACTTGTATTGTATTCACCATTCAACTTGTCAGAAGTGATATTCATTTCAAGTGGATTTACTAGTAATTCTGGTACATGGGACATGCAAAATGCAGAAACAAAGTGACTAACATGGATGTGAAGTCATCTATATTACTTGGAGGAAAAACAGCATGCTCAGCTGGACATGCCAGATCAATTTTCATAAATACAGAATCTGCAGTAGGGACCTTGATCTTATTTATACTTGTCCTTATATGTCATTGCTTAACCTTGCAATAATCCTGTTCAAAAGAAACATAGTAATGGATCTTCTTTTGTAAACATTTGTACATGCATGGAGAAGTTGTAACATTGTAAACTATCAAGAAGAAAGCAGGTGCCACAAACCATTAAGCTTGCTGCATGATTATGTTGGACCTATCTGGAGAACAAGATGGCTTATTGAACCTGGCACTTATTCTCTTTAAAGAATCAAAGGGGAATGGAGGAATGAAGTTCTCTTACAAAGAGATAATGGCAGTATAAATTATCCACGATTGATATCAAGATTAAGGAAGCACTAGATTTGATCTCAATGCTGATACGATACACCGTGAGGACTGAGGACCCTTCATATTTCCTCTACATAAATCTGTGTTTATAGAAGTAAACAATTACCTGCAAACACAGGAAACATATTGGAGCAGCAACAGGGCCTTAAAGGCACATGCAAAGGTGAGATTTGTAGGATGTATTAAGGAGGAAAAAGGAGGAAATGAATCTGGAAATAAGAAAAAAGAGCAAAAAGAGAGAAAGGTCTGCTGAATTAGAGGTGAGGAGGACACTGGCTTCTAAGACTCATCCTTGTGTACCTTGCTGTCTTTAAAGCTAGGGCAACCAAGGTTGGTCTAAAAGACCAAAATATCCCTGAATAGCAGCTGAGTAGGATTTGCATTTTCCTCAATGATTAGGACCAAATATGGTTTCATTTATATGATTTACATCAGAAAGTAGTGCATTAATCATTTCTTCCAAAGTTTAAATTAATCTTTAACAGTTTTAAGATAGTTGTTGAATTTATTCCTGCTCTTGACCCAATGAAAGTCCTAACATCATCATTTTGGGATGAAGTTAAGCACGAAACTTGAAGAATTTGCAAATGTCTTTTCATTGCACACTTAGGGCCTGTTTGGACACCTGAACCAGCCATCCAAGGATAACTTGCCCTAGTACTGGATTTCTTAAAACAGAGAGAGTGCCTTTGTATGAAAATTAACAGAATGGTGACCTTGCATATCATACAATTCTGAAAATTGAGAATACTGGATTCATTTTGAGCTGTATCTGGGTTGGTTGGGGCTAGGCTTCTTTTGACAAACATATTCGACCTAACCCAAATCCAACCTAGTCCATTGGAAATGGTACACCACTGATGCAGAGGTTTTAGGCAACTTACTGGGGTAAATTAGCTCTTGAAACCTTTAATTTGGCGTGGCAGAATATTCATTTCATTTTTTTTTTGTTGTCAACTTTTGAAGCCTCACAATAAGAAAAGAAACAAAACTGTATTATCCAGTTCACTGAACTTCAGTAAGGAGCACTTTTCATCTTTATTCTAAAGTTGGTATTTGTATTTGATTTTTGTCCTTGTAATAATTCTAAATTCTCTCTCTGCAGCCCCAGCTGGAAAGTGGTGATAAAAGTATGTACTTTCTAAATTATTCATTCCTCTAGATCAGTATCAAATTTGCATCTTCTTTTTATGCTACCTCAACCTCTGATGATCCAACATGTTTTCTGTTATTTCAGTTATAATGCCTCCCTCTGCTCTTGATCGACTCGGTAACTTGGCCTTTTGTCCTCATTTCCCTTATGTTTGAACTCATAATGTTACAGACCTCATGTGTAAGTTGAATGTTCATTTATTTGGTTGGTTGTATCATTCTCTTTTTCTTTTTTTTCTCCTTTACTTTGCAGCATCCTTGCACATTGATTATCCAATGTTGTTTGAACTCTATAAGGCTGCCACAGAACAAGTTTCACATTGTGGAGTTCTAGAGTTTATTGCAGAGGAAGGCATGATCTACATGCCATACTGGGTAGGCATCACTCAGAATTCTTAGTTAAATTTGTTTCAATCTAATTTATCTACAAATGGCATTAAAAGGAACCTTCTGTTTCTTTTGATTTTTCTTCCTTTGTCTTTAGATGATGCAAAATCTTCTTTTACAAGAGGGAGATACTGTGCGTGTCAAAAATGTGACCCTCCCTAAGGGTACCTATGTGAAACTGCAGCCTCACACACAAGACTTTCTAGATATCTCAAACCCCAAGGCCATGTTAGTGATTTGCTTATGTACCATACAATCATATCAGCATGCTCCTGTATGATATTTGTTATTGATGCTTTTGGATATAAAATGGAATGCCATTTTCTAGAAACTTATTAACATGGTGAGGTATTGACATTTTCTATTCATACTGCAGCTTGGAGACAACTTTAAGAAGCTTCTCCTGTTTAACTACAGGTGACAGCATCATGGTAGCTTACAACAACAGAAAGTACTACATAGATATTGTCGAAACAAAACCGGCCTCTGCCATTAGCATTATTGAGACAGACTGTGAGGTGGACTTTGCACCTCCACTTGATTATAAAGAACCTGAACAACCGCAACAACCTTCAATTCCTCCCAGCCAAGCACCAGATCAAGGTTTCCATTCTGAGTGACCCTTATAGTTTCTACTTTTATTTCTTTGATTTCCTTTCCTCTATCCTTTGGTTTCAAATTTATAGACATGCAAATTAATAAGGCTTATGCATGAAAATATAGGTCTCTCTTCTTCCTAGAAATGTTTCTAAGATCCGGTAGTTCCATCATCCATTGCCCACCTTGATATTTTTGCAAATGTACTTAAATATGCTTTGCCTGTATTGGATTTCTTAGTGCTGTTTCCAGTTAGAAGATATGGTGTGGTGTCATGCTTCCAGAGGACAAAGTTCTCAAGGGAAGAGCTAAAATGTATTGGCACTGTAGTTGTTTTATCAGACCATACTGCCCACTATTGGTTGTACCATACTGTGCCTATAGGGTATGGAGACTCGGTATGCTCCTCCCTATCAAGTGTCGGTACCAAGGTATGAGCCATACCTACATGGATGTATTGATTGGGTACTATTATAGGGTCTGATACCAGGACTATGAACCTTGATTGGGAAGAACTTGCCTCTTTTCCCAAAACTGGCTGTTACATTCAGATACAACATAGGCTCATATAAAATGCATAAAGTGTTGATATGGGGAGCCATGTCCTATACCAAGTATGTATGTATATACATATATACATGTACGTATTGCATATATGTAGGCCTGCCCCCACCATTAAATATTCATCCCATTTGTGCAAACATTTTGATAGTTTCTCCTCAAGTTGCACAATATCATAGAGAGAAATTGTCAGACATTGTGCAAGACTGGCTCATATGTTCCTGTATACAGATTTAATAACCAGAATCTCCTCATTGCCTACATCTCTCTGCTGGAGACTCTTGTAACCAAAATTATACTTTGTCGCTTGTGTGCAACAAAAATCATAGCAGTCAATACTAACATTTTAGAGGGGTGCAAATATGAATTTCTTATACTAAGATTTTTGATAGGCTCATAGGTGCAATTAATCTTATCAGGCCCTCCCTTCCTTCAAATACAGGCAGATGATTGCCGAGTTTAGTTTCTTGATAACTTTTGTTGGTGAAAGTTATGGATCAATGGGACTGCTTTTTGGGACTTCTAGAATTTGGAGTTGCTTATCCGTTAACATGAGCTACCATGAAGCATGGACAGTTTTCCTTGCATACTTACAAATAGCTTCTTTAGTTTTGTCCTTAATTTTGATTGCATATACTAGGTTTTCATCATAATAATTATTGTTAGGCCTGGAAGTGGGCTGCGCCAGCTCAAGTTTCTTGCACCTCGGTTCTGGCCTAAAAAATGTTGGGCTTTGGGCCAGGCCTAGGCATGAAAGTTTTCTACAAATTAAGCCCAAGCTGGACCTGAGCCTTGCTTGAAGCCCAGATGGGCGTGATGTGAACTAAGCTCAAACAGGTTGATCCAAGACTACTCACAAGCTTGACATGGTGGAGGGCATTGATGGTGGTCTTGGCAGAGCATGGTGAGCTCAATCTTACATTGTCAAGGCCGCCGTGCTTGCAAATGGAGGCGGCAAGGTGGGAGGCAACATGGGGTTGGTTATCATGTTAGATTGGTGGTCAATCTTGTCATGGATGAGACCGAGGAGAAGAGTTTCCATGCATGGTCAAGGATGGACTTGGTGACCTTGGTGTGTTGAAGTTGAGGTGGTTGAGGGTAGCCTTGCAGCAGGAGACAAGGTTGGAGTGCTTCTAGTTGAGGGTGGATTGAAGAGGCGGCCAACGCAAAAATGAAACTATGGATGGACTGGGGTTAGGGTTAGGATTTGAGATCGGAGTGGAATGAACCATGAGAGTGGGAGAAGGAGAGAGAGAGGGATCTCTGGCCCCTTCATACAGATGAAATAGTGGACAAGGGAAGGGGCTTGATGGAGGTTGAGGCAGGTCGGGGGGGGGGGTGGGTGGGAGGAGGAGGGTAGGGGAGATGGTAAGGGCTGGTGGGCTTAGGTAGAGGAAGAGGAAAGGAACGAGAGGGAGACGTGCACAAGCATGCGCGCGCGTGCACAGAGAGAGAGAGAGAAGGGAATGGCCTAGGCTTTGAGTTAGATTGAATTAGGGTTTGGAGTGGGCTAGCAGTCGGGCTCTGAGTCGGGCCTTAGGCCGATATCAGGCTGGCCTGATTATTGAGGCTCTAAAACTCAGCTTGAACCCAACTGAACTCTTTGAGCTAGGCTTGAAGCCCGATCTAAAGCCAACCTGGCCCAATGGACCTCGGGCTGGCCTGAGCCCATTTTCGGAACTAATTATCGCATAGGAAACATTCTTTAACATGCATGTATCTGAACTTGTCTCTTAAATAACTACTTGTAACAACTTAAATATGCATGTCAGGCTGGTTTTATTGAGTGGGGCTAATTTTGGTCCAGTGATACCAAGCATGGTTTTATTGGAACCCAATAATGTTATTTGTGATTGTGGCTAAAGGGTTGTGCTAGTTTTAACATTCACTTGTCATGCTACAGTTGAGAAATTAATTCATTTGTATTGCTGGGTTTATCTAATTCACTTTACATACTTGAATGACCCACATTTCTAGTCGAAGATTCAAAAATCTTTCTTCTTGTATGCACATATTTTTTGCAGCTTTGATATTTGCTTATACTAAGGCACAACTATTTGGATCCCTTATCTTGCCCCAAGTTTTCATAGCCCATCTTTGAAGTCAGTATGAGAAAGGAAATTTTGGTTCCTGTTCTGTGTAGTTGATTAGTTGGTTGTCTATGTTTGAAGGCATCTGCTGATTTTGCAAAATAGGAGATAACTTGTGTTCTATCAAAATTTGATATGATTTGTGTTACTGTCTTGGAAGTTTCAGATCAAGAGGCTGAAGCTGATGCTGAACCAAAATTCAGTCCCTTTACTGGCATTGGAAGGCGGTTGGATGGAAAGCCTTCAGAGTACCAAGAGCCAGCCATCTCTTCTACAGTAGTGAATTGTCAGATGGAAGCACCAAAAAATGCAAAACAGCACTCGACAGCATCTACTTCACATAGTAGTTCTGCCCATCAATCCGTGGGAAAGCTAGTCTTTGGTTCAAATACAAACCATGCTCCCAAAGAAACACCAAAGGTGCACTTCATCTAATCTAACATCCTCTCTCTCTCTTCATGCCCTCTCTCTATCTCTGTCTATCTTTCTTCTTTGAATGTAAATTGATTATGTGGGGAAGTGAGAAGGAATTTGGCTAGTTTCCTTCCAGAGGTCCCTCCTTTTTCCTGGCCAACTCATGCAGTCTACTTATTCGAAAGCTAATGTGCATGTTGATGCAAATGCTCACAGCTGTACCAGTAGTAGTTAATTTTTAGTGTAAATAATTTATAATACTAAGCACCTTTCTGCAGCTTCATTTTATAAGCATTGTTGATTGAATTGTTTCTAGAGAATGAACTATTCATTTTTACAATACTAGAGTTTGGTCATCAAATATATTTTATTATTTTGTGCAAGAAAGGAAAGTTGAAGGGGAAGATGGTCAAGTTAAGTTTTATGACAGAGTAGAAGTAAGAATAATTCCTTTGGCCTCATACCTCCTTGTGCTCATCAAGTGTTGACTAACCAACTTATCCAGAAAGCTTGAGTTGCAAATGACTCAAGGCAAGAATGAGTCAAGAATGACTCGGTGGGGAACGAGAAGGACAGGCTCGAGATGTAAATGGATCGTACCAAGAAAAATGGCATGAATGAGAACCTATGACCTTTGGATCTGATACTTTATTAACTTACGACCGGACCTTAAATGGTTAAGGTGTTAGGAGAGGGTCAACCACATAAACCTGCTGGCCTAGACATCATTATCAATCAATTATATACCTATTGCAGTGTATTCAGGCTTTGTCACCTTAGGTAATATTCACCTGTTATGTTAACACGAAAAATGGGAACTGAGGTAAATATCACAAACAACTCATGCCTATGAAACTGATCAGTTTTTCTCCACATTTTTGATAACATGATTAGAATTCCTGAATGAAACCCGACCATAAATTAATATATACTGATTTGTGTTGCAGGTTGCTGCAAAAGAACAAAGGCAGAGCCTCCCGAGAAAGAAGAGCCCAGGTTCCAGGCATTTACTGGGAAGAGTTACTCATTGAAGGGCTAATTAATTGCTCACTTATTGTCTTTTCATGGATCAGAAGTAATCATTTTCGCAGAAGCGATCTCTTTATTTTTATTTTTGTATATCAAGGCTTCTCTGATAAGAATATATTTCACGTTGAAACCTTCTAAAACCTAGGAGTGTGAATTTACTTATCCACAGGTAGTCCGTAAGTGATGCAATTGCACAGACATTCCAGTCTAAATCAGTTTGTTAGTATAGTATTGTGAATCCGTGATATTTTCGTCAGTCATGATTTTGATTTTACAGTCTGAGATCTTTTATTTGTTGGTCAAGCGAATATGATCCAAGAGAAGCAACGCAATTCTAACAAAGGAGAAGCTTTTGGAGTGTCATGCATCATTCAGCTATTGTAACCTTACAGCATGCAGAAAGCCTACTCGTTCTCAGAAATGTGGAATCTGAAATAGTGAATCTTGTTGAATGATTCCCGAATTTTCAGTAACAATAGCATCATTATTAATAATTTAGGGATATTATAAATTATTCCCAAATTATTGTGAAGATGAAATATTGATACCTTATGAAAGATTTGATAAATTGCCATCTTTTGTTGTTGCCTTGTTTCATTCTTGCTTTTGCATGCACAAGCATAAAACGCTTTTAGTTTGGCATGTTCTTTTTTTTTTTTTTTCTTGGTAGAAGGTTGGTGAAGCCTCAAATTTTATTTGGCTCCAGTTAGGTAATTTAAGCTGTTAGCAATAGCTAGTTGAGAAAGCTGGAAGGTAATTGGTTAATCATAAGATGCATTAAAACTGGCAGCTCTTTGCCCAAAGCTGGAAGGTAATTGGTTTAATCATAAGATGCATTAAAACTGGCAGCTCTTTGCCCAGCCAGCCAGTCTGCTGGCTGGTTTCCTCCTCTAAAAATGTGGATAATGAATCGATTCCGGTGATCTCCATCGTTAATTAATCCATGAAATGATAGATAGAGACTTCCCTTCAATAATAATCCTTGCAGGGTTACATATTTGAAAAGCTCTTGTCAGGTCTTCCCTTGCTGCTCAGCGTGCGGAAGAGTGAAAGTAAGTAAATGTTTGGAAGAAGCCCACGGTAATCTGCCGTCATGGTTTCTAACAAGAATTCCGGTTCCTGCTGCTAGGTCTGGTGGAGCCGTCGAAGTTTATTTCCAGTGCACCAAGAGGTGGGAATGTCCATGCATCTGATAACGGTGTCAGAGGGGGGCTCAATGAGGTAGGGACATCCCAGTGCGTTTGACTTGGAGAAACAATACTCAACTGCTATTTGGTCGTATCCCAGCAGCGTATGAATAGGTTTCATAGAGATTTGCGGTGGATCAGCATTCTTTCCCTGAAGAATTCTCATTCCTAGCATTCCAATCATCCAGTCGGTACTCTTAGCATCTTCTGGCAGCTAGCTAGAAGAAATATTCAATGAGGTTGGAGAGGGATTCAAGCACGAGAGGGAAATGAATTGGCTACTCCAAACAGCTCTCGCAAAAGGGAGCTCAAAAAAAAAAAAAAAAGGAAAAGGCTCGATATCTTTATGCATGATCGAAACAGATGTTGCATTAGCTGCTTTGGTGATGGAGCAGGGCTTTTCCAGCAAGCAGCTGTTTGCTTGGGAGTCTTTCCCGACATAATTTCTGCCAAAAGAGATGTACTCTTGGTTTTTTTTTTTTCACTAAAAAAAGAGAGTTGGAGGGGATGACCAGGCGCATCTACCTCCTCTGGATATGACCATAAGGCCTCAACCCCTACTGAAGAATATTCGATTTGAAGTCGAGTTTGGATGAATAGACAGCCTTCTCCCCATCATATGGACGAACCCAACAGATGAATACATCACCCCAGTACCATTGAGGACCAACGGATCAGATATCGGTTTCAGACGACATGCAGCAGAAGCAGAGTTCCAATGGATACTTTTAGAAGCCAACAAGTTTGTAAATCTCCTTCAATTTGATCCTACTATATCCTAAGCCAAGACCACCATTAATTGTTATCATATTCCATTAAAGAATACACGTTTCATGCCATAAAGCCCTTGTTTTCAAGACCATCACCATCGACAAGTGATTCCAAAACTAAGATTGCTGGTTTAAATCTCCTTTCCAACTCATAAGCCAGGTTCGATGCTATCATGTTTGCCCATTGTGAAGGTTGTTGCCTGGCTTTTGACCGGCAAACCTGGTAGTGCCGCCCTTCATGATGAGAGGAATAAAATGGTTCATCAGGATCTCTCTTTAGCGTTTTTGCTAGCTTTCTAGCACTATTCGGCTCTCTTTGGAGTAAAAAGTACTACAAGATTTATAGCCGACGAACGAGTAAGTATTTGTTACAACGATAATATCATGCCAAATTTGTAAGCAATCAAAAATCAAAAATCAATAGGACAGCATACGGCATCATCGATAGATATTGATGAAATATAAGATAACTTGATAAAATATAAATATTTGATCGTCTTGTTACAAGTTTGGCACCGTATTATCATTGCAACAAGTTGCAGCGAATATTTACTCCCGACGGACCGCCAGAGATTATCTGTGCAACAACGTACGTGCATATGCATGAAAGTTTAATATAGATAAAGAAATGCTAGGAGAGAGAAAAGTTGGTTAGGAAGCTCCAACAACCAAAAACACTAGTCTTGCTCTGCGACAATCTACAACAATTTGCAACTATTGCAAGCAAAAAATAAATGAGAAAGTTTTGTTTTAAAAGGAAACCTGAAACAAGGCGAGAGGGTCCAATGGTCAGATAAAGGAGAACGTATAATGATTTAAAAGTCCTTGGTGCCAACTTGTACCAAGTTGATAAATTCATTGCAGGTGGTAGCAGATGTTTTCCACGCCAACATCAGTTATTCTAACCATTGGATCGGACCCACGTGTTTGGTGGTTAGGTTGCCACAGTTGAGCCGTGACAGAGATGGTACATGTACTTGCTCCCCTCGGAGGTGCTGGACCAACGCTGTCGTGAATACGTCCAGCGTATCACGGGGACAAGGGGAATCGCAACGCATCAGGTACCTGGCGACCACCCCGTTGCTGCTTCAGCTGTTTGCTGCTTTAAATGAGCCCTACCCTGATGGATTAAATTAATTAGGAACACTTGCATGTGCCTTTGAACTGGCATTCTTAACTTTCTCGTTTGGCAGGATGCACTTTGCTCTGGCTCTCTCTCTCTAAACTATCTTATGGATAAAAAAGGTTAACATCTTTTATAGAGTAGATTTATAGGTCCTCGAGCTTAAGATAGAGTTTCTTTCCCTAAAGTTTTTTTTTTAATTTTTATAAGGACATGCTTGCATCTGATCTAGTTAAAATTAAGCTCGGTATATTTTTTTATTTTGCTGATAGAAAGGGAGGCTAAGAAAGCAGCCACCGGACTAAATTAATGGTAAAGCCATAACTTTACCATACTGAGAGTGAAGAAAACACTCCCACAGGAATATCAGAATTTCTGTTGCATATATACAGTTATCTCTTTGGGCTAATAGAAATTATAATATTGGCATCTTCAATTTTTTTCACCGTGTGAATTTTTTGCTGTGCATCACAGCGCATCTGCGATGGACGGCCGTGCACGGCCGCACACGGCCGCATGTAATGGATATGCATCCGCGTGCGGCCGTCCATCGCGCAATGGACGGTACGTTATGTATCACACCATGCAGTGCACAGCAGAGAATCTGAGCTCTTCTTTCGTACATACATGGGTGAAGTACTTTAACAGCTTAAGCTTTCGATTTCCATCTTTCTCGGTGAAATATGGTATTGTTTATAGTAACCCGATTAAAAGAGGGAAGGTTAAGGCTGGTAAGCTCATTTGCATGTGATGTGATCCTAAGTTATATCATTAGTCTGTTGTTGTTGTTATTGTTATTGTTATCATCCTTTTGTTGTTGGGAATGGCCACAGGATAACGTCAAACATTGTCAAAAACCAAAATCATAACGTGTGATGTTTCCATACAAAGCAACATGTAATAACTCACTTCCTTCATCAATTAAAGGGGATTGGTTGGGAGGTTAGAATTTCACATGATCTCCAGTACGCACCACACTAATCCCCATGATGTTTAAGCAAAAGAATATATAGATATTAGGAAATTTGACACCACCAAATGATCGAAAGAATTTCTGTATTCCAACCGGTCTTCTTGCGTACTCAATAAGCAACATTAGGTTGTTCTAGTGTTGGTTTGAATTGCTGTCATACGGTTGGATGGTTTCAATCAAAATGTGTGCAAGAGGTCCCTCGTTGAGAAGACTTTGGCATGTAGTGGTGTGATTGGATTGATCATGAGTAGTCCTGAATGCAACTTTGTATGATCTGACCTTGAGCAAACCTATACTCGAAATTCATCGAATCAACTCTAAGCAAACTAGAATTAAAATTTGGCAAAAAACAACCGGTTCTGATTACATGCCTTGGATATATTTAATTGCTACATGATTAGGATATATTAACCTAATTTGAGCCAGACATTATGGTCCAAGCTAGCTAGACACTCTACCAGTCTTACTATTGCCTGCTTCTTTTCAGCTTCATTCCTCTTCTCCCTCTTGCACATGCTGATGAGTAGAAGAAACAACTTGTTTTTGGATGATGGATTTCATACTACCACTATTTATTTATTGATAATAGTTATAAGATTCAAAAGGTCATTGTTCAATGTATATTATCTAGTAAGCTCCAAGTCAATGCTAATCTGTAGATTAGCGTATGTTACTATGTATATTGTGTATACAAATTTAAAAGCTCACAATAAGCATGTGAAAGGAATAAAGAAGGCTGGCATAGGGAGTAGTAACAATTGGCGCCCTTCAAGTTACAAGTATTCACATCTCGAATGGATTAAACAAATTTTGATCTAGGAATCACTCAATAATGTTCTAGAATTATTTTACCCTACATATGGTTTGGAAATAAGAAACTGGAATAGAAATAACTATGCCTCTTGGAAGAGTTTGTCACGGATTATTCTTATTTCTATTTGGTTATAATTTTTGCAATAACGTTTTGATCGAGGCTTGAGAGTTGAGAGTGTTTTATTTTTATTTTAAAAAGTGACAAAGCAGGAATAATGGCGCATGGTATCAATAGTCTATAATAGATTTCATTGAAGAAGTTATATTACTATAAACAAATTTTAAAACTTGTTCCATACTTCATTCCATGTTGGTGGACCTAGACCAAAAATATCTGCATCCATTAGAAATATAATCTATCTATTAGCTGATATGTTATTTTAAATTTTCATTTCATCCGTGAACAATCTAAGTGCAGCAGATCGAATGGTATCTCATACAACTAATCATACAGAATAAAAACTATACATATCTTCATATTTCATTATTAGATATTTTATTAATTCGATAATACTTTTTAGTTTAATTTATCTGATTTATCAAAAAAATTTAGGAAAAAAAAAAAAAAAACTAACGAGAGACCTAACATATCATTTCCAATCATCCCTTCCCTTCTCAGGTAGCAATCAGCCGACAGCCATATGTCCCATGCGGCGATCCACAAAATGGCCAGAACAAATCCAACGCAGAAACGTCAACTTCTTGCCTAGTGTCGCGCTCACGAGCTCGTCGCACTTGCCGCCAAGAATACTAGTAAAATATCACAAAAGATAATAATAATAATGTCCCCATCAAGCCTCCAAGCCTCTCCACTCCACCACCACCGCCACCACCACCACCTCCTCCTCTCCAAACCCTATCCACCTTCCCCCCAAATCCCTCCTCTCATTCGTCTCCGGCTCCACCATGCCACCAAACCCTAACCCTAATCCTTACCCTTCCCCCATTATACCCTGATATTTCTCTCTGTCGCTTCTCCATGGCCCGCCTCCAACTCCACCTCCGCTTCCAGCCATCCCCTCCCCTCTCCCTCGCCTCCCGCACCTCCGAGGAGGAATGCCCGATTTCGTCGCCGTTGATCTTGCCGGGGACAGAAGGTGGAGGGGGGAAGAGGGGATGCGGTGGTTGCGGCGGCGGCCATGGCCACCAATTTCGATCGCGGCGGTGGTGGCGACGGCGCTGAGGAGGTCGCTGGTGATGTGCAGCGTGGGCGCCGCGGCGGAGGACGGAGGCTGCCCCTCCTCGATGGAGATCGGCTGGCCCACCGACGTGCGCCACCTTGCTCACGTGACCTTCGACCGCTTCGATGGCTTCCTCGGCTTGCCCGTGGAGTTCGAGCCCGAGGTTCCGAGAAGGGTACCAAGCGCCAGGTCGGTTTCTCCAACAATTTTCTAGCAAGTTTATTAGCATCCGCTTCTGGTACGAAGGATTTCTTCTTTTCTTGTCTCTGTGTACTTGTTGAAATAAAATAAGAAAACACATTGGGACTTGTGTTGGAATTGAGGTGAAATTTGTTTGACTACAGGGAAAGCTTTTAACAGTTTGTTTCCTGTGAATCTTTGCCTTTTGCAAGATAATTTTAGAGCTGATGTCGATGAATTCGGTGCTAGGCTGAACTCTGGAATCAGCACAGCTTTGATTATGAAATTATTGATTTTTTGGGAAATTTTCTAAACCTCTTTCGTGGGTATAATCCGGGGAACTTTCTCCTTTCTTTCGTTCCTTTCTTTCTTTCTTTCTTTTTAATTTCTTACGCTCCTTTTACCCGTCTCCTCCCCCCCAAGAAAAACATTTCCCTCTTTCAAGCTTGTGAGGTAGGGATGTGAACCCATGGATTCTTATAATTACGTTGATGATGCCATCTTTGGGGCGTTTCGATCTTCCATTGCCTCAAAAATTCCTCTGCTCCTTTGTAGCCGATATATTTGGTATTCACAATGACATTGGGATCAATTCATTAGCTTATATGCTTAGGCCATTTGCTACACTTGTCTTGTATATATAGCTTTTCTTCATGAGGAGGTCTACTAGAGATTGTATGACATTGTGGCTAGTCCAAAATATGAATCTCAGGGAGTGCTGAAGGGAACACTAGGATAATGAGAAACAATTTACATAAAAGAGTAGTTTAGCTGATGTCATTCAATAATGCAGTTGAGTTCTATACTAGGAATTTGAGATAATGAATCTTACAAAATCTAGATTATGAATGAAAAATAGTAGAGATAGTCAGACTGATAGCTTATTCATGTAAATAACTGACTATGCATGACAACATACATATGTTGTGTGTGCTGATTATTGATGTATTCTTTATTCTAGTATGAGTGCATTCACTAAATAATATACAGGGTTTGCACATAGATGCATGACATGCTTATCTACTAGTGTGTTGCAAGTGTTTATATTTGGCTGTATGCACAAATCAGGTTCTCTAGTAATTTCAGAATTTACTCCCCATTTCTCATTGTAGAACTTGTATTGATGTTCATGAGTTCACATGTGGCTCTAGAGACTACTCTTTGGACATCAACTTGTTTTTGCTCGACGCTTTTATCATATCAGATCAGTTGTTGAATCAACCTCTCTACACAAGTGGCGCCATTTCTGGTGCAAACTGTTAGGCTATTGAAATGATTGGCTATTGGTGGTGTTGGAAAAGCCAAAATCAACCGGCTGTTGGATTGTTGTGCATATTATCATGGAGATCTCGAATCTTCTATCCACTTAGTAAGTTTTCTTCAACATCATTGTTTCATACCTTCTTTTATTGCAAATAAACGGGGATCAACTGCTACTAGTTTCTCTTTTCCTCCGGCCCTAGCAGTTCTGAGAGCACAACAGGTTCAAATCTTTTTGTTGATTAGGTCTCCAGTCTCCTTGTTGCCTCTTTATAAACTGACATCTAATCCCTTTCAGTCAATTCCTTGGTTGTGCCTGGTTCTGAATCAATTGGTTTGATTTGAAATGGAGTTAGGTCTCTTGCATCCTTGGTTAGTAATATTCAGGAATTAGGATAGCACAGAATCAAATGTTACATAACTTCGTCTGCATTTTTGTATATTTGCATTGAAGCTTTTCCTTATTTCTTGTGGGATTGGTTTGTAGGTTAGGGTTATTGGCTACTCTAAAATATTCTTGTCATTCTATCTGCTTTATGCCCATGATTTTTTTCCCTAGAAAATAGGGATGGCAAAATTGATCCGACCCGATGGGTATACATCC
>KE504764.1:663509-674158 GCA_000441515.1 Elaeis oleifera | reverse complement strand
GATTATAACTTTATACATTATTTATTTTTTAATATAAATAAATTTGATAAAAATTGATAATAATAATATTTTAATCAAAGATAGTTTAGTAAAAATATTATATAAATATCATCTATCCTTTTTTTATTCATCATATACCAAATGGATGAAAGAATCATTTTCATTCATTTTTCAATATTTCACCAAACATACAAGAGGATGGATGGATTTTTCTTTCTCAATCCATTCTTCTTTCAATCCATCATTCATACCAAATAGAGAGTTAGACTTTACTAGAAAAAAAAATGATTTTTTGGAACTAGTCATCATGCATATGCATATACATACATGCATGCATCGTCACTCTATATTTTAAACATAAGATTGATTTAAATAAAAATTCAATGTCTGGTAGGTGCTAATCTGTCTTGCTCATAAAATTGTCTGATCAACGAAATGTTAAGTTATGATAAATTTTGTGGATTGGCATGGATTTGGGACGACTTTGAAGTCTGAACTCTTGTTATGCATGCATAAACATATGCAAATTCCCTGGCTTCTTTGGATTCCTAAGAAGAGTCCAGTAATTTTAGAATCGTTTTTATAAAATTTTAGTATTAATGAAGATATTAGGGTTTTTAAAAGTTGAAAAGGTGCAAAATGTATACAGCCACACTTACAAAGTTTCAAGTGGTGATAGCGGAACATCGAACCTGCAGGCCTCCCATCCGTCACCATCTGCTGGGACGCTCGAGAGGAGAGTAAATAATCCCAAATGGTCTGAATATGTGCTTCGCATTTATCCCCAAGTTAAACATGTATAAAAGGCATTTATCCCCTTTCCCGTTCTTATCTTTAAAAGTTACTCATACTTATTTACTTGGATGATAATATTATTTGACCTGTTCCATATTTTCTGATCGGGTCTAAATGTTATAAATTTTGACCCGACCCGATCTGATCCATATATCTTATGGGTCTATTTTGGAACTTACTATTGGCTACCTAATCTGAATTGACCTGAAGAAAATATTCTGAGTGTTTTCTTCTTTTCCTCCATTAAGGTTAAAACACCAAAACTAGTCTAACCGCATGAAAACAACAAAAAGGCCATCTATTGACGTTACCAATTTTTTGAAGTAGATTGTAGTTCTAGATAAATATTAACTCATGGAGTTTTGATCATGATAGCAAATAAGTTTATGAAAATCAAAATTTACTTTGATTCAGAAGTAGGAATAAATTTTCTTTATGAAATCTTGTTAGTAAACAAATATAGATGCGGACCCGAATCAGACTGAACCCAGACTCTTTTTGGGTTAAAGCTAGATTATATATGTTTCTGATTCGATCTATATGACATGTTGGATCTTAAATATTTTCCACTGACCAACTCCAACATGATATGTCACCAATTAGATTGGTCTAGATCCAATATCAAGATTCTTACATAAAATCGGCTCAGATTTGGTCAAGCATGCTTGGGTCCAACATGATCCGTTTTCAGCCCTACTTAAAAGTGAGATGGATGAAGACGGTACTTAAACTTGGGTATCAAAACATAATTTGCCAGTAAGCTCGAGCTAGTGATATCTAAAGATGATATTGGTGTAGGCTTAATTAATGTAGAAATCTTAAATTTTTTGGGAGTTTTTATATTTATCTTGAACTTTGATTCGTTGCAATTAGGTTATCAAACTCTTGAAGTATTAAAATTTCTTCTTGACTACTACTTCCGTCGAACGGCTGTGACAAAAATGATCACGTGCTATCACAGAGTATATAGTGGAAGCTGATATCGTATGAAGTAACTGCAGAACTTTTGTAATTTCTTTCTTCCTCCTTTTCCTTTCTAGCCAGGGTTTCTATTTTTCATTTCATCTTCTCTTTTTTATCACTACCTCTTCTAAAATCTTACCACATCCTACACCATCATCATTTTTCCACCTCTACCATCATCAATTCCAAAGCCTCTGCCATGACCACTACCATCAAAACCATCTTTATTACCACCACCAAATCTATTGCTGCTGCCCTCCATGATCCTTAAGAAGTAAGTCATTTTTATGAAGTATATATTACGGAAGATAAAACTCTCTTATACAATAGCTTATTAAAGTTATGAAACTACTTTAATCATCCTAAGCCATGTACTTATCTTCTTCCCAAACATCTAGAAGTGGAGGTACAAATAGGGGGGATTTTAGAAAAGGCAGTCGTAGAGGGAAATGGAGGAAAATAAAAGTAGAAATCCTAACTGAAAGAGGAGGAAAAAAAAAAAAAGAAAGTTAAATCCTAGCTAAAAAAGAAGAAAAGGGAGAAGAAGTTTAAAATTCATATCAGCTTTCATTATATATCATGTGATGGCACATGACTATTTTCATCGTGGATTTTAGTTGGAGGTAGTAGCTAGGAGATAAATTACTGCTGCTTGGATCGCTCATAATGGGCTTGACCTACGCCTCTGTTTCAATATTTCAAATGTTCCCAAAGAGGGAACAGTTTCCTTTTGGAAGTTACTTAACTTCTTTTATAGTGCACAAGCCCACGAACTGCACGCATTGTGGCATGCATGTATAACAACGTGAAAAGTGGTTCTTGATAAGACATGGGACACCTCGTCTTCCCAACTCCCTAATTCCTCCAAGGAAAATAATAGAGACCTTGTTCTCTCTCTTCTTTTTTCTATGGCAGAAGAAGAGATGAATCCGATCATCATCCATCATTTCTTCCTCTCTTTCCTCCTCGCGTTGCTGGTCCATAGCCCTTCCAGGTGCTAGTGTGTGCAGTGAGTGACGTCGAAAGAAAGAAAAAATCTTTTGATAAATACAAGTGGTGTCCAAAATGATCAAGAGGCATATTTAGTTGTGAACATGCAGATATTCGTCCAATCATGTGATGGCACTTTCGATCAGTGAGAAAATACACATATTACCATGGAGCAATCTCGATTGTGGGACTTCAGATATGATTCCGCAAAATCCATCATTAGTATCAGAGCCAGATTTCGATCCTAGGACCAATGGGTTATGGTCTAAAATTACCCATGATATGTCGTTAGAAAGCTTGTTTCATGCTCTTTCAAATGGATTTATTGACATACATAGCATTCTAATGGATACAATAAATAAGGAAGACAATCGATATAGCTCTGACACCAATGATGGGTTTTGTTGTACTGGATGTGGATCCTATTATGTATAACTCTTGTGTTAATAGTTGTTTTTCGTTAAATACCTCTTTTAGCAGTGAGAATGATGATGTGAATGTATAGCATGCTAGACTAGGATATATTGGGCAGGATCGAATGAATAAATTGACAAAATGAATAAATTGACAAAAGAAGATCTTTTGGGACCATTGGATAAAGTTAATCTACCTACTTGTAAAAATTGTATTGTCGAAAAAATAACTAGAAAACTATTTGAAAAGGGAACCAGAGCTGAATATCCATTGTCATCAATCCACCTCTGATATTTGTGGCCCGATGAATATTAGGGTAAAATATAGAGCTCATTATTTTATCACGTTTATTGATGATTATACTCGATTTGGTTGTCTATTTGATTTCATATAAGTCTGACGCATTGGAATGCTTTAAGACATACTTAAATGAAGTAGGAAATCAATTAGACAAAAGAGTTAAGACTCTTAGAGCTGATCGAGGATGTGTATTTGTCTGACCAATTCAAAGTGCTGTGCAATAAAAGGGAATAACAAGGCAATTGACTATTTCTAGGACTCCTCAACAAAATCGAGTAGCTAAAAAAAAGAATAGAACCTTATTAGAAATGGTTAGGTCTATGATAGCTCAAGCCAACTTATTGATTTTCTTTTGGAGGGATACATTATTGACTGTAGCCTATATCTTTAACCAAGTGCCTTCAAAATTGATTAATAAAACTCCTTATGAATTGTGGACAGTTAGAACACCTAAACTGAATCATTTGCGATCTTGGGGGTCAGCAGCATATGTTCACGATTCCTCACATAAATATGAAAAATTGGGTCTACGAGGAAAGAAATTTATTTTTATAAGATATTCCGAATATTCGAAGAGATACGTGTTTATAGGTGAACATATCGATGGGAGTTTAACCGAGATAGAATCAACGGATGCCACATTCTTGGAAAATAAATTTCCTGGTGAAGGTGATATTGATCTGGACTTCATTTTTTATGAGTTAAATGATTTGGATAATGTAAATGCTCATAAAAATGGCATACAAAGAGATGCTCGTGAGATTTATAAGCCTAGTGGAAGCAATACGTTACCTAGTGAACATGGTTCACAAGAGCCTCATAGGAGTAGTCGTAAACACATATCGAAATGTCGGTTTGAGATTGAAGGTGAAACCTTCATGGTTACTCCACAAAATGAGAGGGTCATAGATGGAAGTGGTGAGGATGAAGGTGAGATCTTGATGGTTACCCCATAAGATAATGAGGAACCCAAGATGGTAAGTGAAGCTCTCTCTTGCCCTGCCAAAGAAAGTAAAAATGGCAATGGAAAAGAAATAGAGTCCATGAAAAGAATAAAGTTTGGAAGTTAGTTGACTTACCGCCTGAGCATTGAGCCATTGAGAACAAATGGGTTATCAAAATCAAAAGATAGGTAGATGGGTCAATTGACAGATATAAGGCTCATTTGGTAGCAAAAGGTTATATCCAACAAGAGGGGATTGATTATGAGGAAATCTTTTCACCCGTGGTGAGGTTCACCTCTATTCGCCTTATACTAGCCGTTGTAGCATGTTTGGATTTAGAATTATATCAGATGTATATTAAAATTACTTTTCTGAATGGTGAACTGGATGAAGAAATTTATATGGAACAACTTACTGATTTTGTTCAAAAAAGCCAAGAGCACAAGGTGTGTAAGTTACAAAAATCTATCTATGGCCTTAAACAGTTATCCAGGCAATGATATCTCAAGGTACATATAGGGGGGATTTTGGAGAAGATAGTGGTAGAGAGAAATGGAGGAAAATAAAAAGTAGAAATCCTAACCGAAAGAGAAGGAAACGGAAAAGAAGAAGTTTAAACTCTAGCTAAAAAAAAAGGAGAAAAAGAGAGGAAGAGTTTAAAATTCCATATAAGCTTTTATTATATATCATGTGATGGCATATGATCATTTTCATTATGGATTTTAGATGGAGATAGTAGCCAGGAGATAAATTACTGCTGCTTGGACCGCCCATAATGAGCTTGACCTACGCCTCTGTTTCAATATTTCAAATGTTCCCAAGGAGGGAACAGTTTCCTTTTGGAAGTTACTTAACTTCCTTTATAGCGTACAAACCCACGAACTGCATGCACCGTGGCGTGCATGTATAACAATGTGAAAACTAGTTCTTGATAAGACATGGGACACCTCGCCTCCCCAACTCTCTGCTCTCTCCCAGGAAAATAATAGAGACCTCGTTCTCTCTTTTCTTTTTTCTACGGTAGAAGAAGAGAGGAGTCGGATCATCATCCATCGTTTCTTCCTCTCTTCCTTCTCGCACTGCTGGTCCATAGCCCTTCTAGGTGCTAGTGTGTGCAGTGAGTGATGACGAAAGAAAGAAAGAAATCTTCTGATAAATGCAAGTGGTGTCCAAAGTGATCAAGGGGCAAATTTGGTTGTGAACATACGGATGTTCGTCCAATCACGTGGTGATATTTTCGATCGGTGAGAAAATACACACATTACCGTGGAGCAATCCCGATTGTGGGACTTGAGGTATGATTCCACAAAATCCATTGTGATACCCCAAAACCCTGCACAAATCTTAAAGCAGTAAAAAAAAAGAAGGAAAGGACCAGCACGTGCACTGTAGTGCTGGAAAATAGTGTGGAAGGGGGGCGGTGAGCACGTAAACTCTCGAAGGAGTTTCTTCTTCGATCTAAATCCTAAAATCATTAGGAAATAGAGTTTAAATCAAACTCAAAATTCGCCCCATTGAAACCCTATTTAAAGGCCCTAATCCTTTGGTTTTTCTCACTGAAAATCATTAAGATTTGCTACTCTTCTTCCTTTTTACTTTCTTCCGGATTTCCAACAAGTAACTTTTAATTTGGCCATCAAAATCAACTTAGATTTCATCTAAATTAAGATAAGCCACTCCCACTTTTTCCTCAATCTCTCCTGTTTTAGATCTCGAATTTTTACTGAATTTATTTGCTGAACATCATTTGAAACCATAGTTTTGGGATCTCTTATTTTTCTTTTCTTTTGGTTTTTTTTTTCCATTGCGGTTTGGCCACCGCTGGTCATCAGACCTGACCGACTGTTGCCGCCGTGGCCTTCTCTTTGGACCACAGCTATTGCCAGTTGGGAGGGGACCTCCCTTGTCTTGGGAACAAGGGGGATCAAAGGATCCCCTATTCCATGGAAGAAGAAGGAAGAGAGAGGCGTGGGTCCTCTCTCCTGTGAAGAAAGGAAAAAAAAAAGTGAGAGTTTCTCTCTCTTCCCTATCCTTCTACTTTCTCTTTCTAATTTCTCTATCTATAAATTTTCTCTCTCTAAAATTTTTGCTCTCTAGATTGATTCTTTTTTTGATGGATCTCTCTTGAAGTTATTTTTCTATGATTAGCCTAGTGAAAGACTTCCTTTTTGATGATTTTGATCGAGTTTAATGAAAGATCTGATTCTAAATGAGATTTTGATTTGGGATTTATTTAGATCTAATTCTCAATTAAATTAATATATGAATATAATTTTAAATAATAGGCACTGAAGAATCTTCTAAAGGTTTATCGATCTGTTCGCTCAGTGGTTTGTGAAAAATAAGTAATGAATTATCTTTTCAAGATATTCATATTATTTAAAGTAATAATTATTCTTTGAAATCATACATGATTTATAAAATTATGTTTGAATGAAAAATGATTCTGAAATACTATGGTTTATTGATTATGCATATGTTCAGTGAAAATTATGATATGTTATGATACAAAGTATTTTGATACAGATAGAATTTATACTCTTAGCCTAATTATATTTCAGTGTGCCCTATCGATTATACGTTGGTACTCAGTAGACCCTGCCAGTGAGGGTTGTGCGCTGGTATTTAGTGGACCCTACCAGTGGGGGTTGTGTGCTGGTATTTAATAGACCTTGCCAGTGGGGCTTGTGCGCTGGTATTCAGTGGACCTCATCAATAGGGGTTAAACATTGGTCATAGTCGTGGCTGTTGAGTTATGAGTATTGTGATTCGAATCAGATTTATGATTATATTGTATATAAATATTTGAAAAGATTGAATTTGCATTTAATTAGCATGAATATATTTTCATATTTATTTACAGTATTGTTTTTGAAAATTATATAATTATCTGAAATGTCTAGTTGAGATATTAGTTACTTACTAGGTTGTCTAGCTTATTACCTCTCTTTTATTTTTTAGATTCAAATAATTAATTACGAATATGGATAATAATATTGGGATAGAGTTTTTAGAGGCGAGATTTAGCATTGTCAACTTTATTGAACTTTAATTTATTATTTATTTTAGTAAAATTTTATTAGACATAGGACATTAGATTTAGTTATTTGAATTAAAATTGAATAATAATTATTTAAATTTTATTCTACTGTGATGCATTAATATCATGATGAGATACTTTACATGCTTACGGAGAGAGTTCTTCATGAGTATGCGACAGTTGTTGTGATGCTCGGTTCATGATCTCGGATCGGAGGTGTGACATCCATCAATTATAATATTTTAAAATTTAATAATTTAATTATAATAAATTAAATTAAAGATAAAATAAATTTTTTAAAAAAATAAAAATTTTAACATAATTAAGCCCATTGGTTTAGGACTACTGCTAAAAGAAAGTGAGGGAGAGTCGAAGTGGTGGCTAAGATAAGCTTGCAGTGGGGTGGTGTTCAGTAGCGGATAGGCCTGCAAATGGGTCGGGTCGGACCTGATCTTGAGTTATCCCGACCCGGTTTCTTGATCGAGTCTTGATATTGGACCCATACCCATCCCAATAAAAAATCGGGTCAGGTCGGGTCGGGTCCATGGCTGAATTTATTGACCCATTGGATCATTCGGATCGGGTCGGTCCATATATAACCCAGTCCCAATCCATAAAATGCGGATCCGGTTCGGGTCTAATTCGGATCGGATCGGATCATGGGTTTAAAAATCTACATAAAATGAAATTAGAGGTCACATCGACAGCAAAATAGCATGGCCATATCTATCTTTTCATATAGATATTCTTTCCTCTCCTCTCTTCTTACGTCTTCTCATTTCATCATTGATAGTGGATATTGTATACCATCCCTAAGGCAATAGTAATGTACAACAGTAAACAAGTAACTGGATATTTTAATTATGAACAACTGTTGGTATGTCCCCAGTTTACTTTGTATTTATGGAAGGACTTTTAGAAAAGTTTCGAGATTAGCTGTAAGAATGGCATTTTTTGTGCAGTGCATTAATGATCTTGTGATAGTGTGACAGTATTAAAGATTTTAGTAAGAGATTTAAGAAAAATTTAAGTGAGTCACTCTTTTGGCTCAAGTCCAAATTCTTATTTGGATGAGTCATTCTAACTGAGTTCGGGTCTTATATTTGGATCCGGTTCGGATTGGGTCGGGTCGAGTCATATATCTTGAGATCCAAATTAATTCAAAAATCTCCACGGGTCGGATCGGGTCGGGTCCAAATTCAGAAAATCCAGACCCGACCCGGAAAGATGAACGGGTCTAATTTTGAACCTGATCCGGCTCCATGGGTCTTTTAAATGGATTCGGATAGGATCTAATCACGTCGGGTCTGGTCGGATCACGGATCAACCCGATCCGTTTGCAGCCTTGGTAGCGGAGGGCTTGGTGCCTAGAATAATGGATAAGATGGAGTGGGCCCGGCATGGTACCAGAGTTATGGGTAAAATATTTTCGGTGCTGGAGCTCTCGTGATGGGAGAGATAGAAGTATTATTGGTTAGAATAATCCCACTACATGTATCTTATACCAGCTAATAATAAACCAGCACATTATTTAAAAAATAATATTTTACTAATTAAATAGTAAAATTATGGGCTGACCCATCATATTTAACAGTGAAGTTTTTTCCGTTAAATTTTTTAATTAAATTCGAATAATAATATATTTTATTTAATAATAAATAATATATTAATTTATTATTGAATGAAGTAAGATGCTTCCCAGTGGCAGGGCATGTAGGTCCCCTACGTCGGGGGACAGTCTCTGCGCCTCTCGCACTTGTTGCGGCCCAGCTGGACTTTTTCTTCTTTTCGCTAAAATTTGAATTTGGAGCAGGGGGTTTTCTAGCTTTAAAAAAAAAAAAAAAGGCTTTTGAAAACAGTGGTTAAGCGGAGCACCGGTGATTGGAATCGTGACTACTTTAACCTCCGCTGTAAGTAGTTTTCTGCTTAATATTTTAATGATCAGTTCTTCTCAAAAAAAATAATGAATCCTTTTCCATTTGGAATAAATTTAACGGAAAAAACACGCTTCTTTTTATTTAGTTAGATATTTTAAAACTTAATATTTTTAAAAAATATCAATAAATTCGTCATAATTTCCTATATCATGTCTAACCTTTCTTGCTTTTTTCAGAAATTACATGAATCGTGATTTTCTATTTATGCTGCAATTAAAAATAACAAAAAAATATAAATAAATGTAATTCAAAGAGTATTATTTAAAACGAAAATTTATCAATAGTTATATATATGTATGTTATATCTAACCTTTAAATGTTGCAATTAAAAATAATATAAAATGTAAATTAATGTAATTCAAAGAGTATTATTTAAAATGAAAACTTTATCAATAGTTATATATATGTATGTTATATCTAACCTTTAAATAATTTTTATTGCTTATTTTGACTGGGAAGTCGAATGGTCTACCACCTTTGTTGGGTCGTTCTTGTTCCGGATTTAGTAACTATGGTTTGGACTGGGACGCTTTTTTTTTTTTTTTGCTTACTGAGTACAGGTTATGTTCATCGATGGACCGGTTGGGTATGGACTGTTTCTTTCCATAGGTTGGGTTAGTTGGGCTCCACAGCCTGTATATTGTTGAGGGGATTTGGAGCTCACCAAACCCAACCTACAAAAATAAAATATGTGGTAGTCTTTCCACTATTATCTTAAAAACAAAAATCTTAGAACTTTTGAGAAACGGAACGGCTTTAGAGCTCCAAATAGAAAAGCATGCTGGTTTGGCTATCACACCTCAGAGGTTCCCCACTTCTAATTATTCGTTGCGACTTTGGCTTAGTTCTGGTGCTCGGCTGGCAATTATAACAAGCGAGACAAACATTGGATCCTAAAACCTTAAGGTAGTGTTTGTCGACCATTTTAGTATTTTTGGAATAGAATATCAATTCTTCAGAATACCTATTTATCATTTTTATTTCAATTTTATGTTTGGTTAGAAATTTATAGAATCCATAAAAATTATACATTGTTATTTCCTAAAGTAGAATAAATAAATTATTTTTCATCATTTTTTTAAAATAAGCTATTCTACGGTGAAATATAAAATAATTTAAATCGGATAGAAAAAATAAGATACAATTAATGTATCTGTTGCGGCCAATCCCCTCGTCGTCTGGTCGCCGGGAACGAGCGCCTGCAAGGGAAGTCCACTCAGACCGGAGGGGGCCTCCGGCGGGGACCCTCCGACGGTCAAATCAGAG